>JAPPVO010000032.1:115910404-116110404 GCA_030407325.1 Camellia japonica
GTCATCAGGGATATGGTAGTCCCTTCGGAACTCGGCCATAGCCCCTGGTGAGTTTACTAGAAACCTATATTTACCCATGTGGTCTTAAATTATGTATAAATTAGCTGAAGTACTGGCTCGGTGGTGAGATGACGCTAAGTAGCTCGGTTGAGCGTTCAAGGGAGTGCTTGGCCAACCTAAGTCTGCAAAGTGAAAAAGAAAGGTGTTAAGCACAGATCGTTGGACCGCGCTAAAAGAAACAAAGGCAGAATAAATGGAATCCTAACTTGGCTACGGGGGTATATCATTTTTAGCTCGGCTTGAGCGAGGGACTTTAGCCCGGTTAAGAAAATGAGAAGTTCGTAGCCCGGTTGTGGCTTATGGTGCAACATTCTTAGTTCGGTTTTTGACTAAGTAAGGGAGCTGGTTTGGCCCCAAGTTTTAGCCCGGTTTGTGGTTGAAACTTTCTAGCGCGGTATTGCGCAAACCTAATATAGTTCGCTAGCTCGGCTAAGTGAAACAGAAAGGTACTTGGTCTATTGGAACTTATATAGTACGGTTGGTGTGCATCTTAAGTACAAACAGCTCCTAGCTCGTTGGAATTCTTATTTTGGATCAGATGCATTGTTTCTTCAGATTATTCATAGATACATGGTTATTACATGTCCTTTCCCAGAAAAATGGAAGCAAAAATGGTATATATATTTCGAAAAGCATACAAGTATTATGCTACATGCTTCGGAAACTATATAAACAAAGAGGAAACAGATTTGAGTTACATACCAGTTCAAGATGAAAGAACTGAAGATGGAAACAATATCAACAAGAACACGGGCTTTACAAATGCAATGCTAAAGAGAAATGGAGATTCAGAGGGAAAGAGAGAGAGAAGATGAACAAAGATATTGTGATTTGAAAAAAAAAAAATAAGGTTTTTGTATAAAACCTTGGTTTGGGCGGGACTGTTCAAAATTCGCGAGGTACAAGGACGGCTATGGCAGCTGTAATTAACCAATAAGGGCCTGCCACGTGTCCATGGAATAGAAAGCGATTCAGTTACAGCGATTGAAGAGACGTTTTGACCGAACAGATTGGTAGCCCGGTGTGAATTTAGCTTGGTTGAAAGGCTAAAGTTTTTAGCTCGGCTGGTAATGGGTAATCTCAATCATGCTACGCAGAAGGAATTAAGGGGCAATTGTGAGGGTAATTTATAAGTAAATTGGGCCGAGTTGGGTAATGGGCCGTCCTGTGGGCCACAGTAAGAAGGGGTGAGTAGTTAGCTCGGTGCAAAAGAGCCTTGTAGTTAGCTCGGTCACCACGGTCAGAGTAGCAACAATTAGCTCGGTCACACCATTCTGAGCCGAGGTATTTTGAGCCTTCCTCAGGACCTTGCTCTTGGTTAGCTTGGTCCAAGCTTGCTATAGTTAGCACGGTCTCAACAGGCGAAACCGAGGTACAGGTAATGAAGGGAAGAACCGAGCTAGTTAGAATTCAGTCATTTCTGCCAGTTTAGCATGGCTATGATAGCTCGATCATTTTGTCACACTACCGAGGTAGAACCATCTCACTTGGTTTAAGCAGTAAGGGGGGTGTTGAAGGATAAACATTATCTTTCAGGAGTGTGATTCCTAGGAGGACTCTACATGGAGGAGTAAGAGTCCTACTAGGATTGTGCCACGCGGAACCTATAAAAGCTCATGGCATAACCTATGGAAGAGGTAACACAACTTTGATTCCCGAATATACAGAGCTTTTGTCTATTTGTCTATTTGGCTGACTTAGGCATCGGAGAGATATCCAGCACACATCCGCCGGCTAGTTCACGTTTGTGTTTTCAGGGAGTAAAGCAGCAACGTTTGGAGGAGCGCAAACTTGATCAACAGGATTATACGAGAAGAATTATTTCGTGCTCGTACACTTACCATACTACATACTGGTCGCAAGAGAACTCCACGAAGATGGAAATCTCCACCTCCATGTAATGGTGCAATGCACAAAAAAGATCCAAACCTCTAACCAGAGATTTTTCGATCTAACAGGAACCAACGGGAGGATCGACCATCCAAATATAGAAAAAAGTCCATTCTCTAACAGTAAGTGGACAATATATACAAAAAGGGGGCAATTTCATAGAATGGCGAGAATTTTCATCCAAGGGAAAAGTCTTTCGAAAAATATAGACGAACTCTGGTGGGGAATTCTTGCAGAAGCATAAATAAAGGAACAATTCCTTACAATCTGCAAAGAATGATGTTCCACCGATTACATCACAAAATACCCCCAATTAAAAATATTTTTGAGGGATCATTATAATGAGAGAGGCCCCCATCTACAAGCCATTTTAGTTCATTTCATTTTCTTAATGAAGAAGTAAAAAATTGGGCAAATCGATACTTCACTATCCATTGCACCTGTTTTTCATTAATGGAATAATAAACATTTCCATAATACACTAATTCACACTGACAATCTACAGGGAAAATAAAATACGCATGTAGATTGTCATTACTATCTAACCTTCGATCATACATATTTGCTCTGACCAACCCACTTGCATTGGGGGTGCAAATGGAGGAATATTTTATTAATATTTTATCAACCTTAATACTCTTTTTTTTGTATCTCAATCTCAACTAATAAACTAGATGGAAATGATATTCATATGACCACCTTCAAGGGTAATATAGTAAATCACTTGGTTTCCTACTCATGCTCTGCCCCTACACTTTGTAATGCTTTTATATATATATATATATATATATATATATATATTCATTTCTTATCCGCAAAAAAGTATAGTTTGTATGAAGAAGAAAGAAGAAAAATAATGACTAGAATGAGTGGAATGCTATTAGGTGTTTGGGGTTTAATTATTTGAGTGACTTTTTTGTGGATTTTTTTTTTTTTCATTTTTAGTAAAATTAAAATTAAAAAAAAAAATCAAAAAGTTTGACTTTTAGATTCTACTTAACTAGACAAAATAAAAAGGTAAAAAAAATTTTTAAATTGAAGTGTCAAAAACAGTTGCCTTTTTTCTTTTCTTTTTTTTTTTGGGAGGGGGGGGTTGGTTCTTTAATGAATTTTTTAAGATTCTACTTAACTAAAGGTCATGTGAATCTCATTTCCATCTAGTTGCGAGTAAACAAATGGGGTGGATTGGAACCTGATTTGAAGTATGTGGGATTAATTGTCACTTTTAAAAGCTGAGAAGCAAAGCAAGATTGGATGTAAAGTACAGAGGTACTAGTGTAAGTTACCCTAATTTTTATCATACTTCAAAAGTATCTAATATATACCTAAATTGTACCTTAGCGGGAATAGTACTTTCTTATACATAGAGGTGGAATTAAAAAGTTTCATTAAACTTTTTTTTGTTTTATCATACCCAAGAACTCATGCACTTCATTAGGAGGTTAGTTGTTCGAATTTCTCCACCGCGTCTGCGTCTAATTTTCTTGGGGGGTTTTTGCCAAAACTCCCTTGACCCAACATTTTTATGTAAAAATGACACAAGCTAATTGTATCTTGCGAAACACCTTTCTCCATTAAAATATAAGGTGAAGTGACTATAATAGCTTTCTATATATAAAGAGACATTGACTCACATACACCAAATCATCCCCGCTTTAGTTTCTTTCCAAAACACTCTCCGAAAAACACTTAACCGAAAGCGAAATTATTACATTTTGGTACAGGTTCATCACTATTCTCTTGCATGTTGATTTTCATCCATCACAAATATCATCTTCTATAAAATCATTGATCATCGACTCTTCTCCGACGTCGATTTGTTTGAATATCAAGGTTGGAGATTTAGATCTATAAACATCTCTTGATTTTTGGAAGTTCATTTAAATTTAGAGTTTTTTTATTTTATTTATCAGTTTGAATACTGAGACTGATCTCAAACGAAGATATTGTTGGAGTATGTTCAGAGTAGCGAAAATAGTAAAATTTTATTGCCTACCAGATTAAGATTTTATTGTGTAGGAGTAAAAAAAAATGTCAAAGCAGAGTAAAAGTTTATTATCAATTTTATTTTACTATCATTTATAAACAAATTGTCACCCAACGTCTTCTTAAATGTCAAAATTTCATAATAAATTTACTGTGAATTAGAATAAAATTTTAATGTGATATAGAGTAAAATTATATTGTTAACGTTAATTTCAAAGGTAAAAATTTTACTATTTTTGTTTTTAAGAATTTTATGGCCAACATGAATCTTGTTTAATGAGAGGATTATAAAAATACTATTTTTATTAGAAAATAATATATAGATAAAAAATTATATCATTTCAAAATTTGAAATATAAAATTAGTTATTAAATTAAGGGCAAGATCATCCTTAAAAAAATAGAAAGAAATTTTTTTGTAGTTAAATTAAATTGAATTTTAACTTACTAAACTATTTGACTAATTTTACATTACTTTACATTAAATAAATATTATTTTAAAAACGTATTCAGCGGTATTCAACCTTATATCTTTTCATATTTTAATTTTACCTTATTGACAGTACAAATGCTTTGTAGCATTTACTGCATATTTTGCAAGAATAGTGACTTTATTATGAGGCATTTTCATCTGAAAATCTTTAAGCAAAAATATTACCCTCTATTGTGAGACGTGTGTTGTATGACGTGGTATACATTGCTATATAGTGCATCCATGCTCGAGGAGCTTATAGTTAGGGGTGGAAATTGTTCGTGTGGTGTTGTTTTGTGTCATGTTATCATGTTTAAAATACTTCAACATTAATAAGATTTATTTAACTTAAACGTGTCAATTATCTTGACATTGACCTGATTTACTTATACTCGTGTCAATTCGAATACAACACACCTAACACCGTTAGTATAACAATAAACAAATTTTTAAACTTGTTTCAAGCGAACTTATTTCATGTCACATGTATAAATGTAATTTGTTCAAATATTAACACCTACAAAGATAATATATATGCTAATATTCATGAATATAAATCAAAAGATTCATAAATCATGTGTCACACATCCAGTCTGAACTACTGACATCCATTAATATCCAAATATTTAACAAAATTTAAAAAATAGACAAATTTTCTTCTAATACCATAATTTAATTCAATGGTTGAGGATAAAACATTTAATACTAGATTCAAGTTGCATTAGTGGGTGGTTCATATCAACAAGGATTTTTGCAAGAGTCGTATTCAGATTACGCATGTATAGCCCTAACACAACCCATTTAATATTTGTATTTTTTAGTTATCATATTTGTGTTCATATAAAAAAAATGACTAACCCTAATATTTTAATTATATGTACGATACGAATCGTGTTACCGAGTCACATGTCAAATTTCTACCCTACTTATAGCATAAAAGGTGTGGTTACTTATACATGTATGTGATTAGATTGGTTTTATTGTAGCATGTATTTTCTTTCATGTAGGAGTGTGATGTGGAGATAATATTTTCATCTGTGTGAAATCAATCACTTTGTGGGTATATTTCTATAGTTTAATTGTTAGATGATTTGAGCTGAAAAATGGGAGACTTGGGTCTAAATCATGTATAGCTGTTGTTCAGATGTAGAACTATGAGTATACATGGTGTTATACTCTTAATTAAAGACAGTCCTTCTGTAGGCGTTACAACAATGGAACTTTTATTGTTCTTCATAGTCAATTTTATATGCTAATCCATAATGAATTCACCCATTTTCAACGTGACTTTGTATAAGTTGAATTAGAATACACCTGTGGGCATCTTCATCAAATTCTTGTAAAATTATCAAAATTTGATGTCATATAGATTTTCTATGCTGCCAAACTTTGCATGATAGAAATAGACAAGCAGGTTTTTTTTTTTTTTTCGGGGGCCATAGATAGAACATTGCAATGAAGATTTCTTTCCCTGATTCAAAAGATGTTACACCGAGGTATGCAATGGCTAAGATGAGCCAAGCATTGAAGTATCCCAAAAACCCGAGCTCAAACGTTGGTGTGAGAGTTCAATCCATTAGTCCAATATGGCAAAAGGAAGGATGAAAATAAAGCTGCAGGTACTTTGTTTTCCTTTTGAAATTGCTCATGCCTTGTGCATTCATCAAGATGATATACTTGCCATCCATTTACTGCAAATCACTTTTCTGGAATTTTAAGAATGTTTTAGTAATTAATTGTTTTCATCACCTATAGCTTTTCCAAAACATTTTGGTATTATTGTCATCATCAAGACGGTCATTATGATCATCCTTACCTACTCCTTCCTCTTCTTCGTCTTCTTCTCTTAAATTTGGCAAAATATTGTTGTGAAGCAAGGATATTGCCAGGGTAAAAGATGATCAGGAGTGGGAGATCATTGAGACAAGAAAAGCACTTTCAAGCACATGACATGTGGAAGCATATAAACCCGAAGAAGATATCACTAGAGGAGGAGCTTGAGGTATGGAAAATAACTTATGTATCTTAAATGAGTATTATTGATATCTGAAAATTCTAAAAATTCTTGAGATAGTGATTTGTAATTATAGTTCAATTTAAAACAATGAATAGAAATCTCAATCAAACAATCAACAACAAATTGGCACAATGATTTAATGTGGAAAAAATAACAATTGGACTCCTCCAATTGTGATTAAAAAAAAAAAAAAAAACAGCGGGCCAAAGTTACAAAATAATCCACTAAGAAGACAAAAAGGAATTACACACAAGAGCTCTCAATTACCTAACGAATCCACTCCCGAATTGAACTGAACCCTATGTGCCTCTTCCACCACCGTTTACACCTTGGAATTACTTTGTAACGCCAATGTCGAATCCACGATGATGAGTCACTCTAGAATCCACCAAAGCTTCAGCCTAAGTTTCCCGGAATCCATCGATGAACACCTCTCTCTTTTTGTGAATGAAAGAACAAAAACAACCCTGATGTTTGTCAATATTATTGAGTATCCACACCATGTGAAGTTGGCTATGGAAATCAAGAATGGAGACTATTGATTTGGGCTAGAGATCTTGTGGAGATTTTTAGCAAAGCTATCCTATTATAGGGCGGCTGTGTTGGTGGCTTGTCTGTAGGCAAGTGTTGAATTTTGGCTCTCCTATTTGTGCATAAATAGGGAGAGTTGTGAGTTGAGATTGTAGTGTGAAGAAAGTGAGTGTTGTGAGAAGTGTATAAGAGCTGTGAGAGTTGAGTTGAATGAGCGACAATCTCCTCCTTCTTCATTTTGTATTTTTGCTCTATTTAGTGATTTCTCATTTCTGCTCCCGTAGACGTAGGCATTAGGTCGAACCACGTAAATATTTATGTCTCATTAGTGTGTGTGATTGTTTGTTGATTGATCTATGGGTGTGCATAAACCCAACAAATATGTAGTTCGTTGATCAATTGATTACCTTCTATACATCAAGGAAACTCATATATAAACACTCTCCAATATAAAATACTTTGATTGCTCTCCTCTATGAGAATCTAGACGGAGTTCAACCCTAAAATGAGCAAATGATGCACTTTATACTAAACAGAGTCGTGACAACCGCTCACTTTACTGTTTGAGCGGTGTAACTAAAGGCGGTGCTCACATATATGCCAACCATTTGAGCGGTAAAACATTTTTTTCCAAAAGTCTAGAATGTACGCAGAGATATTGGATGAACCACTTCACCGTTCGAGCACACAAAGGACCGATCAAGTGGTTAATCAACTTTGACTTTTTTCTTGGCTTCGGGAGCACTGCCCCCTGGACCCTTACGAGTTGACCAAGCAGTACAATCCCTGTACTTAATCAGCGAAGTGGCAAACAAGTAATGCTCAAAACAAAATACGGAATGTCAGCACAAACTCTTTTACTCAAGTACAACTCAGGTTGAATTCACATCTAAACTCTCATAACTCACAAATACAATAGAGCGAATAAAAATATAATTAAATGGAGTTTTATCCAACGAGATTGTCAATTACAAAAAACTAACAATATCTATTGCTGCTTATTAGCAAATTGTTCCATGTGTTACAGGCCTTGCAATAGAATGTTGACATTAACAATTATGAATACAAGAGAATTCCGAAGCCAAATGAAGAGAAGTTTAGCTAGAATAGAATTCTTTCACGTTTTCCCAGTCGCGGCACCACAGAAGAAATTTTAGAGTTTAGATTTTCCATTAACATCATCAAATTCCATATTGCCATACTGATTCTACCGGGGAACAAAAGTTTATGATAGGGTCCAAGAAGTGTGTCTTACCATCACTGTCCCCCAATTTCACCTTTGTTGATGTTTGGTTGTTATTCTTTGCTGCCAATTAGGCTATTTTTTGGTCTGTAAACAATTACTTTGTTATACTTCAGCTTTTTATTGTATATCCTGTAATCAAATACATTTGGAAAAGTTTTGTATGAGACCAATTGATCAAGGATAAATTAATTTTTGCCTTCGTATTCATTTCCATTGATAAATCCAAGTTACAAAAGCATTACTCTTTCTTCCACTAGTGGAATTTGTACTCATATGTACACAGATTCTGTGCATCCATCATCTCTTGTCCCAAACCACTCTCTATCTCACAATGAGTTTTTCTGAGCTTGACCCTCTAATAGAGATTTGATTTGAAACAGAGTACACAAGGTTTTAGCTCTCAATTTCATTTGACTGTGTTTGGATTAAAGGTTTGAGTAGCAATTTATAGAGAGAAGGGGATAGGAAAGGGAAATGGTATAAAAATTTAGCTTCTATTTTTTCATTTTCCCCTCTCATTTTCTTTTTTATCCACAAATGCCTACTCAGTTTGATCTAAACACATCCTCAGAATATATGCCTTTGCAGTGACTTTTAAAACCATGAAAATAAGGAGCATATTGGAAGAGATTAATCAGTTTTTTGCAGGTCACTCAACATACAGCCTTAATTTATTAATTTATTATTATTTTTTTTATTTTTTTATAAAACATCAAGAAACAGTTATATATATCTAAGCTACGGGTGTATAGAGAAGAGGAAGTCTAGCAAAGAGGAGAAAATACATCAAGAAAACTGTTAAAGAATCAAATTGCAGGTATCTTATATATTAGAAGAAGAGTTCACCCAAACTATCCCCACAATTGCAAACTTTATATCCACTTCTCTTTAAGACTAAACCATTTCTTCTTATGTACATCACCCCCAACAATAAGAATAAAAGTCAAAAAACCAAAACAAGAAGTTTTAAGCCCTGCCCAGTGTCTCTCTTCTCCCCTTCCACACTGCACCAAGTTATTCCTTTACATATATAAGACAGGAACAATATTCACATTGAAAAATGCTCTTCTTATCTTTTCCCATTTATCCCCACCCAAAAACAAAAACAAAAATCTGAAAAAATAGAGAGGCATTGGAACACATTACGGTGTCTTGAAGATCTCTCTCCATAGCAACCACAAAAACATTACCTTGGGTTGGGTTGTGATGCAAACGACAATACTGGTCGGAGAAGCCTCTGAGCCGATGGGCTGCCCAACAATGTACCCTGAGAGCGACCAAGCATCTCAGTCATTGACGGTGTTTGATAGGACTGAACAAGACTTGAACGCTCTGTGGAGTCTCCCCGTGCTGTTGCTCTCTGCCATGAGTGTGAGCTCAGTCCAGAAAGAATATAAGCTCTTCCAGATGCCTCGTAGACATGTCTGCTCACCATCCTCTCCTGAATCTCCTTTAGCTCAGCATCCAATGCAACGCAGAGCCTATCACCGGATTTAGCGGACACAGTGTCTGACAATGCCCTACGAAAACTCTCAAGGATCGACGCCGCACCAGCAAGGTCTCCCTGCTCGGCTGCGCTCCGTGCTTGTGCCATTGCTTCAGCTGCTTTGAGCCTGTTCTGTTGCCTGTCCACTTCTATTGACACCGTCTCTTGTCCACCTAATTCGTGTCTCTTAATCCTAACTTCTTCGCTCTCCAAAGTAATCACTTCTTTTGATATGGGATCACAGTAAACGCATCTCACCTTTAACAACGATGTTTCGTTGCTTGAAAAGTCTGCTGGGACATTGACTGAAAGAAGAAAATCCCTCTCCTCGTCAGCATACAAATCTCCAACATCGATAAAACCCATGTGTCGATCAGCCACCACACGATTTGGGTAGCTTCCTGCTTGTAAACAGCCTATACGGATGGTTGGGTGGAGACACTCCACACACACTTGCAGCTCCTTTGCCATGACACTCAAAAGCCCCCCAATGCACTGTGCAAATGCATCCTGAATCACAGCTTCAGTCTCAATGAAAGAGAAGGTCCCTCCTGAAATCTCTGAAATGGAGTGCATGGATGATGCATCATGATCTGTACCAATCCCAAAAGCATGCACTGGGATCTTAAATGCTCCGCTGTCATTTCCATAAATAGACAAAGGAAGGAGTAACTGGTAATTTGGTTGTTGCTGGTCACCACTAGAAGCATTGACAGTATATGTATCCTGCCCATCGGACAACAGTATTATACTAGAAACCGGGTTCTTGTCCTTTCGGTCTTCCATTACCTTGGCACCCTTTCGCAAGCCTTCAGCGATGTTCGTCCCGCCATTTGCAGCTAAAGAGTTAACAGCTTGCAATGCTTGTTGTTTTCCTGTGTCAGACATTCTATGGAGGGGGAAGACGCGACGGGCCGTTGAAGAGAAAGCAATGACTGACAACCTGTCGTTGGGGCCGAGATTCTGTATCACGAACCCCATGGCTCGCTTTAGCAAGGCAAGCTTGGTCCCCGCCATGCTGCCGCTAACGTCGAGTACCGTGACGAGGTCAACAGGAGCACGAGGAGTTTGAGAAATTTGTGGTGAGTTAGCTTGATTTCTGTTGGAATTTTGGTCGGAAACTGAAACGGGAGCTTTGACATGGATGAGAACGGTGAAGTCATTGTACGAATTTAACGGTGGGACTGCTGGAACTTCAGGGAACGTGTCGATCTTTAATGTCCTGTGGAAATTATTATCTGCACTGTTTGTATTTGAGGAGCTTATGTCAACAACCTCAGGCTGATGATCTAAGGATTCATCATCATCAAAGACAGCCGGCTCAGGAGCTTGAAATAGTAGCATGACGTGCCGACGGGAATTTGAACGAGGGGGAGGGGGAGGTAGTCGGCGGACTACACTCATCAAAGCATTATTTTGGGGGTAATCTACAGGAGCGATTCTTGTCCTCCGAGGTAGAGGATCAAAACCAGGACTCTGCAAGGGAATTTCCTTCCACTTTGCCCTGCAAACAGGGCAAATTTGGTTGCCATGCTCGACATTTGAAACAATACAGTGAAAATGGAAGGAATGTGAACATTCTGCAGTGAATATTGCATGGCCATCTCCGTGTTTCATTGTGGCCAAACATATTGAGCAAGTCTTCTGAAAGTACAGACCAAATGCCAGTGAGAAGCACGAATTGGAATAAAAACAAAAGCAAAAATAAAAAAATAAAAATAACAAAACTAACTGCTTCAAAGAAAAGGAACAATATTATCTACATGAATATGAAATAACGCCCATGTCAAGATGTCCCAATTGGAACTTAATTTAAGGGTGCATCAAAATTGGAAACTATTAATAACATAGCTCAGAATGCAAGCATGACGAGAAAATCTTCCATACACCACCAAGCAGGTATAAAAATTTGTGCACCATGCAAGGCAGGAGAGAAAAAGATGGTTTATGCAGGAGAAAGAGATGGTTTTGAGTTTATGCAGATGATGTTTTATGTGTAGTTGAATTATTTTCATATTTTTCTATATTTTAACTTACTTTGTACTATTCTTACTTCTTGTAGTTGAATTTCTATTCTATACTTTATTTCCTAATTATTTTTCCTCTATGCACCTCTATTTTTTGTCATGCCATGCGTCTGTGATTATGTTTAGGTCAAACTACGCACCATGCAAAAGCATGCTGGTCTCTTTGCTACTTGATTCCCTGGGCCATTAATGCAGACAAGATAGAATTGTGTGTCTGTGTGTCAACATCCAAGTAAACTCACACAATTACGCTCACACATTCCAACTGAGACTTAAATCCTACACCTCTCCGTCATGGGACATACCACTGAAGCTAACAGTTAACAAAATACTATACCAAAAAAATAAAAAAAGGGAAAAAAACAATTACAAAAAAAGGATACATGAAAGTGCTAAGGAGACTATTGATCGTATCGTCTAGTAGAATTGTTTTTATGCCACAAGTTAGTATAAGAGATAGCCAATCAAGACTTTGAGCATCTTTAGCCTAGTTTGAGTGGTAATAATACACTGCCGTGGTAATTTGTTTGGATTAGGGTGAATATGTGCTTTGCTTATGGCCCCAGCTAGGAATTTAGGCTACAAAAACTGATAACAGGAAAGAACGGTAAACAAACAAATCAAGTACGGAAACCAAAAGAAAATCAATTGTCAATTTTCCACATATGAAGGGATATTACAAAATAAAGCAAAATCAAGGTTGAGATTTTGAAGGCTAATCATGCAATTGCATGTGATCTAAAGGAGAAAAGTTTTGAAAGCATCCAATGAAAAAATAAATAAATAATCAAAATTTAAGGCAATTAGTAATCCATCAAAGAAAGGGGAATCAAGAATTGCCGTCGGATTTTGCTCCCCTCCCTATTTTGCTTTTGATTAATCTTTGTACACAAAATTAAACCAAAACGAAGCACATATGAAGAATATACACGGTAGTACAATGAAGCCCACATTATTTTCACTAAGGCTATGTAGGGATTTGGGAAGCGAAAGTAAATGGGAAGAGAAAAGTGACAAAAATTTTTAACTTTTACTTTTGTTAGTTTTTCCCTTTCCTTTTCCTTTCTCAACACAAATGTGTGATTCAAATACAGCCTAAAGATGGGTATTATTCTACTGATGTGTAGATTTTTAATACTTTTCTATTGTTTAACTTCATGTATTAATTTTGTGTATGTAGACTCACACCTTGCTTTCTGGATGAAGATTATAGCTAAGGAAGCTTGCAAAATAATAGTCAACAAATGTGGCCACAAAAAAAGCAACTTTTCACAGTGAGTAAAGGTGGAAAAGGAAAGGTAATTATGTAGTCTTCTTTAACTATTAAGGCTAAATGATAAGGGTCTTGAAAGGGACTTGTTCATTAGTCACAGCCCAAAGAGTAGAAAACAACAAGACAAACAATACCTAACTCACCAATTTCACATAAATATAGATACTGTATATGACTTGAAGCAAACAAGTGATAACATCAAAACAGAAAAAAACAAAAAAACAAAAGAAACAATTTAAGCAGAAACAAATAGGAAAAGAATGAAATCAAAATCTTAAATTAATGAATAGCAGGAAAATATTTTAAGGAAATAATATACCAAAAATAATTATCGACAAACTTCAAACTCATGTGAAAATGACTTAGAATATTAGTTTTGAAAGCCTGCAAAGCCCGTTTGGTTGCAGAGAAAATGTCAGAAGAAGCACCAAGAAAATACAATTTTGAAGCTCATATTCCACTGTTAAGAAACTTAAATACAAACTAGCTAGCTTAAATTAATTTAGTATGTTTCTATCTGTAAAGCAAACAAAAACAAAGAATAAGCTTCCATTAATTTTCCTCTGTTTTTCTCAGCAACCAAACGGATCAATCATAAATTACAAGCTTTATGAGAAGAGCAATCATAGTTCGGAGTACAATTTTATGCAATTATTTTTCCTTGAGCACGATTCTCGGCAACCAAACAAGAATTATAAACAGCAGAAATGAAGGTTTAACGAACCTTAGACGATCGGCTCATACTTCTAGACAGCCTCAACCCGCGGGACGACGGAGTGGGCGTTGTGGGCATCGCCGCTATTTCCGGAGACTCCGACGGCGGGAGCAGAGAGACGTCAGAGAGAATCTGCGATGGAGGCGGCGAATCGTCGCTGTCAAGGGTCCTGGGAACAGAGACGCAGAGGTTCAACCCAAGCGCCAGCTTCGCTTTCCTCCATTTGCTCCCCATTTGAAGCTCAACCCAGATCTCAAAATGCTATTTTCTACACACACACACACACACACACAGAGTTTTGAATGAAGATTTGGAGAGAGAGAGAGAGAGAGAGAGTTTTGAATAAAGATTTGGAGAGAGAGAGAGAGCTTTGAATAAAGATTTGGAGAGAGAGAGAGAGAGAGAGAGAGAGAGAGAGAGAGATTGTTAATGGTGAATGGGGTTTTTGAGTGTGGAAGGCTAAGACTGAGTCACGGTAAAGAGGGAAGAGCGGGTCGTAGTTGCTTTGCTCTTCTCATTCTTGGAGGCCATGGATGAGGGGGGAGAGAGAGAGAGAGAGAGAGAGAGAGAGTTGAAAGAGTTGTGTTGTTGGCTGTGTGGGTTGTGTTTTTTTGACCTCTTGTTTGGGTTGGTTTGGTCGTTGAGTTGTGTTGGGTTTGTAATGAGAGAGAGAGAGAGAGAGAGGATCTCAATCCGAGAGGACAAAAGCAAATTGATTGACAAAACAAAACAATAATAATGCTAAAAAAGCACGTTTTGGGGTTGAATAAGAGGACAACCGAATGGGAACATGATACTCACCTTGTTTGATTTTGATTATTGATTATTGATTTTAATATATATAATTTGAATATATTTAAAAAATATAAAAAAATATTTTAAAATTTTAATAAATACATGTATTCATAATTATTCTTTTGCTTATTGAGGTGTTCAAAATTTCATACTGAATTATTCTTTGGTATATATTATCCTTCCATTTTAGTCCTTCATATGATTCTTCCATTTTATAAACATCAAGTAATTCTCAAGTTTAAATTTTTAAAATCATTAAAAAAGTGAAAATTAAATATTTTATGAGCCTAGTTAAAGTGTGCTTTAGATAAAAGTTATTTTAAAAAATCGTACATATTCTATTATATTACTTTTATGTAAAATATATAACCTTTTAGATTCCGTTTAATTAGAAAGAAATAAATAATGGAAAGTGAAAATGATAGAGAGTGAATTAAAAAAAAAAAAAAGGAAAATGAAATATATTTTCTTAAATTTGATTAGAATAAAAATTTTACAAGAAAATAGGAATTCTAATTATAACTAACTATTTTAAGAAAAATTGTTAGGAGCACTAAGGGAATACTAATAATATGGCAGTGGGCCCCGCCCACTGACTATGCCTTTTTTTTTTTTTGGTATTCTCAATGTGTTAGTGCTATTAATGGTATTTTTTAGTAGTATGAATCATTGTTGCTATTATAAGTTGTACAAGAAAATTAATTTTTCTATAACTTCCACTATTTCCACTATTAGTGGTATTTTTTTCCATTTCTTTTACTTTCTACCATTTTCACCCTAATCAAACTTAGCCTTAAGAGTTAGGCTTCTCTTGAACTTGAAAAAATTTAAGGGGTCTGTGGAGCCTATCACAAGTTTTATTTTGATAATTTGAACCATTCATTTTATAAAATCCTTCATAAAAATAAAAATAAAAATAAATAAATAAATTAAGTCGATTCAATAATTGTATCATTTTCATTTTATCGGGTTTGTCTCTTAAAATATGAATGGTCTATTTAAAAATTATATTTATCGTTTATTTTTTAATACAAAACTTTTAAAATAAAAATTGTTATGATTATTAAATCAACTTATTTTTTTTTAAATGATATAATTAAGGATCCTACAAACAGTGCGGACGCAGGATTTACATTACACTTAGAGGATGCCAAACTATATGTATATGTAATTGATAACAAAAAATTTCTATGAAGAAAATAATAATGTTAATTATATATATACTGAACAAAATTAAAAAAAAATAAAAAAAAAAGAGAGAGAAAATTATATGAGTACTTTTTTCATATTGATAAAAAAAAAAAAAAAAAAACAAAACAAAAAAAAGATATATTTTTTTTTCTAAAAATTACATTGAACACAAAAACTAACTATAATCCCATTTATCAATTAGGGAGTTCGATAAAGTAACCAAAAAATTTACTAGAAACATGATTAATGTTAAAAAAATGATTCATAAATTGAATGATCACATAAAAAACATATATAAAATAATGTGTCAAAATATTTTTTAAATTTTAAAAACACTGATAAATTTTAATTGAAAATGAAATAAAAATTTTATACAAAATTTATTTTTATATGATTACTCTTGATATTAATGTGTTATGATTTCCTAGTTGGCGAGCCTTGAGGAGGCCACACCTTTACCACTTCTAAACAAAATATCAACACAGGAATTAGGAAGGTAAGAAAAATTAAAACAATTGACCAAATCAATTGAACTAGATTGAATTGATTATATTTGATCGGCTTTTTTAACAATAATCGGTCTATGTAATTTTTTAATTTAATTTTTTTAAATTTTTGATTCAATATTGGTTCAAACTTGTATACCAAATTAAACCGAAACCGATTGTTTCAACGTATATTGTATTTATATATATATATATATATATATACAATCTAATAATATAATGATATTAATTAACCTTATCATCTTTATAACCTAAGTTTATAAACTCTTATTATCTAAACTCATTATTCTTTGAATGTTAGTATTTTTTAACTTCTTTTTTTTTTTTTTTTTTTGTATTTTTGTTAATGTAACAATTGAAAAATATTTATTAAATGGATGGAATTAATATGTTTAAAATGGTGAACAAATAACTAATTCAATATTTTTATATAGTGACTATACTAAAAAGTGATTCAAGTTGGAAAGGTTCTAAATCAATTAAACCGCATCAAACCAAATCTTTTTAATTAGTTCAGTTTGGTGCGGTTTAATAGAAGAAATGATTTGTATCAGTATTAAAAATAATAAAATCAAAATTATCGATTCGGTGAAAAAATTTACCTAACTATTTGATTGTATCAAACCAATTACATCCCTAACAGCAACGGTTAGTGAAGCTCTAGCAAATTTTGCAGGGGCTACAACCCCTTCCCCCCACCCCCAGTCCCCCTTCACTCCCAGTCCCCCTTGTGTCCGCCAATGCTACAAAATAAATAATTCAAATCATTAAAATGTGACTCATGATTTATGAAAACGTGACTCATGATTTACGAGTCTTTCAAATTCTTTTAAGTTTAAAATACAACTTATCTTAAAGCCTATTATATACTTTAAAAGCGCAGGTTAATAAGATTTATGTAATTAATGATTGATTACTTGATATTCAAATTGATCACATTCATATAAAATTCATAATTTCCGATCGACTAAAACAACTCAATCAGTCGATTCATGCATTTACTACCCTCGCTTACGGTACGATAGGGCAAGAGACTTACAAATTCTAGAACCTAATTAACTTTGACTTTCATTGGTTGATTGAAGTAGTTTAAATTTTCATGTGAGACGGTTTTGTGCTTAAATTTGTCAACAAAACAAGGTCAAATTGATTTTATGCTAACTTTTCTAGGAGAATATTCTCTCTAGATTGGTCCTAATCAAATCAATTGTTACGGTTTAATTTAGTTGGTTTAATATACGATTTGATTATGCATTTTAAAACAAGCGTATTATATGATTCAATTAGTGATTTTATAGGTATAATTTTAATTTGAAATCGAATCAAATCGAACTATTTAGATATCTATACAATTTGTAATTTATCCTAGACATTTGAGTATCTTTTACTATCTCAAATATATTTATAACTTGTTAACACTCTACTTTTATAAGTGTGTTATTGTATAATGATAGATTTAGTTTTAAATAACCATTTAAACAATTTTTGTTTGTAAAATGATAACATGTTATTTAATATAAGCATGTAGTTAAATTATAAACAAAACAAGGTTTAATCTTATTTCCAAACCAAACCGAGCCTTGATGGTTCCAGGCCCCATCAAGGTTTGTAAAACCTGTAAAAAAAATTATTTTATATTATTAATATTTGATTTAATATAATTTGATCCTATTAAAAAATTAAGGGACCCTATCATATAGACATTTACACTCATTAGAGAAAAAAATATTGAGTCAATAAAAAACTTTAAACGCTCTTAAATGGATCATCCATGTCTTGAACTAAGCAAGCACTGGGTTATTTTGGGAAATTGGTAAAAAGTTAACTTTTGACTTTTTATCAAGTTTTTTGACTTTTTTGGAAGTGATTTGGGAAATTGGTAAAAAGTTGACTTTTTTGATTTTTGATTTAATATTTTTTAAAAGTGTCACATCACACCAAATTGACCAAAATATCCTTACTTTTTTATTTTTAAATTAATTAATTAAAATGTTCCAGAGGGTAATTTGATAAATTTGAGTGTTGTTTTTTTGACTCTTTCCAAATAGGATTTTCAGCGTTTTGGCCAAGCTTGGCGTTTTTGAGCAAATGGCAAAACGCAGTTTTTTTTGTAGGCTGCCAAAATGGCACACTGTTATAGTTCTTACCACAAATTAAAATTGTTTATTAAATAATAATATCGTTACATAATACCATTATTATATTTAATATTTAATAGTTATGATTGAAAATATATCGTAAATCTTAATAAATAAGTATTTGTTTATTTTACTTGCCATTAGAAACTCACTGTTGACAAATTTAAATCACTGTTTGGTTAATAATTTTTTAAATAATTTTGAGTTTTTGTATTTTTTTAATCTTTAGTGAACTTCTAAAATATTTAGATCTACTAGAAGCATCTCTAATGGTGTTTGCTAAAATAGCATTATTATTGTTATAATTTGGTAATAAATAGTGTTATTTTATCAAATTATAGCAATGGTATTCTAATGGTCACATGCTATTTTGACGAATTTCAACCAACTTTCCCCCCAAATTTGTATATGTTATTTGGATATAGGTTTTTTTAGTATTTTTTTTGTCTTTAGTGACATTTTTTTAACTGTTTCTAAAAAAAATTATATATTTACATTATTCCCCACTAGACAAATATAAAAAATGAAAAAAAAAATTGAAAAATTGAAGAAAAAAAATTAAATATAATTCACTCCACCAAAATTTATACCACTACAAAAAAAATTAAATATAATTCATCCACCAAATTTGTATTTATTTTTGTTTTTTGTATTTTTTATTATTAGCCAAACAGAGCACAACGGCTCTATTTCTTTCATCAGCATCGTCCACGTACAAATCAACAGTTGAGATGATTTGTGTAGAATCGTCCAACCTTATTCCTCTCTCTCTCTCTCTCTTTCTCTCTCTCTCTAATATCATCTCTCTTCTCTCTCTATTCGAGCGGTGATAGTGTTGACCCTCAATTGCCGAAGATCAACAACAACCTCTATCTTCCTCTCACTCTCACTCTCACTCTCACTCTATCCCTGTTGGCTTTTTGGCTTTTCGAATGGTATTTTTGTAAATGCGAGCGTGCCAACAAGGATCAATCAGTCCTTACAGAAATTATAATAGCCAACCAATTATCAGACGATTGTGTTTTAGTTCTTTCAGCCTCAATGAAGAGGACTTTTACTGGTGGCTTGACTTAGGAGAAATTAAGAGAAATAACAGTTAATATGAAGAACAATCGAAGTATTTCATTAACATGAACACTTACAATGGTCCAAACTCAGCCTCGAAGAGGTTTACAGCAACAGTCTACTTGAATCTACTTGAAACTACTCCTATGAATCGAAGTGCAGTGCAGGTATTTAAAGTGCAGGAAATTAAAGTACAGGAAATGTAAAACTGGAAAAGAAAATATGAAGTAAAGACTGGTTTGTATGATCTGAGTCTGGGGGTTTTTTCTGGGGACCTTCTTGCTATTTATACTCCTCAAGGATGACCATCAAACTGCACTTCAAACTGTCGAACTGCTCCTCCATGATCGCTGATCATGCTGCCTTAGAAGTAGTTCCACTACGCATTTTCTTGCAGTTGAACTTCCCTCTTGTATTTGAATTTGAATATGAGCAACCGTTGAAGCCACGTCATCTTGTATCTCCTTATTGATCCTGTGCTACTCAGATCACGTGAGAACCAATTTTCACTGCCACGTGTACGATCGAGATCGAAGACTTGAGTAGTCTTCCCATACGATCCTTACTTTGCCACGTGTCGAACTGTAATTGGCTTTTACAAAATATGTAGCCAACATTACCCCCCGCACTAATATACCCAATACTTGGTGATATTAGTGGATCATAACTTTCCCGCTCTTTTGGAATGTGCATAGAATCTATCTTCTGAAAACACAACCGTCATCTCCTTGGTGATCATTTGCATTAACTCTTTTCAATTTGTTGAACGTCCCAATACCTTAGCATTCGAACAGACTATGGTTAAATCAATTTCCCTTTCTATTGATCAAGCACACGAAGAGCCATTGAGTAATGCTGTTTCCCCTCGAAAGAACCTCCACGCATTCATTAGCCACCTTTACCCGCCTTTCTATATTCAGGTCATGGAAGCTTTTGCAAATTACCAACCTTTGGACTACGAATACATTGTCCTTAGTCCTTCGATTCAACAAGTTGCAGACACAGATACAAGAAGTTCTTCCTCTGACTCCCCCTTGTACCTCGAACGAACTGCTCTCAAACCTTTGATTTGGCAAGTTGCAAATATGGACTTAGGAAACTCTTCTTCACAAAAATCTGCATGGGATGAAGATATAACTTCTTCGTCTTATGGGGGCTCTGGCTGGACAAGCTGGTCAACACCTGAGACTTATGATTTGAGGGAACGAATCAACCATCATTTTATTGAGTTTACTGACCCTTTGGAGTTTCCTCCCTATGCTCGAAGTTCAGTGGTCTATCCTTACATACCCATTGACCTTCGACGTAGTTTGGAGGAAAACCTTCTTGTGGCATGGTACACATCCTCCATGCCTACCAAGACAGTGCTTGTTGCCCAATGTTCAGAAGAAGCTCAAAGGTACCACCCATCCTTCTTAGCCAAGAAGGCGAAGATTTGCTTTTCTGACTGGCTTGATTATATTAATGCCTTTGTTCCTTCCACCCCCGTGTCATCTTCCATAATAGAAGCATCCATACCTTCTTCTCCATCTTCTGGAGCAGAAGAATCTATACCTTCTCCTCCACCAACTCTTTGCTGGACAGAAAAACTGAGGCTTGCACTCCCCATGAATGAAGTTTTTTCACCTTATAAACCTCCATCATTTCCTACTCCAGTTGAGCGGAAACAGGCTCAACTTCTGCTTGCAGCTTTCTCTCACTTGCCTTTCAATGTGCTTGAGGACGCAGTCCCACTCAAGAACTTTCAATGGGCTTGTGACATTCTGACTAGAAGCCATGTCCTTAATCCCCTTGCCCAAGCAGAACTTCATACGTTCCTGGACCAACTCCCATTGCTCCTCTACTGGCATCGAAATTCCAAGGTTACTACACAATCTTTGGACCAACTTTCGTCTCTCCGAATTCAAGCCCAGTACGAAGCAGAGAACTTTATCGAAGAATTCGATGATTTCAAGAATAAAGATTCTACGTATTGGGATGATTTGGTCCTGGATGAAGTGGAACAACAATTGAAAGAGGAAGCATTCGAAATAAAAGCTGAAGAGCTCTACTATGAAGTGAGAGCACACCAACTTATGCAGCCAATATTAGAAGAAATAGAAGATATAATAAAGAAAGAACAGAAATTTATTGATCACTGTTGGATCAAATTCCATGATCTTGTCATTTACTCTATTCCTTACTTTTATGAACTTGAGTTCATACCCAGATAGGATCATTTGATGTAACTGCTTTGGCTTGAATACAAACAAAGTTTTTCTGCATTTGATTTTGTTTGACTCTGTTTCCTTTTGTCTTTTAAAAGTCAATTCAGAGCTTCGAACTGAACAATCTCATCCTTAGAATCTGGACTCAATTGTTTTTATTGAAACACTAAAAAGAACCAACATGTCCTTTTCCAATTTATGGAGTAAAGTTGACAATTCTGGCTGATATCATCTGGAATTAGTGTTTCGAATTTAACAACTTTATCCTTCAAACTAAATATAACCAATACATGGTCATGGTTGATATAGCCAGTCAATTTTAAATTGACCACTTTGACTTCGAAAAGCAGTCCATGCTGTTTTAGTTTAAAAGACAATCTCCTTCTTATAAAAACCAATGATTGGTTTTGATGTTTCGAATAGCAATTCTCCTTAAAGAATCCTAAGTTTCGCTTCGAAGGCCGTTATTTTCATTAACACCCTCAAACAGGTCTTCAAACCCTTTGAAGTAGACCAATACTCGAGCATTCTAGTATCTTTAAGTATGTAGTATGCTTCGAAGCCGTTATTGTTTGATTTTTGGCGCCAAAATTTGGCTTTCGAAGCCAAATACTCTTGCTTCGAAGCTGACATCATCATCCGGAATGCGCTCTTCTCTCCAAAACTATCAATATTTGGAAGGGACTCCTCGTATTCGTATTTTTAGTACTTAACGACTTACGCAATATGTTTTCAGACACCAAAGCTTTTAAAACCCTTTTTGTTTCGTGTTCTGAACACTTGCTCTTTCAACGCACAAACCCTACCGATCTTTTGTTAACCCTCTCTTCCTTACTACTCGCTATCCATGGATCCTTCTTCACTGAAAGTGCCCACTGGCGACCGTCTCAGCCCCACTATGGCTTTGAAGAAATGTATTGATGAAGAAATCGCCAAGCTCACGACTGGTGGGCCAAGCGCCATAAATGGACGTCTCTTTGTTCCTTGTCATAGCAGTCAACAAGAGTACGTTCTAGGTCCCATTTTTCGGGAAGCTCCTGACCAACTTCCAGCCTTGTACCCTCGTTTGGAGGATCACCTTCTGCTATATGAAGGAGGGCTTGACTGGAGCAACTAGAGACTAACCCGGCCTCATCGCTGCTGGCCGACATTGAGAACCGAATGGGAGGAATGGTATGACAGGGTTGTACCTGCGAGAGAAGATGACCTACAAGAGCTTTACATCCTCGACGCTCTTCGCCTTTCCAGGTTCATCATTCCTGAGGATTCCTTTTTGATTCCAGCCGCTTTATGTTTTTGGAATATGGCTTTTAATTTTTTCCAATTTCGGTGTGGTATGATGGCTCCCACCGTTCTTGATATTTTCCATCTTTTAGGGCTTTCCCCTCATGGCTCTCCTTTTACTCCCAACTACCCGGACCTTCCTGTCAAATTTTCCCTTCCAGCCTTAACCTCTTCTTATAGTGACTTTGTAAAGGCTGAAAATAAAAAGGAAGGCCCTGTGAAAGACAGAGAATTCTTTTCCTTCATTTTGTACTGGTTATGCAAATTTCTTTTTTGCACATCATCTCAGAGGATTATGCCTGAGTTTGCTCCCCTCGCAAAGGCACTTGTCTTGAAAAAGCATATAGCTCTTGCTCCTTACCTGTTAGGCCATATATACAGAGCTTGTTCCCAATTTTGTGAAAGACCACTTGATGTTAACCAAGGAAGTCCCTTCTGGGTGCTCCAACTCTGGCTCTTCGCCTATTTTACTGATCTTCATTCTAAATGCCTCAGATTTCTTGTCCAGGACCCTAGCACTTATGGGGAGAAGTATGCTAGGATTGCTCTTTATCCTGCTTCCTTTGTTTATTACTTTACCTTCTTTTACCAACTCCCTATTTCTCCATCTGCCTCCTTCTTTTGTCCCTTCGAAGCCAATAGAGGACCAGCCTGGCTGCAGACTTTTCTGGCTGATAAAGAGTGCTCCACATCACCTCATAAAGATATGTGGGCTTCCATACTGCTACCAAGGGAATTGTTCATTGGCACTTTGAACCCCCGAGCTTATAAGTGTATATCTGAGGTGTATTGCCCCTCCCAGTTCGCCAGACAATTTGGGCTCACCCAAGGGATTCCTGTTCCACTTTGCAGTCTCTCGAACGTCCACCTTACTGCTAGAGATTTGAGAATATCCAAATCCAAGCTAGAGACGGCAATACTTAAACTGTTGAAGGAATTGAATGAATTCCAATTTGTTCCCTTTCTTCCATCTGGCTTGGTTTTGAAAAGATTTCAGAACTGGTGGACAGCCAATATGGAAGTGCGCCTGTCTATGCATCCTCATGACTTGCTAATGGGGTTGGGAGTACCTTCAAAGGCCAAGTCAGCAACAGCTGAGGACATTCCCCCTCCTCCTGAAATTGTCACAACTACTCCTGCAACTTCATCCCCTCCAGCTAGAGTTACTAGAGCTGCTTCGAAGAAGAGTAAGTATTTTCAGATTTCCCTTTTTCCTTCTTTTGAATCTTTTGTTTGTTTCCCTTATACTTGTATTCTTTGATGCAGGGTCTCCACAAGAAGAATCCCCCAAGAGAGCTGAGACTTTAGCTCTTCTCAAGAAGAAACAACAAAAACAGAAAAGGAAGCTAGTCCTTCCTCCTGAGGAACCTGAATCTCTAGAAGAAGAAGAGGTTGAGCAAGAGCAAGACGTGCCCTTGTAGAGAACAAAGAGACAAAAGGTGGCTGTCTCCACTTCTGATACAATCGAACCTCCTTCCCTCAAGACAACCACTATAATAATGGGGAAAGAGCCTATCTATGGAGAATCTGAACCCCAAATCGAAGAGAGGGGAATCGAAAAGGAGCCAGTAGCATCACTGCCAAGAAGGAAAAGAAAGAAAGTGACTGTTCCTGCCACTGACTTAGTTGAAGACCCTATTCATGAAGCAGCTGCCAAGGCAGTGGAGCAGGAACATTCCAAGGAGCTAATTGTCTTTGAGAGGGCCGAGAAGAAACGGCAGCAACAACTTTTGAGAGATGAGGCTGCTACTGCTGATGCACTTCAAAGGGAAGCTGTAAGAAGGCAACAGACTGCCGAGCATTATTCCCTTCGCAGCTCTCCCATCAGTGTTAATACCTCTGGAACAAGTAAGTTTTTTCACACTTCTGTTGTTTTCTCTTTGTCAACTTTTGATACTGAATTTTGACAGTCCTTTATATTTCCCCTTCTTGTAGCAACACCTATTGCATCTATCTTTCCAGCGAGGGCTCCCTTAATTTCAGTTGAAGTTGACCAGATGCAACATGTGAAGACCATCCAAATCATGCTCCCACTCTCTAAGCCTATATTCGATATACCTTCTTTGAGTCCAAACATGCCTGCATCTCTTTTTCTTGGCTTAGAACCATACCTCCCCTTTTTGGCTTTTGATCAGCTTCAGTATACTTCTTTTTCCTTCACAGAAATTTCAACTGCTACCCCATCTCTAATGGTAGTTGACTCTCCTACAGAGGGTGCTGGTAGTTTTCCCACTCAAAGTTCATCATCTTTGCCTACTTCCAGCCCCTCTTCACTTGATTCGTTGGTAGCTAAGACCATAGAGGCTGCAAAAGATGCTTCACACATTTCTCCTATCTCCATGCAGTCCTTTACGCCTTCCACCACAACTCTCTCTGCACCCCTCATGTCTATGGATGAGGTAGATGTCTTCAAAGCAAGACTAGCCAGTCTTTCTGACATACCTTCTACCTCTCCAACATTCAATGTTGAAGCTGAGCCACTAGTCTTGGCTGACTCTTTGTTGGAAATTCTCGAGAGTTCTTCTTCTTCCAGCAGTAAGCCTTCTGCACTTTCAATAGACCTGGACACATGTCTGGAACTGCTGATTTCATTTTCGAGGATTCCCTTCGAGGCTCTACAGAGGCCTATAATCAGAAATGGATTCCTCCAGTGCTGCAGGCTTGCTGAGCAATCAGGCATGGATGTCTCAAGCCATTTATCTCAGGCAGCAGCTACTATCGATTTTTATATCAGCATTTGCCAGACTACCAAGGCTACGGATGAAAAACTGGCCAAAGACCAGAGTTTTGTTTCTCAAGTGCATACCGAAGTATCAACTCTGAAAGAACAACACTCCTCTGCTTCCCACTTTCGAATCAGCTGCTGGAAAAGAAGGCTCAGCTTGAAGAGGAGTTAGCTGCAGTAAACCAGGCCTTGGTTCGAACTGACACTAAATTGCAAATCACTAACCAAGAACTGGCCGATCGCAAAGAAGACATGGCTACAGCTATTCAGCTAGTTCCTTCTCTTAGCAGTAGGAAATCTATTGTACAAAAACAATTAAGACATTGTAATGATTTCTGGGCCAATATTTGGCACAATGTACTTAATTCTTTATAAGAGAACAAATTTTGTCTATCATTCGAGCAGTCTTATGTTTTTGTATTTAATATTTATTCTATTCCTTGTGTTTCCCAAATGGTTGGAAAATAAGGCTTCAAATATCTGCCATTAATCTTTTTGGGATGTACATACCCATTCAGATTTCTCAAATGGTATGCTCCAAAAGGCAGAACTCTATGAATTTGATATGGTCCTTCCCAGTTAGGTGACCATTTGCCAAACTTATGGCTTTTAATTCCTATTGGGAGTATTGTTTTCCATACCAAATCACCTTCATCAAAGCCAATGTGTTTGACTTTCTTGTTATAATTCTTAGCTGCCTTCTTCTTTTGGAAAAGAATGCTATTTAATGCCAAAATTCTGGCTTCATCTATGCCTTCTAACTCCAAACACATACTTTGATGGTATTGCTCAGGATCTAACTGATCTTGGCATCTTACCCTCAAAGATTTGACATTAATTTCCACAGGTAAAACTGCATCATGCCCATATACTAAGGCATAAGGAGTGACTCCTGTGCTTGATCTTGGGGAAGTTCTGTAAGCCCATAAAACATCCAACAAAAGGTTATGCCAATCCCTGGGGTTATCTTCCACAACCTTTTGTATCCCTTTTTTCAAGGACTTGTTGGATGATTCAGCTTGACCATTGGCTTGTGCATAATAAGGTGTGGAATTAACAAGGCTAATTCCAAACTCTGCCACAAAAGACTTCACCATTTTCCCATCGAATACAGTCCCATTATCCACAGTAATGGTTTGTGGGATGCCAAATCTATGGATCAAGTCTTTAATGAACCCAATGACCTCTGTTTGATCCACAGCTTTATATGGCTTGGCTTCGACCCACTTAGTGAAATAATCAGTGGCCACTAGAATGAAACAATGTGCTTCGAAGAAGGTGGGTGTATTTTTCTCATCATATCCATGGCCCATCCTCTAAATGGCCAAGGCTTTACTACTGCATGTAGGTCAGTTATGGGCACATGCCTTATTGTGCCATGCTTTTGACATGCCTGGCAACCCTTTGCATATTCTATGCAGTCTTTAAGGATAGTTGGCCAATAGTAGGAATGCCTTCGAAGCAACCATCTCATCTTCACACCAGGCTGATGAGCACCACAGATGCCTTCATGAACCTCAGCCATAGCTGTTAATGCTTCTTTTGGGCCTAAACATTCCAACAATAAGCCATCTCCCCCCCTTTTGTAGAGAGCATTGCCATATATCATATATTGCATAGACTGCAATTTGATTTTCCTGCTGGCCTTCGAAGATGGACCAGCCAAGTACTGCATTATTGGATGCCTCCAATCTTGTTCTTGTAAGTCATTATGATTGACTTCCAAGACCACATTCCTTTTATTCAAAGGTTGTATCAATTTTTGATATGTTGTTTGGCTTATGTCCCTTTGGGCATTATCCCTTCTCTTGAAGTTCGAAACTTTCTGAGCCACATCATTAGCTCTATTATTCAAGAATCTTGGAACATGAGTTACATTTGCTATTTGAAATTGAGAAAGCAAATGTAATGCAACAACATAGTATGGCAAAATACTTATGCTTTGACACTTGAAAACCCCTTTCACTTGGTTAACCACCAATTGAGAGTCTCCAAATATGTCAACTGCATGTACTTGTAATCCAATAAGAATTTCTAGTCCCACTATCAAGGCTTCATATTCAGCCTGGTTATTGGAACAAGTGGCTTCATCCACTCTGAAACCATGTGTGGTTTCTACCCCTTGTGGAGATTTAATCACAACACCAATTCCAACTAAGCCATTGGCTTTCGATCCATCGAACCACATCTGCCATGGCTCAACATTAGCCATACCAAGCTCCATTATCTCTTGGCTTTCTGTTTGAGATGGATGGTCTGCCAGAAAATTGGCTAAAACTTGCCCTTTTACTGCCCTTTGAGGGACATATTCTAGATGAAATTCTGATAAGGCTAGTATCCACTTGCCAATTCTTCCCCTCAACATAGGTCTAGATAACATGTATTTAACCAAATCTGTGGTTGCAATTACCAAGACAGTTGTAGGTAAAAGATAATATCTTAATTTCATTGCAGCAAAAATACAAAGCAAGACACAGCTTTTCCACAGCTGAATATTTACATTCACAAGAATTTAAAAACCTACTAAGGTAATAAATAGCTTGCTCCTTGCCTTCTTCATTGTCTTGGGCAAAAAAGCTCCCAATGAATCTTCTGCTGCAGCTATGTACAACTTCAAGGGCTTGTTCCCTTTTGGTGGCATCAGACTGGAGGGTTGGCCAAGTAGGCTTTGATACCTTCGAAAGCAATTTGATGCTCTGCTGTCCACACAAATTCCTCTTCATCTTTCAGCCTTAACAAGGAAGAAAATACTTTAGTTTTCCCTGCAGTGTTAGATATGAACCTTCGAAGAAAGTTAACCTGCCCAAGGAACCTTTGTAATTCTTTCTTACTTGATGGAGGCCTGGCTTCAATGATGGCTTTAGCTTTATTCTGGTCAATCTGTATTCCTTTCTTGTGCACTACATAACCCAAGAAGTTTCCAGATGATACACCAAAAGCACACTTAAGAGGATTAAGTTTCAACTTGAACCTCCTCATTCTTTCAAAAGCTGCTTCTAAATGAAACAAATGCTCCTCCATGGACTGGGATTTCACTACAATGTCATCAATATAACACTCTAGATACCCTCCAATGAGATCATGAAAGATAGTGTTCATAGCCCTCTGATATGTAGCCCCAGCATTCTTCAGACCGAATGGCATTTTAACCCATTCGAAGGTGCCAATATTCCCAGGACATCTGAATGCTGTCTTGTGGATATCCTCCTCTGCAATGCATATTTGGTTATAACCAGAGTGGCCATCCATCATTGATAAAACTTGATGCCCTGCTGAACTGTCTACCAGCAGATCCACTATAGGCATAGGGTACTCATCTTTGGGAGTTGCTAGATTTAAGTTTCTGAAATCGATGCATACCCTCATTTTGCCATTCTTCTTAACTACAGGCACAATATTAGATAGCCATTCAACATACCTGGCTGTCCTAATAAAGCCTGCCTTGAGTAGTCTAAGAATTTCTTCCTTGACTTTCTGAATTACTTCTGGACTCATTCTTCTTGGTTTCTGCTTGTATGGCTTGAAATTAGGCTTCATAGGGAGCCTATGTTCCACTAATGACCTATCCAATCCTGGTAATTCATTGTAAGACCATGCAAAGCAATCTTTGTATTTCTTTAGAACAACCAACAACTGGTCTCTGTCCAGAGCATTCAAACAAGCACTTATATAGGTGGGCTGCTGCACAGAACCTTCCCCTAAATTCACTTCTTCTAGGGGTCTTGTGTCTGAGAACTCATTTGAAGCTTCTTCTTTGGTTTCTTCAACCTTCGAAGCAACCTTCTTACCTTGTTCTGCCTCCTAGGTTCTTTAATTCGACATCTCTGCCTCTTCCTCATAGACAAAATCTGTCCACAAGGCATCTTCTTCCTGTATCTCCTGGACTTTTGTTTCAATGTCCAATGCACAGTATTTCCCAAGGGTCAAAATTCTGACCTGTTGCTGCTCTGTTCACAGCCAATTATCATGGCTTTTCTCTTGCTTCTGTACTTTCTGGACTATTGCTTTTACGTCCAATGTTGAGAATTTAATCAGAGCCAAAGACTTGGCTTTTTGTTCTTCATCTCTTTGCCTACAACCAGGCATCATTGTCATCTTTAACGACAACCTCTTCATCAGCACTCTCTTGGACTAAGTGCTTCAGGTGTGTTCCTATCAGCCGTTACTTCCTCATCAGCCGTCACCTTCGGCTGAGCCTCTCTTCTCTCAGTATACTGAGTGGTGTCACTCCCTCAATATACAGCTTGGCCTCTGCAAAGTCTGCACAGGCTATGAAGGGTTGAGGATCTGCATCAATCTCCTCTGTCTCTCCATTGCCCAAAGCCATCATGATTTTCTGATGCAAAGAGGAAGGCACACATTTGTTAGTGTGGATCCAATCTCTCCCAAGTAAAGCATTATATTTAGCATTGCTGTCGATTACGAAGAATGCTGTCATGCAGTCCCTGGTTCCCACACTCAAGTTAATGGGTAGAATCCCTTGAGCCATCTGTTTATCTCCAGCAAAGCCAGCGATGGTTGTGCTGGTTGGGATCAACCTGGGATTCTTTTTCCCTAGTTTCTTCAAAGAAGATTTCGGTAATAAGTTCACGCTGCCCATTGTCTATCAGGACTCGGTTCAGTTGTATCCCATCGAAGAAAGCCTTGATGTACAAAGGCTTGACATGTTGTGTCATGGAATTCGAGGGATATTCAAAAGGATATGAGAGGTTGATGCTCACCTCTTCCTCGCTCTCACATTCAGTTTCCATCGGGGTAGCCATTCCAGGACCATCCTGTACCATACTCACTTGTGACTCTTCACTAGAGACAGGAATAGGATCCATGTCTTGGTCACTTTGGTCCTCATCTCCAGCTTGGAACTCATGAGGCAGTATGTGTACCATATTGACTGATACTGGGGGAAATGAGCCAAATTGGATGGCTGGCTGTACCTTCTTCCCCTCTTGGCTACCTTGCTTGGTGTCTTTAGCAGCATCCTCCATGCTGCACTCTGGCACTTCATTGATAACTGATCCCTTCGAAGGATCTTTCTCAACTGGTTCTTCAGTCAGAAATGTTTGTTCAGCCATGAAGGCTTCGAACATTTCTTCTTCTGCCATTTCCTTCTTTTGGCTCATGCCAATCTCTTCTTCTGTTTCGCTGTCATTTCCATCAGAGCCTTCTCCAACCCTGCCAAACTAGACTTCTCTCTGGCCTTTAGTTCAGAATGAACCTGAGCTAACTGTTCTCTGCTACAAACCACTTTGCTTTGTAGAGTCGGTTTTGGAGTATGGTCTGACTTCGAAGTCTTCTTCCCTTCTATCTTAACCAGTGAAGAACTCTCTCCACTTTCTTTCAAATCTTGCTGGTACTGGGTGAACCTGCGCTGAATCTTTCTCCTTTGTGATTTGGAAATGACTGGAACCATATCTGGTTCCTTTGTCTTTGGATGTTTCAGCAATACCCAGTTGTTCGGCGCCACCAACGGAGGCTTGACCATCTTGCCTGGGATTCCAACATCTCTCCTGGCAGGCACTCTCCTTAGGTTTGTTTTGCATTACAAACCAGTCTGGAACTCCAGGTACCCAAGAGCTTACTGACTCAGATGTTGAATCGCCTTTTTCTACCTTTGAAGCCATCTTCGAAACTGGTTGCGGAGGTGAGTGCTTGAATCTGGTTTCATGTTTCGAGCCTGATTCTGGCCTTCGATGGAGGTGGCCACTTTCTGCTCTTCGTGAGGTTGGTCTAAGGGGCCAATCTCTAGCTTTAGTCCCATAACCTGAACTCCTCTCCAATCTTCTTTCAGAATAGCTGCTCTCCATTCTATAGTAATTAGGTGGCCTAGACTCATACAAGGGCCTCTTGCCTTTATCACGCATTCTGTCTTCTGCAGGCTCAACCACTAATGGTCGCTGCCTATCACTAGCCGGATACGACCTTTTGTTGTAAGCATTGGTTGATTTAGGACGTCTCTGAACATCCCTGTAGTATTGCTTCCCATCAATTGGAAGCCCCTTCAACCATTTGTAGCTCAGTCTGCATCTGGGACACATCCTCTGCATTACAGCTGCTTCCAAGGAATCGTCATCCAGTGCTTCTTCATCAGAGTGTTCTTTCTGATGGAGAAACCTTGTCCAATAACTGGTGGGTTTCTAGTATCCTTCTTGGCAGTTGTCTGGTTGGCAATATGCATTTGCACATTGACCTCTTCCAATTCCTGCAGAGATAAATTCTGAAAGTTTGGTACAACCACATTAGCTGCGCTTTCTCCAACTTCTGGAAACGGGTTACTGTCAATCCCCATGGCCTTTTCTGTTTTGGCTGGGAACTTCAAACTTCCTTTCCGAATTTGCTCTTGGATCCTATCTCGAAAAACAATGCAGTTTTTAGTCGAGTGAGACCAAGAGTTATGCCATTTACAGTATACTTTTCCTTTAAGTTCATCTGGAGATGGCAGTTTTACTCCTTTTGGTAACTTAAGGAAATTGGCTGCAAGCAAATATCAAAAATGTCATCTGCTTTTGTTAGGTCGAAAGAGTACTTTCTGTGAAAGTCTTTCTTTTTAAACTGCTGGTCGATGGTTGTATCCTTATGAATTAATGCTTCACAGATTACAGGTTCTTTGCCCACAATCTCTGCTGCATCAATCTCATAATTTGGATCTCTATAATATGTCTTGTATGAGGCATTATTTCGATCTTGTTCCTCCTCTAGTAATGCTTCATATCGAGACACCTTATAGGTTAGTTCGACCAAATCCCTGAATTCAGTTGAGTCAAACTTCTTTCGAAGCCTGAACTCTAAACCATTTTGAGCCAATCTTATGAATTCTGGCTCTGGTAGGATGACTCTACATTTATTTCGAGCCCTTTTAAATCTGGCAATAAACTGAGTAGCCTTTTCTTCAGGCCTTTGACTCAATCTTGCCAAGTCTGCCATGGAAACCTCTGGCTCCGATTGGAAGAATTGGGCATGAAATGCCTCTTCCATTTGTTGCCAAGTTTGAATGGAGCCAGGTGTAAGGTTGATGTACCATACAAATGCTCCCCCAGTTAGAGAATTCGGAAACAATCTCAGTTTCATATAGTCATGATTAGTGAATTCACCGCATTGAGCAGCAAATCTAGCAATATGCTCTACTGTTGACTGATTTCCAGTTCCATAAAAGAGGGTAAAATCTGGTATTCTGAACCCTCTTGGGTATTCATGTACCCTATCCACCCATTCTGGGTATGGTTTTCTGTATACAGGAGTCTGGACCCCCCGAGCCATCGGTCCACACATTTCCCTAACAATATCAGCAATTTGGTCCCTAGGGACCATATTTTGTGCCTGCTGAACCACTACTGGAGGGACAAACACAGGATTTGGTGGACAACCTTGTGCTTGTGGTCCTTTTGGTCCATAAGGTGGTAAATTTGGGACTGGTTGCCCTTGTGGTGCAGGTTGCTGTTGGGGGTATGGGTAACCCTTTTGAGCCTGTCCTGCGAAAGGACCTGCGAAAGGTGCTGAAACAGGTGTTGTGTCCCTTCCATTTGTAGGAAAACTCTCCAACCCCCCGGGTATAAATTCGAATAAGGGATTATTATACCCCCTAGTGCCAGGTATGGCTTCGAACATGGGATTTGTAACCATTCTTACGCCAGTTTCTTGTACTTGGCCAGATCCACCAACTTGTGTGGCTTCATTGTTAAGTACGAGGCATTTTGGCCTGCTACAGGCCTCGAAATGGGTTCATACCAAGACTGAGGTGATGGTCTCTCATAGTTTTGGTTACTAGTTTGACCATTAGAATGTCCATTAAATTGCATAGGCTGTTTATCTCTAGCCAATCTTTGCTGAGGGACATTCAAAACTTCCTCTGTGTGTCTTGTGTTTGTTGGTTGGTGGTTATTCATTCGATCCAAAAAGGATGTTGCCCACCTTTCCATTGTGTTCATTAATTGTTGTCCCATGGCCTCTACTAAGCCATCCCATGGATTGGTTGGCTGAATAGATGGAACAGTGGATGGTCCAATTCCTTGGTTTCGTCCAATATTATGAACATATGGTTCTTGTCCCGAAGTACTAGTCTGTTCGACCATAGGTTCGGATAACATGGGAGTTTCCACAGGATGTGTTACCACATTATCCTCTGGATTAGGTATTTCTACCTCTCATTCTACGCCTTCTTCCAAGCGTTCATTTTCTCCTTGTCGTCTTCGTCTAGCCATTTTAACAGGTCCCACTGGGCGTGCCAAAAATATATGTTGGCTTTTTGGCTTTTCGAAGGGTATTTTTGTAAATGCGAGCGTGCCAGCAAGGATCAATCAGTCCTTACAGAAATTATAATTGCCAACCAATTATCAGACGATTGTGTTTTAGTTCTTTCAGCCTCAATGAAGAGGACTTTTACTGGTGGCTTGACTTAGGAGAAATTAAGAGAAATAACAGTTAATATGAAGAACAATCGAAGTATTTCATTAACATGAACACTTACAATGGTCCAAACTCAGCCTCGAAGAGGTTTACAACAACAGTCTACTTGAATCTACTTGAAACTACTCCTATGAATCGAAGTGCAGTGCAGGTATTTAAAGTGCAGGAAATTAAAGTACAAGAAATGTAAAACTGGAAAAGAAAATATGAAGTAAAGACTGGTTTGTATGATCTGAGTCTGGGGGTTTTTTCTGGGGACCTCCTTGCTATTTATACTCCTCAAGGATGACCATCGAACTGCACTTCAAACTGTCGAACTGCTCCTCCATGATTGCTGATCATGCTGCCTTAGAAGTAGTTCCACTACGCCTTTTCTTGCAGTTGAACTTCCCTCTTGTATTTGAATTTGAATATGAGCAACCGTTGAAGCCACGTCATCTTGTATCTCCTTATTGATCCTGTGCTACTCAGATCACGTGAGAACCAATTTTCACTGCCACGTGTATGATCGAGATCGAAGACTTGAGTAGTCTTCCCATACGATCCTTACTTTGCCACGTGTCGAACTGTAATTGGCTTTTACAAAATATGTAGCCAACAATCCCTCTCTCTCTCACTCTCACTCTCACTCTCTTCGATCGACGACGGTGTCTACCCCTAATCGCTAAAGACAACCTTTCATCCCTCTCCTTCTCACTCTCACTCTATCCCTTTCTCTCTCCCTCTTACTCTCAATCTCCCTCTCCCCCAAGCGCCGCCGTCTACCCCCACCCCTCTCTCTCTCTCTCCCTCCTAGAATGGATTGGCGACATTGGACAAGATCACAAAGATTGAAACCCTAATGAACACAAACAAGATCATCCAAAGAACACGAAAAAAGATCAACCCATTTCTGTCATCAAGTATTTTCTTTGACTTCACTATGTTGATTTTCTAATATTTTTTTTATTTTTGCTTCAAATTGCTGAAATTGAAATTTGGAATTTGAAATCACTGTGTTGATATGTGTTGAAATTGAAATTTGGAATTTGAAATCACTGTGCTGAAATTGCTTCAAATCACTGTATTGATATGTTTGAAATTTGTGTATTTTTGGGTGAATATTGCTTCTGTATTTGGAAAAGATGATGAAAAAAGGAGGAAGGGAGGGAGGAAACGGTTGGTTGAAGCTGACTTGGCAGCTTTGGCAACTGCCAGAGCTTGTGCCATATTTGACACAAGCTTTGGCATTTGCCCTAAAACTTACCATTGGAGGTGCCTTTCTATCAATTGCTGCCATATTTTCTATATACCAAAAAAAAAAAAAAAAGGAACGAAAGTAATTATTGCTTTTTTTATTATAGAATTTATGAAACTTAAGTTTGCAGAGTTCATAAAAAAAAATAAAAATAAAATAAATAAATAAATAAAGAAAAAGGAAAAAAAAGGAGGTGGATCCCCTCCAGTCTTAATTTGGATTGGAGGGCACTATTTGGGCTCGTGAAGTCCACTATGGATCCTGTTTCAAGATTCAAAATTTTCATTTTGTCATAAATTAGATTGATTTGATAATCGTAACATATTCAATTTATCGCGGTTGTTACAAAAAAAAAAAAAAAGAATGGTCTATTTTAAAAACACAATTGTCATCTATTTTTTTGATGATAAACGCAATAAATTAAATAAATTATGATTATTGAATCGACCTAATGTTTTTTGTGATTGACATACAAAAGTGTCTGATAAAATGAACTATTCAAATAAAAAATAGACCCGTAGTGAACCTCACGGACCCAAACAATATCCTCCAATTCAGATTAAGGACTGGAAGGGATCCCCGACGAAAAAAATTAAATTTGTGTAGGTGACCCCATCTATATAAATTTCTGGAGTCCCCACTGAAATGCATCACAGTTTCATGTTTGGTTTAGAGTCAAATAATAGTAATTTGGTCCATCATGGGTATTTATTCTATTGATTTGAACAATTTCTGTTGTAAAGTTCTGTGTAAATTATTCTGAAAAATAAAAATCTAATTTGATAAAAATAAACACTAAAAAGAAAGTCTTGAATTTTCAAATTTTATTTTTTGCCTCAAAACAGCTAAAATTATATAAAAATAATAAGTATTTTCGATTTATTATTTTTCACTAAATTAAATTATATATTTTTTCAAAAAAAAAAAAGAATATATATGCTAAAAATCAAACCAATCCAGCTATCAGTTCTGTGTCTTACTTTTCAATAATCAACTAAACCTAAAAATAAAAATTTTAATTCCTTAATTGACTTTCATTTATTTATTTCAAACGTTGTTTGAGATTTTTATTCATGTTGGATTTTTATTAACAGGTCCCCATTCTCCCCCACGTTGTTTGATTTTTTTTAAGATTGAGAAGAAAATCTTTATTACAAAAACAATAAAAATTAGATCAATTTGGCATGATGGTATTATAAGATACTAAAAAGAGATGAACAATCTCCATAGAATGAATAATTCAAGCCACCATAGAGAAGGAAAAAATGCCCTCGTAAGGGATGGAAACAAACCTCATGCAAGAAGGATTATTATATTAACAAATTAAAAATTAAAATATCTTATAGAAATAAACTAAATTCAAGTCGCCATCGAATACATCTAAAAACTCCACTACTCCGCAACCTTCAACTTAGATTATGAAAGCCCCATCTCTGTTGGTCATCAAGATAGAATATTGAGATTGAGGTGGTCGCCTAGCATGAAATAAATGTTGTATAAAATTAGTATTAAATAAAGATAAAAAGAAATCTAGATTTATTAATCGAATTATAAAATAGACATGATAGAATTATTAAAAAACTAGAAATTACAATTTGAATAACAGAGGAATAAAATAAAGCAAATTCTGGAAATGAAATAAACAAGAATATTAAGGAAGCAAACTGAAACTTGTGTATCACACAGTTTCCTTAAAACAAATACGGGGTTGACAGCCATAGCAAGAGTACATTCTGAGTAGCTCTGATGAATAGAACAACGACAACACTCTCTTATAGTAGAAGAATTATTTAGAGATAGAATAATGAGAAGACTTAGAATTTTTCTTTGGAGAAAACTGAGGGAGATCTCCATTTATCCACAATTGGAGGAAAGAGGAGGAGCCTCAATTATGAAGGCTAGGCAACAAATGCAAAGTTTAATTCTACAAAATTGATGGATTAAACCCACAATTGGTATAGAGATTATACACGTGTATATATATGCAGTCACCACAACCATCACCATCTGACCTAGGTTTAAAAAAAATATGAGGTTCATGGGTCACCAAACCCGACCCAATCCAAAACCTTATCTAGTCCAAAAAGCCTCAAGAACCACGAACTCGGCTCAATCCGGTCCAAGTGGGCAACACGCGTGTGACAATTTTTGCATAACTAATTTGGACCATAATCTTGGCCCAAACTCATTTTTGAAGCATCCATAACTCTCTTCCTTTAGAAAATTTGGATACTGCAAAGGACTCACACTCTTAGATAAAACTAAAGATCTAAATACCCATCAATACTTTCCTTTATAATCAATGAGATAGCTGATTACACATCTTCTCCAACACATCATTCAAGAGGTTAACTTTATGAGAGAATTTCTCATTCAATTCTTAATATTTTTTGTCATTCTTTTTGTAATGTAAACTTCTTACTTCAAAAAATCTAGATCCACTTGGACCCACCTCAACTAGTAGTTGGGACATACTTTAATTTTGTATTAAAGTTACTAAAAAATCATTATTTTCTAACAATAAACATGTTATTCAGCGTCAAGTAAAAAGATTTGAAACTAGATCTTAAAGTTTTAGGCTCGATGGTGGAGAAAGTAAGATGGTGATGGCTGAACTAGTTAGACAAATATCATATTTGAATTAAGGATCAGATCTAGAGGAGGGTCAAAAGAGCAGGGAGAGGAGAGGGAGATCGGAGAGATGCCACCGTTGTCTCCCTCTCCGCTCGTATGAAAATCAAAAGAGAAAAGCAAGAGAACTTTAGATGTTTGATTTTTATTCATGTTGGGTTTTTATTCTACACTCTTTCGCATTAGATAACTAATGTGTAAACAAATCTATTTTAGGATCTCTAGAATTGTTGAATATTTTTTTTAGGAGTAATTACACCCTAGTAGGAACTTCAAAAAAAAAAATTCCATATTCATTGAAAAGTTTATAATTTTAATTATTAATATTTATAAAGTTTTTTATTGATTTGTAATTATTTTTGTGAAAATCCACTGATATGATATTTTCTCTAATTTATTTTTTTATTTTATTATTATTATTTTTTTACCATGTACAATGCTAGAGTATAGATTTATTTACATGTTAGTCATCCAATTATATATGTAGGGAAATATCAAATAAATAAAAAATAAAATATATATTTATATTTATAAAAAAAAAGGAGTGTAATAATGGAAAACACAATGTATGACCCACCACATCCAAAAAATAATAATGGATCTCATTTTCATGGGGATATTATAATTTTTATATGTACACATGTAGTTTGTAACGTTGATGAGGTTAAAATAAATAAATAAATAACAAAAAAAAAAAAACTATTAAATTCATTGGATAACAAATATCATGTTCTTTACGAATGAAGGGAAGACAATGTCCCTGTTTGAGAAGTTGGTTGGAAATAAAAAAATATTAAAAGATAAAATAGGTTAAATAAATTAATAAAATAAAACCGTTATATCTAAATTATAATTATTTTATTTTTTCTTTCATAAAAAAACAAAAGAGTCAAAAAGTTTTAAAAAAATTCCAAACGAAACTAATTTAAACAAACTAAATTAGCTAAAAAAATTAAAAAGTTAAATTAAAAAAATTCCTTCCAAATGAATCCAATCTCTTTTTGCTTAGCACAGACAAAACTCTCTCTCTCCCTACTATCACTTCATTGTTGAAACAATAAAATAAATAAAAATTTATTTCATATCCAGTTGTGATCCTAACCCTGCAAAGTGATTGTTATTATGTCCTCGTTTGGCATAGAGATTTTTTTGAGATCAAGACTTAATTTAGCCACAAAAAAATGAGATGAGTTAAAAAATTAATAAGACAAAATATTACATCTAAACCATCATCATTTTATTTTTTTCTCTCACAAAAGTAAAAAAAAAAATCAAAAAAACCCTATCTAAATCAACTTTTTAACCCCAAACTAAAATAGTCAAAAAAATCAACCCACTGCAAACCGATTAGCTGAAGTTGCAACTCTAATTTGCAAAGATGAAATTAAACAATAAGTTAAAGATGGGATAGTAAAGATGATTTTTTAAGTGCACTATATTATATTTTTAAGAGTATACACTAGAGTAAAAATTTCAATAAAACTATTAAGATAGTAGCTTTTGTCTAGTCTAAAATCGGATTGGAGTATGTTATTGGGTTTCCATGGACTGACCATGGGACTCACATCGATGCCAAAACCGTTCAATATATAGGGCTTGTTTAATATTTTATTCTTGTAAAAAATTACGTTGATCGGATATCGAAAACTACTTAATCAGATCAAATTTGTGTAAACTGTAAGTATGAAAATATATTATTACCACAAATGTGATCTGATTAAGTGGTTATTAATATTTAATCAGCGTGATTTTTTTTATAAAGATTAAATATTTAACGAGTCCTACACATTAAACGAAAAATCCTAAACTTCAATAATTCTATTTTTTTCCAATAATTCATAATTAATAATGAAGAAAATTTAACTACTTAAATTAATGGAGACTTACGTGTAAATCTTAATAGGACTTATTATTGTCTAATAGGTCTTATAATAATTAATAGCATTTTTTTATCAAATACTATTAAAAAAAGTTAGTAATTGTTAATTTTCTGAGGTAGTTTGAAAATAATTAAAAATTTTAGAGATAGTTTAAAAAAATTGTCACAAAAAAAGTCATTAATTTTCAATTTTCAGCGATAGTTTGAAAATTTTGTCACAAAAAAAAAAATCACTAATTGTAAGTTTTAGAGACAAATTATAAAAATTGTGACAAAAAAGTCACTAATTGTCAATTTTTAATGACATATGCAAAAAATCATCAAAAAAAATTATTTATTATGTCTTATTTTCAATAGGACTTGAAGAGAATTAATGCACTATTTGGCATCCCTTATATTAGCATACTTTTTTTTTTATAATCTTTTTATCTTTTTTAAGTCATATCATTTCTCTAATTTTTTTGCACATTTTTTCATAAAAAAATAAAAAAATATGTACTTATTTATTATAAATCATATTAATCACTTTCTAAGTCAAGCTATTAAAATTTATTGATAATTTACTCTAAATTAATTTGAAAGTGAGCAAGGCAGTCGGTGCATAGTGATTGCACACATGTTCGCTATGTCAGGGTTCAACTCCCGGCAACCCCACCCCTCTCTTTCTGGATAGAATAAAGGGAAATGCTAGGTTTCATGAAAAAAAATCATGAAAATCATCATAAAAGGATTTACACTGTTAGATCAGGTATGATATTTTTTTGTATGCCTGATCTAACGGTGCAGATCCTTTTCATGATGATTTTCATGATTTTTTTTTCATGAAACCTAGCATAACCCTAGAATAAAACACGGCATATTACATTTTATCTTTTTAAATGATTTGGTATCAATTTATTCTATTCAATCAAAAATTTGCTACATTTACCACATTACATTGTCAATTGCATAAATGTATACCTGCCATTAGCAATTTGAGTTTCTTCTACTATCTCAAATATATTTATAACTTGTTAACCCTCTACTTTTACAAGTGTTATTGTGTAGTGATAAATTAAGTTTTAAATAACCATTTAAATAATTTTTGTTTGTAAAATGACAACATATTATTTAATATAAGCATGTAGTTAAATTATAAACAAAACAAGATTTAATCTTAGTTAAATTCAAGGTTTGAAAAAACTATAAAAAAAATTTATTTTATATTATTAATATTTGATTTAATATAGTTTGATCCTATTAAAAAATTAAGGGACCTATCAAATAGACATTTACACTCATTAGAGGAAAAAAAAAATATTGAGTCAATAAAAAACTTTAAATGCGCTTAAATGGATCTTTCATGTCTTGCACTAAGCAAACCCTGTTGTAGTTCTTACCACAAATTAAGATGGTTTATTAAATGGTAATATCGTTACATAATATCATTGTTACTTTCAATATTTAGTAGTTATAATTGAAAATATATCATAAATCTTAATAAATAAGTATTTGTTTATTTTACTTGCCATTGGAAACTCACTGTTGACAAATTTAAATCACTCTGTTTGGTTAACAATTTTTTAAATAATTTTGAGTTTTTGTATTTTTTAATCTTTAGCGAACTTCCAAAATGTTTAGATCTACTAGGAGCATCTCTAATGGTGTTTGCTAAAATAGCATTATCATTGATATAATTTAGCAATAAATAATGTTATTTTACCAAATTATAGCGATGGTGCTCCAATGGTCATATGCTATTTTGGTAAATCTCAACCAACTTTTCCTCCAATTTTGTAAGTGTTGTTTAGATATAGATTTTTTAGTATTTTTTTTTTGTTTATTTTTGTCTTTAGTGATATTTTTTTAACTGTTTCTAAAAAAAATTATATATTTATATTATTCCCGACTAAACAAATATAAAAAATGAAAAAAAAATTGAAAAATTGAAGAAAAAAATTAAATATAATTCACTCCAAATTCATACCACTACAAAAATATATATATATATATAATTCAATCCACCAAATTTGTATTTATTTATTTTTTAATTATTAGCCAAACAGAGCACAACAGCTCTATTTCTTTCATCAGCATCATCCACGTACAAATCATCAATAGTTGAGATGATTTGTGTAAAATCATCCAACCTTATTCCTCTCTCTCTCACTCTCTCTCTCACCATTTCGTCCTCCCTTTCCCTCTGCCTTTCTCTCTCACTCTTAGATATCATCTCTCTTCTCTCTCTATTCGAGCAGTGATGGAGTCAACCCCCGATCGTCGAAGACCAACAACAACCTCTATCTTCCTCTTACTCTCACTCTCACTCTCACTCTCACTCTCACTCTCTTCTCTCTCTCTTCGATCGACGATGGTGTCTACCCCGAATCGCTGAAGACAACCTTTCATCCCTCTCCCTCTCCCTCTTACTCTCACTCTCCCTCTCCCCCAAGTGCCGCCGTCTACCCCCACCCCTCTTTTTCTCACACTCCTCTCTCTCTCTCTCTCTCTCTCTCTCTCTCACTCCTAGAATGGATCTGCGACGTTGGACAAGATCACAAAGATTGAAACCCTAATGAACACAAAAAAGATCATCTAAAGAACATGAAGAAGATCAACCCATTTCTATCATCAAGTATTTTTTTTTTGACTTTACTGTGTTGATTTTCTAATGTTTTTTTAAAAAAATTTTGCTTCAAATTGCTGAAATTGAAATTTGGAATTTGAAATTACTGTGTTGATATGTGTTGAAATTGAAATTGAAATTTGGAATTTGAAATCACTGTGTTGAAATTGAAATTTGGAATTTAAAATCACTGTACTGAAATTGGTTCAAATCACTGTGTTGATATGTTTGAAATTTGTGTATTTTTGGGTGAATATTGCTTCTGTATTTGGAAATGATGATGAAAAAGGAAGGAAGAGAGGGAGGGAGGGAGGGAGGGAGGAAACGGTTGGTTGAAGCTGACTTGGCAACTTTGGCAACTACCAAAGCTTGTGCCATATTTGACATAAACTTTGGCATTTGCCAAAGATAGCAACAGCTAAAACTAACCATTGGAGGTGCCTTTCTATCAACTGCTGCCATAATTTGGCAATAGTAGCTCCAATGGCGCACCATTGGAGATGCTCTAATCTCGATACACTGAAAAGAAGAAAAAAATTGTAATTTTTTTGTAAAATATTTTCAATATACCAAAAAAAAAAAAAAAAAAGAACGGAAGTACTTATTGCTTTTTTTTATTATAGAATTTATGAAACTTAAGTTTGCAGAGGTCATATAAAAAAAATATATAAAAAAAAAGGAGGTGGATCCCTTCCAGTCTTAATCTGGATTCGAGGGCACTTTTTGGTCTCGTGAAGTCCACTATGAATCCTGTTTCAATATTCAAATTGTTCATTTTATCAGACATTTTGTGTATATCAATTACAAAATAAAATTAGATCGATTCGATAATCGTAACATATTCAATTTATCGCAGTTGTCACCAAAAAAATGAATGGTCTATTTTAAAAACACAATTGTTGTCTATTCTTTTGATGACAAACGCAATAAATTGAATAGGTTATGATTATTGAATCGACCTAATGTTTTTTGTGATTGACATACATGAAGTGTTTGACAAAATGAACCATTCAAATCATCAAAAATAGACCTGTAGTGGACCTCACAAACCCAAACAACACCCTCCAATTTAAATTAAGGACTGAAAGGGATCCAATACCAAAAAAAAAAAAATAATAATTTGTGGAGATGACCCCATCTATACAAATTGCTGGAGTCGCCATTGAAATGCATCACAGTTTCATGGTTGGTTTAGAGTCATATAATAGTAATTTGGTCCATCATAGGTATTTATTCTATTGATTTGAACAATTTATGTTGTAAAGTTCTATGTAAATTATTCTGAAAAATAAAAATCTAGTTTGATAAAAATAAACACTAAAAAGAAAGTATTGAATTTTTAAATTTTATTTTTTGCCTCAAAACAGCTAAAATTATATGAAAATAATAAGTATTTTCAATTTATTATTTTTCACTAAATTAAATTTTATATTTTTTCAACAAAAAAAAGAAAAAAAAAAGAATACATCTTCTAAAAATCAAACCAATCCAGGTCTAAGTTCTGTGTCTTACTTTTCAATTATCAACTAAACCTAAAAATAAAAATTAAAAAAAGGTCTAACTTTTAATTCATTAATTGACTTTCATTTATTTATTTCAAACGTTGTTTGAGATTTTTATTCATGTTGGATTTTTATTAACAGGTCCCCATTGTCCGCCGCGTTGTTTGATTTTTTTTTTTAGATTGAGAAGAAAATCTTTATTATAAAAAGGATAAAAATTAGATCAATTTGGCATGATGGTATTATAAGATACTAAAAAGAGATGAATAATCTCCATAGAATGAATAATTCAAGCCATCATAGAGAAGGAGAAAATGCCCTCGTAAGGGATGGAAACAAACCCCCACACTAGAAAGATTATTATATCAACAAATTAAAAATTAAAATATCATATTCAAATAAACTATATTCAAGTCGCCATCGAATACATCCAAAAACTCCACTACTCCTCAACCTTCAACTTGGATTATGAAAGCCCCATCTCTGTTGGTCATCAAGATAGAATATTGAGATTGAGGTGGTCACCTAGCGTGAAATAAAAGTTGTATAAAATTAGTATTAAATAAAGATAAAAACACATCTAGATTTATTAATCGAATTATAAAATAGACATAATAGAATTATTAAAAACTAGAAATTACAATTTGAATAACAGAGGAATAAAATAAAGCAAATTTTGGAAATGAAATAAACTAGAATATTAAGAAAGCAAACTGAAACTTGTGTATCACATTGTGTATCACATAGTTTCCTTAAATCAGATACGGGGTCGATAGCTACAACAAGAGTACCTTCTAAGTAGCTCCGATGAATAGAACAACAGCAGCACTCTCTTATAGTAGAAGAATTATTTAGAAATAGAATAACGAGAAGACTTAGAATTTTTCTTTGGAGAAAACAAATCTCCATTTATACACAATTGGAGGAAAGAGGAGGAGCCTCAGCTATGAAGGCTAGGCAACAAATGCAAAGTTTACAAAATTGATGGAGTAAACCCACAATTGGTATAGAGATTATACACTTGTGTATACATATACAGTCACTACAACCATCACCATCTGACCTAGGTTAAAAAAATGTATAAGGTTCGTGGGTCACCAAACCCGACCCAATCCAAAACCTTATCCAGTCCAAAAAGTCTCAAGAACCACGGACACGGCTCAATCCGATCCAAGTGGGCAGCACGCGTGTGACACTTTTTGCATAACTAATTTGGACCATAATCTTGGCCCAAACTCATTTTTGAAGCATCCATAACCCTCTTCCTTTAGAAAATTTGGATACTCCAAAGGACTGACACTCTTAGATAAAACTAAGGATTTAAATACCTATCAATACTTTGTTTTATAATCAATATGGAATAGGTGATTACATATTTTCTCCAATACATCATTCAAGAGGTTAACTTTATGAGAGAATTTCTCATTCAATTCTTAATATTTTTTGTCATTCTTTTTGTAATGTTAAGTTCTTACTACAAAAAATCTAAATCCAATTGGACCCACCTCAACCGGTAGTTGGGACATACTTGAATTTTGTATTAAAGTTACCGAAAAATCATTAACAATAAACATGTTATTTAGCGTCAAGTAAAAAGATTTGAAACTAGATCTTAAAATTTTAGGCTCGATGATGTAGGAAATAAGGTGGTGATGGCCGGCCTGGTGAGACAAATATCATATTTGAATTAAAGATCAAATCTAGAGGAGGATTGAAGGAGTTAGGAGAGGAGAGGGAGATGGGAGAGATGCCACCGTTGTCTCCCTCTCCCCTCGTAGGAAAATCAAAAGAGAAAAGCAAGAGAACTTTAGATGTTGGATTTTTATTCATGTTGGGTTTTTATTCTACTCTTTCACATTGGATAATTAATGTGTAAACAAATCTATTTTAGGATCTCTAGAATTGTTGAATTTTTTTTTAGGAGCAATTACACCCTAGTAAGAACTTGAAAAAAAAAAAACATTTTTTTTCCATATTCATTAAAAAGTTTATAATTTTAATTATTAATATTTATAAAGTTTTTTATTGATTTGTAATTATTTTTGTAAAAATCCACTGATATGATATTTTCTCTAACTATTATTTTTATTTTATTATTATTATTTTTTTACTATGTACAATGCTAAAGTATAGATTTATTTACATATTAGTCATCCATTGTGTAGGGAAATATCAAATAAATAAAAAATAAAAAATATATTTATATTTATAAAAATAAAGGAGTGTAATAATGGAAAACACAATGTATGACCCACCACATCCAAAAAATAATAATGGATCTGATTTTTATGGGGATATTATAATTTTTGTATGTACACATGTAGTTTGTAACGTTGATAAGGTACAAAAATAAATAAATAAATAAATAAATCTATTAAATTCATTGGATAACAAATATTATGTTCTTTACAAATGAAGGGAAGATGGTTATAATCAGCTTTTTTGATTAAAAACTGATTATAAGCTGCTTTTTGTGAGAGAGGGAAGTGAGTTATAATCTGAGAAGTGGATTATAACTTACTTCCCAAAAGACCCCAATGTCCCCGTTTGAGAAGTTGGTAGGAAATAAAAAAATATTAAAAGATAAAATAGGCTAAATAAATTAAAAAATAAAATGTTATATTTAAATTATAATTATTTTATTTTTTTCTCATAAAAAAGCAAAAGAGTCAAAAAGTTTAAAAAAAAATTTCAAATGAAACTAATTTAATCAAGCTAAATTAGCCAATAAAAAATTAAAAAGTTTAATTAAAAAAATTCTTTCCAAATGAATCCAATCTCTTTTTGCTTAGCACAGACAAAACTCGCTCTCTCCCTACTATCACTTCATCGTTCAAACAATAAAATAAATAAAAATTTATTTCTCATCCAGTTGTAACCCTAACTACGCAAAGTGATTGGTATTATGTCTTCGTTTCACATGAGATTTTTTTGAGGTTAAGACTTAATTTAGTCACAAAAAAATAAAATAAGTTAAAAAATTAATAAGATAAAATGTTATATCTAAATTATCATCATTATATTTTTTCTCTCACAAAAGTTTAAAAAATCAAAAAAACCTGATCCAAATAAATTTTTTAACCCCAGACTAAAATAGCCAAAAAATCAACCCACTACAAACCGATTAGCTGAAGTTGCAACTTTAATTTGCAAAGATGAAATTAAACAATAAGTTAGAGCAATACTTGGTAACCCGAATATAAAATTGGCTCGAATGGCTCGAAATTCACATTGCCAGTCGTCTGGGCAGATGTTCGTCCGGCGAGGAGGCTGACAGCCGCAATCGACAAAGGTGACAATCGCGGTAGATAATCTTTCACCCGGTCGTCCAGGCGGACGTCCGGCTGGTCATCTAGGTGGATGACCGATCAACACCCATTTAAACCATTCGAGCCCCTCCAATTCAAGCTACCAAGATGGGATAGTAAAGATGATTTTTTAAGTGCAGTATATTATATTTTTAAGAGTATACACTAAAAATTTTAATAAAATTATTTAGATAGTAGCTTTTTTCTAGTCTAAAATCGAATTGGAGTATGTTATTCGGCTTCCATGGACTCACATCGATGCCAAAACCGTTCAATATGTAGGGTTTGTCTAATATTTTATTCTTGCAAAAAATCACGTTGATCGGATATTGATAACCACTTAATCAGATCAAATTTGTGTAAACTGTAAGTATGAAAATAAATTATTACCACAAATATGATCTGGTTAAGTGGTTATTAATATTTAATCAACGTGATTTTTTTTATAAAGATTAAATATTTGACGGGTCATGCACATTAAACAAAAAAATGTTAAACTTCAATAATTCTATTTTTTTTTTCAATAATTCATAATTAATAATGAAGAAAATTTAACTACTTAAATTAATGGAGACTTACGTGTAGATCTTAATAAAACTTATTACTGTCTAATAAGTCTTATAATAATTAATAGCATTTTTTATCAAACACTATTAAAAAAAGTTAGTAATTGTTAATTTTCTGAGGCAGTTTGAAAATTTTATCACAAAAATGGTAACTAATTAAAAGTTTTAGAGACATTCAAAAAAATCGTCAAAAAAAAAAAGTCATTAATTTTCAATTTTCAATGATAGTTTGAAAATTTTGTCGCAAAAAAAGTCACTAATTGTAAGTGTTAGAGACAAATTATAAAAATTGTGACAAAAAAGTCACTAATTGTCAATTTTTAATGACATATGCAAAAAATCATCAAAAAAAATTATTTCTTATGACTTATTTTCAATAGGACTTGAGGAGAATTAATGCACTATTTGGCACCCCTTATATTAGCGTACTTTTTTTTTAATAATCTTTTTATCTTTTTGAGTCATATCATTTCTTTATTTTTTTTTACATCTTTTCATAAAAAATTAAAAAATATATATTTGTTTAAATCATACAAATCACTTTCCAAGTCAAACTATTAAAATTTATTGTTAATTTACTCTAAATTAATTTGAAAGTGAGCAAGACAGTCGGCGTATAGTGATTGCACACATGTTCGTTACGTCAGGGTTCAACTCCCGGCAACCCCACCCCTCTCTTTCTGGATAGAATAAAACACGGCATATTACATTTTATCTTTTTAAATGATTTGGTATCAATTTATTCTATTCAATTAAAAAATTGCTACATTTACCGCATTACATTGTCAATTGCATAGATGTACACCTGCCAATGGCAATTTTAAAATAAAAAAATAAAATAAAAAAAGATGAAAAATTATCACATGACATCTTAATTAATAAGAAATGTCAAAAATATTCTAAGTTAAAATAAATAAATAAATAAGCTTACCACTTTAAACTATGGCTTGGTATCACTTTATTCCATTTAATTAAAAATTATTACATTTTATCACGTTAAATTATTAATTTGTACCAATAGATACTTGTCCAAGCAATCCATTAAGAGATGAACGGAAAATTGTCATGTGCAAGGCACAAGACATCTCAAATATTATAAAATATCAAAATGCCTTAATTTTAAGAAAATATAGATTAATTTGACATCTCAAATATTATGAGATGCCAAAAATACTCTAATTTTGATATAATATAGCTTAATTTTGAGAAAATGACCTATACGATCTCAAATTTAAGGCATTTTGACATTTAATAATATTTGAGAAGTCACATGATAATTTTTATCTATTTTTTTAACATGTTGCTAGCAATATGTGTACATTAGTGCAAATTGATAGTTGTAGAAGTAAAATATAGCAATTTTCAATTGAACAGAGTAAAATAATACAAAACACAACAATCGACTCAGAGTATCTCTCTAAACTCTTTCTTCTTCTAACGTTTTTGGGTGTGCCATCGGGGTGGAGAGGGGGTTTCAGCCTCCGGCCTCCTCTTTCCTCCTTCCACCCCCTTTTTCTTTGCTTTTCTAACCTTGGAAGCTCGTCTTTCCAACCCACTCTCTCCTTCTTGTGAGGTGTGTTCTTTACCGAAGCTGCCTTCTCTCTCTTTTGATGCCATCACCACCGCACCTCCACCAGATCTGCCACCTCCTCGTCTCCACGGTCCCACTCTTACCAGATTTGCCTCAATCCCTTCTTTACTTCCCCATCTGTAATGCCCACAATTTTACTTACTCGAATATATTACCAAACCCTCATTACAGTTCAATTACACAACATAAACATAAAAATAAAAATAAAAATTTAAAAACTAGGTTTCAATAGAATAAATAGAGATATTCCCCCTCGTATAATACAAATAATGGAGCCACAATACCACAACTTACAAACCATGTCCTTAGGCTTACGTTGAATGTTACAAATAAATAATTACAATAGAAGAACAACATCATTTCCACAACACATTAATTTTTCTTCCACAATCTATACAAAATGAACCCTCAACAAAATAAATAACTTCTTGATCTTAATGATGCAACCAATACTGTACCTGAAAAATGGTTAAGTAAAATAGGATGAACACAAAAGTCTAGTAGGGATTTACAATGATTCTCAACAATAGGGCCAATAGATACATGTGATCACGAATGCTATCAAGTGATAATTAGATAAGTAATGTGCTATTTTATATTTAAAATAAAACACATATAAATATGCTTTCTTCTCAAAATCTATTTTTTTAACTTTTCAAAGAAAACTCATGTATCATCTTTTCATCCCATCATTTATGATTCCAAAGCAATTCTTTTAATCACCTTTACTATAGAGAAAAGTTTTAAAACAATCAATCATTCACTCATTCTAACCTTTAATCGAAAAACGATAATCATACTACCATTTGTCAAGTATTCTAATCCGTACAACACCATTATACATACCAACACCTATAATATAGTCAAACAACCTCATTCAATTCATTGCAAAATCATCCTGACTACACACTTTAAATCCCTAACACAAATCCACCACGTCAAGCATATCTACATAATCATGTAACTCAACAACAACTATAACATAATTAAAAAGAAACCGGCTTCGTTAAACCATTCCAACACAGTTTACCGGGCTCTACTTCAAAAGAAAATTTTGAACCTATCTCGAAGCGCTACGCTTTATTGGTGGCTAGCCGGAAGAAAAGCAGAACCTCCATATAGCCCAACAGTCCACACACTTTACCAGGCTCAAATCGGAAGGAAAGTGGAACCTCTATCCATGCATCACACTTTATCGATCACAAGCCAAAAGGAAACAGACCCTCTTTTAGAACTTTTATCCTTCAACTCGCCATATATTTCATTATTCTAATTTATAAAATTTAATCAACATCACATTACACATATAACCTATTTCACAACAATCAATACTATCTTCCATCGATGGTCAAGGACAAAACCTCTACAAGATGAAAGATATAATATTTCTCATGAAGACACAATGCGGTTATCAAGATAATTTCACAAATCCATTTCGTTAATAATTACAACATAACCAAAATTAGTGACAAATCAATTAACTCTTCATTTTTCCATATCACAATATAAACCAATTTATAATAATCATTTGATTTCATTCTCCACCCATTTTACCTTTTTAGTTCAATTAATCAACATAACCCAACAAATATTTAAATAACAATTTATCTCTTTTCTCAAACTCATTAGGCAAACAAAATTAGGAATTTTTATATTAAACATCATTAATATGATCCATTTGTCCAAAACCTCTATTATCAACCATAAATCATAACTTGAACACCTTTAATTCAAAACCCTAACCTCTTCTATATGCTTTTTGAAAATCTCACTTCAAACCCATATTTCATGCAATAGAAAGTACCACACATCTATCTATAGGGAGATATTGAAACAAGCAAAGAAATCCCTATCTCAAAGGAGAAAAGGGTGAGAGAAGACTAACGAGGTGATGTCGAGGAAAACACGATCCAACCGGTTCAAAATGACGATCTCTCTATGCTCTACACTTTACCTCAAGAACTAGAGGTATTTTTGGTAAAAACAGATGAAATCAAGGTTTGGAGGCTTAGGGTTTTGGAAATGAAGAAGAGAGAGAGAGAGAGAGAGAGAGAGAGAGAGAGAGAAGTCACCCAAAAGTGATTTTTAAAGTGCTAAATTCTGAGCAGACTGCTCAAGCGGTCAAAAGTACGCTCGAGAGGTCAATCAAGGCTTGTAATATCTCAGACAATTTTGAAATACAGAGTTGGAAGGGTCTATGGACCGCTCGAGCAGTGAAGCTTGCGCTCGAGCAAACTATGCACATAGCACAGATTCACAAACTTTGAATGGGCATAACTTTTTCGTCCAGACTCCATTTTGGGTCGTTCTTGTGTCCAAATTGAAGCTTCGGAAATAAGCTTTACAATGGTTCTAGTCTCACATTAAGATTCAAAGTGATAAAAGAGTGAAAACTACTCAGGAACACCTATTTAAATTTAGAGTTTTTTTATCCAATCTCACCCAACCATTATGGGTAACGCCTCAACCAAGGCTCAAATATCGACTAAGAAGGTTCTCAATTATGAAAATCAAAGAATCAAATATAATTCCATTGTACCAAGAAGTACGAAGTGCTGCATAATCTCTACCAGATCTACCTCTGGTTGCTGGTTCTATCGTCACTTTTCTATTACTTGGGGTCTAAAGGTTGTCCTCCTTTTTTTTTTTTTTTGGCTTTTTGTTTTGTTTGTTTGGTGGTTGGTTGTGGCTAGGTTTTCATCGGTGGTTTGATTATTGCTTACCCTCTCTATGGATGTAGCCTATGTATTTGTCTCAGACTTGTCTTATTGTCGAACTCTTGTGCTTTGCGTCTTGATATATTCATAGATCCTCCTTGGTGATTTCTTTTGAGATTTTTTTTTTTGTTTGGTGTAAACTTTTATTTTATTAGATGGATTCTTTCGAAAGTGTCATTTCGCTTCCTACCTTAATGAAAATTTCTATTGATAATAAATAAATAAATAAAAAGAGTAAAGTGATACTGAGCATAGTAGTTCAAAAGGGTGAAATTATATTTTCCAAAATTAGGACCTTTATGGTATTTTATAATATGTTCGATATGATAATTTTTCATTAATCTTTTAACTGATTGCTAATGACAACAATTTTTAGTCAAATTGGATAAAGTGATACCAAATCATAATTTAAGGGATCAAAATGTGATTGCCTGTAATGTATTCTATGTACCCAAAAAAAAAAAAAAAAAAAGGAGTTAATTTCAAGTCTCAACACTTTTTTGCTTTAATTAAATTTTGAATGAAAATGTGTGTTTTCTTTTATCATATATTATTTTATTCAGTCAAATTCATTTTCCTTTTCAATTGTTGCACTCAATTTTTTCTTAATCCCGAAGTTTTTCAATATTTTAATTTTAGAATTATTTGAAAAATTGAAGAAAGAAGTCAATACATTGGATTGATTTTTGTCGGCATTACATTAGTTGAAATTTTACATTTTGAAAGTGATTTATATATTTTTTATATATATATATATACAAAATTAAAATTTTGTTTGTTTTGACATAAAATAAAATATTTATTATGTATATTCTATTGTTTAATTGAATAAAAATTAAGTAAAACATTTTAAAGAAAACAATTTGAGTCATAATCCCCCCAAAATTACTTACCATCAAAGAATCAATAAGTTGATTTTTAAAAAAATACATTTCTAATTCGACCATTTTAACACATTCACCTTTTTTTAAGGAAAATATGACTCTTCGTTAACTTTTATCCAACCATACCGGAAAATTAAAAAAATATATATTTTATGCAAAATTGATTTACATAAAAAATATTTTTGATGTAACATATTTTATGTGAAAAAAAAATCCAGGCTAAAAAATAAAACAAGTTTTTAGATTATTTTTTGTCAATATTTTTATAATAAGAAAACAAAATGAGTTTCAAATTGGCGGCCGTATGGAGTCTCCTCCAATAGCAAATAGTCCTTACAGCTAGCCACCTTTGGAGGCTTTTTCAAGAAAATGGGATGATATATCATGCAGCATTTTAAGACTTTTTATACTGTTGGGGGGTGGTAGGCTCTCTCTCTCTCTCTCTCTCTCTCTCTGAAATTTCAATTATTTGACTTTTATAATGATATATAGAGAAATAAGACTATACTACCCGGATAAAATTGGCATCAAATCTACCATAAAAATAAAAGACAAAAAATATTGGATATCATCATATCATCAAATATTTTGATTTTAGTCCACATTTCATGTATTATATCAATTGGCTGGGTTTCTCTCTAGTCTGGATTGGAGGGTACTATTGGGTCCCGTGGGGGTTCATTACGAATCTCGTTTCAATAATCTGAATCGTTCAATGTGTAAAATTCATCGAGTATTATATGTTTGTAAAAAATCACGTTGATCGGATATCGATAGCTATCTCATTGTATTAGATTTCTGTCAACCGTTTATTTTTTCACTATCTATTTTTTTAATACAAAACTGATTTGATTACATAGTTATTGATATCTGATCAACGTGATATTATATATGCATATAGTACTCGATGAGTTCTACACATTGAACGGTTTAAATTATCGAAACGAGACCCGTAATGGCCCTCCACAAGTCCAACAGTACCTTCCAATCCGTGATTGGACTGGAGATAAGTCAGCCCTATATCAATATATTGGGGCACTTTTCTTGCCTAATACTGATGTATATATTTATTTGTGATACATCAAACAAAAATAATATCTAAAATTTAGTAGCATAATTTAGTCATCAAAACATTATTGTAGTGTAATCCTATATAAATAAATATACAAATCTCCCTTAATATTTGTTTTTAAGTATGATAATTGAGTCTTTCTATTATATATGTATTTTTATGGTTGTATTATATTGTTTTAATGAATTCAATTTCAAGTAGCAAGACTCTATTACCTCATGCCATATCTATAAATAAGAAGCGTAATATCGTACAAATATAATTTTTATATAGACTAATATAATTGTTTGTGATCCATTTATTTCTAATCAAAACACCCAATATTATACTTTATAATATAAGTATGTTATTATCACATCATTATGAATTCCCATTTTGTACAATATAAAAATTATGTTTATGAACCACTTTCATATTAGTAGTTAAACAACACTAAATAAACACATTAATATGATACTTTCAGCCCAATAAAAATAGCAGAATGAATAGAATTGATTTCACCAACCTTAAATAGCATGTTAGTTGGAAGTCAAAGATTTCACCCTCCAATTTGTGATAATCAAGAGACTTATAACAGTTTATCCTCGAACTCTTCTTCCGATTCAAAGATTTTGTTAGTTAGCTTTCCCTGCCCTTTACGGAAGTTAGGCCCCGTTTATTTTGGGAGATAGAATGGAGGGGATTGATAGTGAGGAGATTAATAATGAGGGGATTGTTAGTGAGGGGATTAGTAGTGAGGGGATTGATAGTGAAGGGATTAGTAGTGAGGAATTGTTAAATTATTTTTATATAAAATAATAAAACAAATAAAAAAATATAAAAAATTAAAAATTATATTTTAAAAAAAATTTCCAATATATAAAAAATAAAAAAAATAAAAAAATTTCTAATCCCCTCACTATTTTTCTAATACCATCTCTACCTTCTCCTTACCAATCCCCTCTCCAATGGTATTAGTAATACTAAGGGACTAATAGTCCCAAAACCTTCTCTCAAAACAAACAAGGCTATTACTAATACCTTAGTATTAACAATCCCAATATCCTCCCTTTCACCCAAAACAAACGGGCCTTAGAGTCTCCCCCAGGTAGCTCTTTATCTCAATAAATGTGGTTGACTTTTCCATTGTTTTAGACCACGCATACATCACCATAATATTTCGAAATAACTAAAAGATTGTCAAAATTATTTAATTTTTTATTTAATATTTTACATACAAACTGACATAGGTATAAAGTTCACAAAGCGTAGAACCCACACTCATTTGAGTGTATCTGTAAATTATTAGGTAGAAATTAGATACACAAATCATTTCTCTTATATATATTGAAAATAAAAGTTTACTCGATCAAGTTTGGTTATTAAATTTTGAAAGATAATTAATGACAGCTCAATAGGTGAATATAGTGAAAAAAAAAGAAAAAGAAATAATAATAATAATAATAATAATAATAAATAAAAGGAATTTTATGGTATGTTTTATGAGTTCGGTCTCTATGGTAATTTATTAATCTTGCTGTGTATATATGTATATATATTTTAAGAATAAAGCTTAAGACCCCACCTCTAGTGACCCCAGTGAAACCCCGTGCCACGTGGCACCGCGTGATTGGAAGGAAAAAAAAAAAAAATTTTGGTGTGCTGGTGGTGCCCCCACTGGGAGTCCCTAGCACCACTGATATTTTAATTGCTATGCATATGTAATTAAAGTACATAATTCAATAATTCAATAAATTGAGTTAAAATTAAAGTAGAATAGTGTGTTTTATTTCAGTTTTTTAAAAATTGAGTTTTTTATTTTTTGTGTTTTTTGTTTTTAGTAAATATTTTTTAAATTTTAAGCATTTTTTTTTTTACTTTTTTAGATGTATTTTATTTAAATGTATCTAAAAAGTAAAATATTTACGAAAAAAATATTTTAAAAAATTAATAAATACACAAAAATATAAAAATATACTGAATATATTTTTTATATTTTTGTGTATTTATTAATTTTTTAAAGATTTTTCACAAAAATTATACTTTTTAAGTGTATTTATGTTAGGTGTGTCTAAAAATTAAAAAAATTACTTAAAATATTTAAAAAATTCAGTAAAAATAAAAAATAAGAAAGTAAAATTTTCTAAAACGTGTTTTTAGAAAATCCAAACTAAGACCATCTCTAACGGTTCATCAAAACTGATATCAAATTCAAATTTTGATAAAAAAGCTACTGTTCACTGCTCTAACGGTTGCACCAAATCGATATCAAAATGAGATTTCACAAAACATTTCATCAAACTGAGAACAGGCGAAGTATTTCACCAAATCACTGTTATTGACCGTTGGGTTATAACAACCGGTCGACCAGCCGGTTGACCAACCGGTCAACCAGTAAAAGATTCAAACAGTTCAGGAAAAAAGTTCAAACTGTTAAAAAAAAAAAAAAAAAAAAAAAAAATTTGCCTAACCGGTCAACCGGCCGGTCGACCACCCGGTCGTCCCGAAAAAAGTTCAGAAAGTTCAAAAAAAAGTTCAGACAATTCAAAAAAAAAAAAAAAATTTTTTTTTTTGCCTAACCGGTCAATCGGCCGGTCGACCACCCGGTTGTCCCAGGACAGATTTGGTGAAAGGTGAACCGTTGGAGCATGTGATACCAGATTTGGTGAAATGAGTCATTTTTTACTCAAATTTGATAAAAAATTTAATTCACCATTAGAGATGCTCTAAGTAAAGTGAGTTTTGTTATCACAAACTCTAAAATCATGTGCCTTGCTTAACTTTAAACATATGCCTTTAGATTATCATAGCAATATCATTACAGACAAATCCATCACAGAGAATTCCATGTTGTACATATTTCAAAGTCTGGAAATTTTATTTTGTCTTCCAAACTACAATTTAAAAATTAATTTAAAATTTGTGTTTTTAATAATATTAATTTTACATCTAAATTATTTAATTTTGGATCAATTTTATCCCTACCATCAACTACCGTCTATAATGAAAAGTGCTGTCAAGGCATCAAAACTCTTGAAATTTTATTTTATTTCCTAAACTATCCCCAAATATCAATTAAACCCCTAAATATATTAAAATAAATAAATTTAAATATTTAATTAATAATTTTTTTATCTAAAAAATTAAATAAAACTTTATAAAAAATATTAAAAAAATTAACTCATTTAAAATTATCACTTTTAAGTCTCAAATTATTTGATACGGGCTTAAGAAAACTAATTGAGCCCAAAATTTTGAGTCTACTCTCTTTTTTCTTTCAGTCTTAGTAATTGTAACTAACTTTTCTCCCTGATTAATTTCAGTAGGACTGATTGATTAATAGTAGGTTGAAAATCGTGTGGGTAAAATTCTAGAGCAAATGTTTTTTGAAATAAACATCTTTTTTTGAGATTTCAAAAATGATATTGAATGATGAAAATAAATATCTCAAGATCTCAACCTACAAAGTAAATACCTATCTGATCGTTTTATCGACTCAAGGCACTTCGATGTGAAAGTTAACAACTCTATAAAGAATACTTTAACAGTACAAATAGTTTAATCTTTTTATTTAAAATTTATTTTTCTTTCGTTCTTAGATGAAAATTATTATAAAATATTTATATCTATATTTTTAATATATTCTGTAGTCTAATTAATATTTTAAAAGGTAAAATTAAATTTCGATATCATGCCAATAACTTCTATTTGATTATAAATGACAGTTGATGGCTGAGGTAAAATTTATCTAAAATTAAATAGTTTAAATATAAAATTGATATTATATATATATTGACTTTTTTTTTTTGAAATAATAGTTTGAAAGGCAAAATGAAATTTTTTTTTTCAAAGTACTTTATTATATTTTTATACATTTTCATATATTTTAATATATATATATATATTTTTTGGATACATTTACCAATGCTAATAACAACCTTTTTAGACAATGGGTTGTATTTTCAAATCAACCTTGCTGCAGACCCCCGGTGGGGGTCGCACCCCTAGTGAGGTGTCGCACCTTCACTGACTGAAACTTAAAAAAATAAAAATAAAAATAAAACAGTTTTTTTTTATCCAATCATGAAGCGCCACCTCACTGGGGGTCGACCCTCAGTGGGGGTCCGAAGCATTTTTCTTTTTAAATTGTGAATGCTAAATGGCTTATCTTTAATGTAGTAATACCATTATTTGATGTTTCATAGAAATGGACCTATTAAACTAATGTATTAATGATCCTTCTCTCTCTGTGTAAATAAAAAATATTTACATTTTATATAATTTTATACATATTTTTATTTTTACTTTTTAAATTTTTTTCTAAATTTTCTAAGCAAACCCAACAAAAATGGTGCTTCTAACCTTCTTCTTTCGTTCCGTATCTTATCCAACAATTTTTATATTGCTATTTTTTTTTTCTTTTCATGTACATCACTATGCAAACTGCTATCACTTCACCCGTCTCCATCATCAACTTGCCATTTAGAAAGCTTTCAAATCTAGGGGCTTAGATCTAATTTATGACCAAAATTTGAGAGTCAAGAGCCTCTCCTTGCAGGCTTGTGCTTGTAACCGTCCTTGCAGGCCTTCGGGTCTATTTTTAGGTCTAATTTTGATAATCCGAACCGTTCATATTTTATGATTTATTTAGTATATTATACCTGTAAAAAATCAAATTGATCGGATATCGGGAAGCATATGTTCAGAAAACTGTTTATTAAATTATTTAAAAAATAATTTTTAGTTCAATTTTTTGAACACATACTTCCCGATATCCGATCAACTTGATTTTTTACAGGTATGATATACTGAATAAATCATAAAATATGAACGGTTCAGATTATCAAAATTGGGCCTAAAAGTAGACCCGAAGGCCTGCAAGGACGGTTGCAAGCACCAAGGCTGCAAGGAGAGGATCCTCTCTCAAAATTTGATGTCGCTAAATGAGTTTTCATACTTAAAAAATAGTTGAGAACATTAAAACTGGTGTTCTAATAGTATTATTAATGATGTTAAAAAATTTAAAAATTTCTTAGATATTAATTTTTGATTATGTATCAATTTTAAGCAGTAAACAACAATCTTAATCAAACAATCAAAGACAAATCGATACAAGGATTTTACGTAGAAAAATCACAATTGGACACTTCCGATTGTGATAAAAAAATCACGGGCAAAAGCCACAAAACAATCCACTAAAAATACATAAAGGAATTATACAGGTATACTCTCAATTACCTAACGAATCCAGGCCCAAATTGAACCAACCCCTATGTGTCTCTTCCAACCCCGTCTTCACCTCGGAATTGTCTTGATCACTCCAGAATCCACCAAAGCTTCAAGCTCAAATTCTTCAGAATCCACCAAAGAATAACTCTCTCTTTTGTATAGAATGAACAAACGAACTTTTGATGTATTCTTCTTAACCCATGAGTAGAATACTCAATTAAACATCAAAGAAAACTAGCAAAATATCTCCAGATATAAACCTTAATATCCAAAAAGAAGATCTGAAGAAATAATCCTAAAATCTGACAGAAACACGTACTTATAGAAATCTGGGAGTGCGAAACTCGCTCGAGCGAAGACTCTCTCGCTCGAGCGAGGAACCAAAAACGCGTGTTTTCCATAAGTGGCTTCGCTCGAGCCACGCAACCTGCGCTCGAGCGCACATTCACTTCTCTCAGGTTTTTTACAGACATAGCCTTCGCTCGAGTGAGAACTCCTTCGCTCGAGCGAGTAAGGGTGGACATGCAACTTCGAATGCAATTTTGCATTTTGCTTCGGGGGCGCTGCCCCTCGACCCCGCCTGGGCGCTGTCCAGAACCCGCCAAGGGGCGTTGCCCCCTTGACCCCCGTGAGCTGATTGGGCAGCTCGATCCCCGTCATAATTAACGAAGTGGCAATTTTGAAAGTATTAACATCACAAACTTCTCTGCAAGGCATAATTCGAGTTGGATTCGCATCTAAAAACTCATAGCCTCACTGAAATAAAAAGTGCGAAAGCAAGTACAACTGAAAGGAGTTTTGTCAACCAGGATTGCCAAGAATAAAAACCTAACAGATGTGATAGGGGGCGAAACCTTATTTATTTATTTAGTTTCTTAACATTCCCAATGCAGTACTATTAGTAATCTTTGTTTTAATGGTATGAATCATTGTTGTGCATACTTTAAGCGATTACTTTAAATTTAAAATATTTTATTTTGTAACCTATAGGTCATTGCAACAATAGAGAGATTGTGAAGGTGTTTGACGGTGATTGTTTCGATGATGATTATTTTTATTATTATTAGTTTTTGTGTTTTCTTTTTGTTATTGCTACAATGTCTCTCTATATATAGATTTTCTCATTTCGTGGAGATTTATTTTTCTCTCTACGTAGAGGTTGTTATTCTCTGTGTATAAAGGGTCATTTTATCTCTTTTAAAATTCATCTTATACTCCGATATACTTTATTAAATAACTTCTTATGAGGTGTGAAATATATCGGGTAGGTTTGGTTTGTGTTTCTGAAAAAAATTTCAGAAATTTTCTCTACAAACAAATTTCAGAAATTTTCTCTATCAAACAAATTTTCCCAAAAAAATTTCCCAAAACACACAAACCAAACAAGTTTTCCAAACAAATCTCTCTCACACACACATCAAATCAATCACTTTTTCCAAAACTCTCTCTCAAAACAATTTTCCAAAACAAATTTCCCAAAAAACCAAACCAAACATGTTTTCGTACTTTTTATCTCTAAAACACATCTCTCAAACACAAACCAAACATACCCATCAAGTCTCATGTTTTCTGACTAAAAAAACAAAAACAAATGTATTAATGACCCATAAAATAGTTCCCATGATATCATTATTGAATGAGTGGTATGCTATACAAACAATTACTTAGGTGTCGTTTGGTAACACTTACGTTTTCAGTTTTCTGTTTATATTTATAAAAATTTTAAAAACTCAAATAAAAACTTGTTTAGTAAAATTTTTGATTTCTAAATCAGTGGTCTTAGTTTATAAATTTAGCCAAAAAATGAAAACATAAAAAATGTGTTTTCATTTTGAGTTTTCAGTTTTTTTTATTTTTACCACCCAACACTGGCCACCATCCGCCACTATTTTTCACCACTGTCTTTCGCCACTACCACCCACCACCTACCCCCCACCACCACCTGCCACTCACCACCACCTGTAACCACCACCCGCCACTAGCACCCACCAGCCAGCCACCACCCATCTGCCACCCACTCGCCACCACCACCCACCCCTCGCCACCATCACCACCATTACCACCACCACTCACCACCCACCTGCCATCGACCCGCCACCACTCACCACCCGCCACTACCACCACCCGCCACTACCATCCACCGCCCGCTACCACCACCCGTCACCTACTTGCCACCACCACTCACCACCCACCTGCCACCACCAGCCACCTGCTACTCACCTGCCACCACCACCCACCACCCACCACCCACTCGCTACCACCTACCACCCGCCACCTGCTACCCACCCGCCACCACCACCCACCACCCACTGTTATCACCCACCACCACCCACCACCCACTCGCTACCACCTACCACCTGCCACCGTCACCCACCTACCACCTGCCTACCACTACTACCACCCACTCGCTACAACCTACCACCTGCCACTGTCACCTACCCACCCACCACCACCCGCCATCCGCCACCCACCTCCACCACCATCACCACTCGCTACCACCCACCACCCGCCACCGTCACCCACCCACACCACCATCACCACCCACCACCCACCCGCAACCACCCAGCACCACCTGCTATCCGCCACCTACCTGTCACCACCACCCACCACGCCACCACCATCCACTCGCTACCACCCGCCACCGTCACCCACCCACCACCACCACCACCTGCCACCTACCGCCACCACTCGCCATCCGCCACCCACTCGCCACTACTTTCCACTACCGTCTTCCGCCACCACTTGTTATTTCTCACTCTTTTTTATATTTTTAAAATTTTTTAAACATTTTGTCAATTACCAAACGCGTTTGTAATTTATGTTTTTCTAAAAATAAACAAAAAATAAACAAAAATCAGTTTATAAAATTTTTATAAATATAAACTAAAAACGTAAACGTTACCAAACACACCCTTATAAACTGAATTTCATTTTTTATTTTTGAATTTTAATTACGACTTTGTTTGTTTTGACATAAAATATTTTTATCAAAAATATTTTACTTATTTTTCGCTTGTTGGTTGAACTTTTAAGGAAATATTTTTGCATAATTTTTTCAAAAATGACTTATCTTTAAAAATTTTATATGTCAATTTTTATAAAGTTGACTCACTCACTACCTTTCAACATATTTAATATTTTTAAATATGTTTCTTAACTCACTAAAAATTCATAAATAACACTTTATTGAAACAAAAAAAAAAAATTTAGGCAATAAAATATTTTTATTTCAAGTGTCAACCAAACGTTGAAAAAATATATATATATATATATATATATATTTTTTGGTGAAAAATTAATTTATAAGAAAAATATTTTACATTAAACAAACGGATGTCATATTAAATTATAAGAGAATTTAATATAAAAAAAAATTGGATAACAATTTTCCTGTGTTTGACAATTGCATGTAGGAACTTTTTTGTTAGATTTTTTTTTCATTTTTAGTATTTTTTTTTAATTTTCAACATATTTTTTTAATTTTAAGTTCTATTAGATTTTGTGAACTTGGAAAATTTAAAAAATAAAAATATAAAAAAAAATTCATTATAGACAAAAAAAATTAATTTTTTTATTTTTGAATAATTTTTCTGAATTTTGAATTTTTTCTAAATTAGATTGACTTAAAAATAAAGAATTAAAAAAATAATAATATGACAAATAAATTTTAAAAAGAATATATAATTTTTTTTACTACAAAAAGAAAAAAAAAAAAAAAGTACTTCCATCGTTTGATGATTCGTCCTTGGCCCCACGAAATGCATCATTGTCTGACACAGCATGAGCCAACAAGTGGTGAAAAATTAGGGAAAGACTTTTGTGTAGTCCACTTCGTGGGCAAAAAATATTGGACCGTATAGTTGAGTTATCCCGTTTTGATTATTGGAATAGTTGACTATGTAAATGTCGTGGAATATTTTATTTTTTTAAAAAATTATATTAATTTGATATTAATAATTATTTGATCGGTGTATATTTTTTTAATAATTTATTCTTAAAATCATATTTATCATTAATAAAAATATAATTTAATCAAGAAACTATTAATATCTGATGAACGTAATTTTTTGTCAAAATAAAATACTCGACGAATTCTACGTATTAAACAGTCGTAGCTGACCCACGAATCCAACAACATGGTTTAACACAAAAATTGTTATATGATTAGAGGACAATTACATTTTTTTGCTCCCACCAATCAACGAATGTTAAATTCTTTTATTGTTTCTTATGTCCAACACAAACTGTCTGTCTTATTTTCATTGAAAAATTATATTTCAGTGGAGATTTAGAAAGAGATTTTTAAAATTTAATTATAAAATTATGAAAAAAATTATAATATTTTTAATATTTTTAATATTTATCATTAAAATATATATTTTTACAATATAATATTTTTAATATTTTTAATATATTTTTACAAACTGTCTGTCTTATTTTCATTGAAAAATTATATTTCAGTGGAGATTTAAAAAAATATTTTTTAGATTAATGATAAATATTATAAATATTAAAAAAATTATAATTTTTTTTCATAATTTTATAATTAAATTTTAAAAATCTCTTCACATATAATTCTTCTCATCTTTTTACCAATCACAGAATGTTTTGAGCACGCCCTAAAACCACTAAATGACTTCTTCACATGGTGGGATTTTCAAAGGATGCCTTTGGGCACATTCACATGAGATGATCATCATCATCATCATCATCACAATCAGTACTCCCACTCGTGCATATCATCACAAAAGTTAGTCCTGTGGTACCCATCTCAACCCCCTTGGCATGAGTACTTATCTCTCTTTCGATTGTTTATGTATTCGGTGATGATTCAGAGCTCTAGTAGAGCTGCTCTAATAGCAGCTCTACTGAGCTGGCAGCCCCTTTTAAAAAAAAAAAAAAAAAAAAAAAACAGAAAAAGACAAAACAAAAGGTAAAAAAAGACAAATTAATGTTAAATTAGAGCTACATTTTTAGAGCTCTCAACCAATTTCCTTATGTATTTGATGAAGAATAATGTTTGCTTAGATTTTCAAGGACTTATTTCAGATTTTTTTTAAAAAAAAAAAAAGTAAATTATAAATATATTTGGTGAGATTTACTTAAAATACATATTGACTTATATGATTTGAAAAATTATAAATATTCCTTTGTCAAAAAAAAAATTATTTAACGGAATTAATTTAAAAAATGAAATCCTAATAAAATTAACTAAAAAGTCGCCGTTTGGCATTGGCTTTTTTAGTTAGTTTTTTTAAGTTGAGATTTTTTAGTTTGGGACTCAAAAGTTCGTTTGGTTTAGCTTTTTTAACTTTTATGAGAGAAAAAGTGAAATGATTATGGTTTAGATGTGACATTTTGTCTTATTGATTTATTTAACCTATTTTATCTAGCCAAACGAAAGCTAAATTATTAATTAAAATATATTTCTGATATCATTTAAAATTATTAATTAACTTGATAATTTATTAATAAAATGGGTCATTTGTAATGAAATTGGAAACTTAAAGGGGTAGAATGTAATTTCTAAAATCACATATGGCAATTCATATTTTAAACAAATCTCAAGAAGTAAAGTAAAGTTTATCCTAAATTAACTCCTTATGTGCATCACAAATAAATTTAAGAAAATATTTCATTTTATTAAAGGAATTATATTGAAAAATGTTAATTTATTTTCATTTTTTATTGCTTAATATTTTTATAGATTTGAATGTCACAATAATATCGTTGTAATTACATTTATGATATTTAAATAATTTTAAAAAGTGATAATTAATTTATTTTATTAAACCAAATTAAAAAATATATATTTATTTTAAATCGGCCTGACCTAATAATTTGCCTTTACTATTGTCCCTTTCAGTTGAAATTCCGGCTTCACCATTATATGTGTATTCATCAGTCCACTATTTTATTTTTATTTTTACTTTTTCACTTTCATGTTCTTATCTTTATTTTTTTACCCAAATTTTCTTTCTCGAGGATATATTTTTGCTTTTGCACTCAAATTTCTACGGAAGTGTCATAATAGCCTTATTTATGCACACGATCGCGTGTGCTAAGAACAATTAGAGAAATTAAATATTAATTGTTCATCAGTTAATAGAGGCTGTAAAAGTTAAAATTGAAGCATTTTGAAAGAAGTAGGGAAATAAAAAACAAAATTGAAATAATTTTTGAAAAACATAGTGATATCTTAATGAGCATCTATACTACTATATAAAGAAAAACGTTGTGAAGAATTTGTGGTTAAAAATCTGAATGCATTTTTCTCTTTTCTTTTTTAATTTAGAAAGTATAAAAATAAACATGTCAATAAACTATTGGTCATGGATCATTTTAGGCGTATCTAAAGACACTTTCTTTATAACGTAATTTGCCTCCACTTGATTGAGTTTGCTGATGGGTTTTAGACAAAGTCGTTCCCAGGATACAACAAGTCTTGAATGAAAAACGACAACCAGCAAAGTTGGTGAATTTCCTATGAAATCCTAATTAAATAGTTCTATTCTGAGAGAGAAATTGAAAGTTTTGAAGTAAAAGTTGTTGCCTGCAAGAGTTTATATAGACACATAGGTGTCTGTTCAAATGGATACAACCATTTCAATAGATGTCCTTATATTCCAATAGGTACCTTCTAGTTTGGTGTCTATTCAAATAGATACAAACATTCCAATATGTGCCTTTACATTCCAATTGGTACATTTTAGTTTGGTGTCTATTCAAATAAATAAATACTAATAGGTATCTTTTAGTTTGTAAGTAACACATCTATTGACAACTTTAATCAGGACCCTAAATTTATAATTTTTTAATCTAGACCATTAATCAGGCATTTCAAATTCAAAAAATTAATCAAACTTAAAATAGGACAAAAGCTATTATGCTATCAAACATGTCTCAACAATCCCCTACTTTGATAGTATAATATAATAAAATAAAATAAACAAATAAAATATCTCACATTTAGAATAGAAAAATTATTATTATAATTACAAGAAGGTGTTGTACAACTTAAACCTCCAATTAGTACAAATGCATCAAAGTTCTAAAAAGTCATTGGTGTGCTAAGTAGTTAAATCAAGTACTCCTTAAATAATAAAACTGAATATACAGTACACATAACAAAATTCTATTTTCAAGGATTTTAAAATTTCGCTCTACCATGTAAATGACCATGTGCTAACTCCTAGTTTCATGAACGATCCAAAGAGCAAACCCATACTCTCGTGAGAAGCTGCACCACTTCTACGTTCACATAGGTGAAGTTCTAGTTGTGCCTCCATTACTAGACACTTAAAACTTCATTAAGAATGCAATCCAACCCTCTTTTATGTAGTGGACAACACTAGTCCTTTTTCATTTCTTGAGGTGAGTGCATATAATCAATCAGTGTTTACTAGACCACTTATCAACAACTTGTTTTTACTTATTAAACCCATAACTAGAGGTTTTCTAGTTTTGGGTCGCGTTATTGTCATTGGTGATCATTAGGAAAGGTTTTACCCCATCTCAATTGCGGTCCCCTTCACCAACTCTCTAGACAGACCTTTTGTAAAAAAGTCAGTCAAGTTCTTACTTGACTTTACATGTTGAATTGTGATAACTCCATCATGTATCAATTGCGTGACAAAGTTATGTCTTAGACTCATGTGTCTAGACTTACCATTGTAAGTGTTATTATAAACTTGTGACAAGGTAGCTTCACTATCGCAATGAATAGAGATTGGAGGCATTGGATTAGGCCATAACATAACTTAATATCCAAAAGCAAGTTTTTAATCCAATCAATGTCTTTTCATGTTGTTGCTAATGGTATGAATTTAGATTCCATAGTCGAATGGGATATACAAGTTTGTTTTTTAGATGCTCATGAAACTACACCCCCACCAAGGAGAAATACCCATCCAAAAGTGGACTTATTATCTCCTTGACTAGTAATTCAACTAGCATCAATATATCCCTCTAATATAGCCGAAAATTTATAAAATAGCCCAAATCCCATGGTCTTTATGAGATAACCAAAGAATCTACCAACTGCTTTCCAATGTTCACTACTTGGATTACTTATAAAGCGACTCATTTTGCACACAGCAAAAGCTATATCTAGTCTAATACAATGCATGAGATACATCAAGCTTCCAGTAGCACTAGCATACTCAAGCTGTGCAATTGCTCTACCAGAATTCTCAGTTAACTTAGCATTTGAGTCAAACAACGTACTAAATTCTTTAAAACCAAGATGCTTAAATTTTGAGAGCATTTTGTCAATGTAATGCTTTTGACATAAGGCATAACCCACACTATGCCTTTTTTGCTTTAATTCCAAGAATAGTATCAACTTCTCCTAGATCTTTCATTTTGAAAATAGAAGACATATACTTCTTGGTTTCAAGTATCCCTAACATGTTTGTCCCTATGATGAGCATATCATCAACATACAACACATACAATCACACCGTAATCTTTGGTAAATTTAGAGTATATGCATATATCAACATTATTGTGGGTAAAGCCAATAGACAAAATACATGAATCAAATTTCTGATGCCATTGTTTGGGTGCTTGTTTTAAACCATACAAAGATTTATTCAATTTACATACTTTCCTTTCATTTCTAGGTAGAACAAATCTTTTTGATTAATCCATATACACCTCTTCATTTAAATCACCATTTAAAAATATAGTTTTGGCATCCATTTGATGGAAGTAATTATGGCAATAGGCACATATGTATCAAAATAGTCTATATCTTCCTTTTGTCTAAAACCTTTGGCTACAGTCTTGCTTTGAAAGTATGTACTGAATTATCAATATTGTACTTTCTTCTAAAAACCCATTTGTAGCTAATAGATTTAGAATCCAAAGGTAAATCAACCAATGCCCAAGTCCCTTTTGACATAAGTGAATCCATTTCATAATTGATGGCTTCCTTCTACAATGCCGAATCTCTAAAACTAATGGCCTTTTTAAAAGTTTTAGGATCATCCTCATTGTTTAATGCCATAGGCATTAATATTGTCAAATTTTCTCTATCTCCTTCTACTAGAAAAATAATAGATTATGATGAGATAAAATCAGGGTCTAGACCTTTTTCCTTTCTTGGTCTCTGACTTCTTCTCGGTTCTTCACTAAGAATTGTATGTCTTTTGACATTATTCTGTGGCTCTAATTTTGGAGAAGAATTAGGTTCAAAATTCTGTAGTTCTAACTCCTAAGAGAAGTGTTTCGTCCTTACATTTTTAAAATCTGTATGGAATTTATTTTCAAAAAATTTTACATCCCGAGATTCTACAATTGTATTAGACTGGAGATCAAGAAGTTTGTAGGCCGTACTATTGTAACAACCCTCGTACTGATTACCGATAAACGACTGAATTAGCTACTGGTTACTGCTAAACTGAACTGATAATGGCTGATAATTGAATTAACTGAAGTACTGAATGGACTGATTGAAATCGAAACTGAAATTGAATAAGTTTATCTATTGAATTGCATATTGCATCTGTTTGATTGATTGATTATCTGTTTGAATTCATATGTTTAAACTGCTAATTGAAGGCCTTATCGGCGGCCGAATTAGGAACCATTTAGAGTTTTGGGATCAGTAGAATATTTGTGATTTAATGGTATATTTATCTGAAAATTTATTAGGCATGATTAAACTAGATTAAAATGAGCTAATTGCAAACTTAGGCTTATCTACCAAATTGCCACCTATAGTGGACCTGTGTTTATTATTATTATAGAGCCTTATTACATTGAATATATCAATTGATCAAAGCTTCTCCTCAGCCTTTCCTTAGCCCCCACCGAAATTAGAAGAGAGTTAGAGAGAGAGAGGATTGCTCTTGTTGTTTTGGCTTGAAAACTTGAAGAGTTGCTTGAGAATTGAAGTGTAGATTGCTCATTTAGCTTCCTCACCTTGTGATTCAAGACTTAGGTAAGTGAATCCATCTTCTTCTCGTTGTCTTTGAGTTCCATCTTGCATGTATCATGGTTATAGAGAAGTTAAGTCATGAATTTGCTCATATATGTTGAATTGGAACTCCATTGTTGCATGCATGTTGAATTTAGTGAGTTTGGAGTTGATTTCATGGTTAAATACCACATGCATGTTCATAAGCATGTACAAATCCATGTTTTCATCTTGTTTTCAAAGTATTGAGCTCATTAGAGCATCACATTGGAGCTTTAAATTGGTTTGAATGCATGCATGTCATGTTTGAATGTTGTTCATACATGTTCTTGAAAATTGGTTTGGAAATGAGCTTGATTAAACTTCCCTTGGGCTTTGATTTTACAAATTGAGCTTGGAATCAAGTAACATTATGTGTTTTAAAGAGTTTTCCAGAAAATGGGCCCAAGAGGATCGATTTTGGTGTTTGAAAACTGGGTTTTGGACTTGGAGTTCGAATCTGGGTTTTCCAGATTTTTGCCTTCCGCTCGAGCGGGGGAAGTGCCGCTCGAGCGGGGAAATCAAGCTCCCAGTATTTTTTTGACCTGTGTTGCAGTCCGCTCGAGCGGAGTAATGCGCGCTCGAGCGGAGAAATCGAGCATCCAGCATCTTGTACTGTTCATCAGTCCGCTCGAGCGAAGGAATGTACGCTCGAGCGGAGGATTGGGTGTCACGCTCGAGCGGAGAAGTTGACGCTCGAGCGGGGACCTTTGTTTTGCTTGTACGCTCGAGCGGGGAAAACTGCGCTCGAGCGGAGGCCTTGTTTCACTGAAAATTCTGGAATTGTTTTCTAAGTGTATTTTCGCATCCTCATTCCATCCTAGGCATTCTTAGGCCTAGTTTAAGACATCTTATTGAGGATATAAATGTAGAACCACACCGAGGAAATTTAGGGATTTAAATTATCACCCTTCCGACTGTGAAACTTAGTATGTGTTCTATTTGTTAACTGTTTAGGGTTGGCTCTCGGGGACGCGCTCTAGCTGCTATTAGCCCAATCTCTGTGAGTAACGATTGTGTAAAGATATGTTCAAAATGGTTATCTTTTGAATACTGAACTGGACTGTTTATTGAACTGATATTATTTACTGAATGAATGTATGTCCTGTATTCTGAACTGTATTGTGGCATCCTTAGCACTTACTGTTTACTGTTACTGTTACAGAGCTCTGTCGGTTCCCTTGTGGAACCATACTGTTTACTGATTGATGGCCATCATTACTGTTGGGTCTGTTAAGACCCGGTCCTTTCGGACCTACTGTTTATAGGCTAATGGGTGTACCACATATGACTGATTGACTGAAATACTGAAAGACCGAAATACTGTTTAATGAACTGTTTTCATTACTGTAAGGACATTCATTCATAACCTCTTTACGCTTTATGTTATTCACTGGGCTTTAGCTCACTGTTTATATATATATGTAGGTTCTCAGCAGCCAGACCGGAGCTAGGAGCGTGGGTTGGTCCCCAGTTTTGTCAAGCCAGCCTATGTGCCTCACTGCGAGGTTCCGAGTCGCCATGCTACGGCTTGGGGTGTTTTTTTTGTGTCCCCCATCGGTCTCCTTACTGTTTTGTACTACTGTATAGACTGTCTACTGATTTACTGTACTGTTATCGAGGGATTAGGCCCCGTACTGAATGTTTGTATATGATTGTATAGACTCTACTGTTCTGAACTGTATGAATGCATGAAAAATGTTTTTGGCATACAGATTTTCACAGCTCAATGGACACTAGTTACTTACTGTATTGGCTTCCGCCAGGCCCTGTACTCTGTTTAACTGTATTACTGTTCAGCAGGCCTTCGGTAATCTCGGATTACTGGCCAGTTACGGTGCTAAACCCATAGGGCCGGGTTTGGGTCGTGACTACTATGTTCGGTTGAATTCCGTCTAGGTTGTTCTATCAAGTTTTTCTCTTAACCTGTTCAATTTCTCCTAAATTCGTTCACCATACATTTTATAAAATTTGATTCTGTACAACTTTTGTTCTTTGAGTTTTGGTCAATTCGAATTCTTTAAGCATGAAACAGTGCATTTTTTTTTTTAGTAATTCACTTATGATTAAATTATACTAACTTTATTTTTTTTGCAGAATAGTGGGTCTTACTAATTATTTTTTTATTTATTTTTTATTTTTTATGTAGGGCTGACCCATCATATTTTTATGTTTATTTTATACTCGATTTATATTTAGTTGTGTATGAGTAAGAAACTAAATGCCACCGTATCTCGAGAAACTACCCCTTCGTCTCGGTGCGGGTGGAACTACTTGTCTTGTCCCGTAATAAGAATTAAATATACTTTTGTTTGTGTCTGGTAGACACGAGGGTGTCAAATATTTGTACTCATACCACTATACTTGTATACTTACTTGTTTTGTCTCTTGGCATTTCAGATGCGTTTTATTTGAGCGTAGCCGAGTTTCTTTTGCAAGATTAGTTGGAGCTATAGTGGTAACGAGAAATAACTATAGTTATTGGACTTTTTTTTGTTTTCTTGAGCTTAGAGTTGATATTAGTTTATTGTATTTATTATTTTCTTTTTATGACCTTAGTATTTTGACAATTTAACATTATGGGTTATTTTTCAACTTTACATTATTTAAGTTGTTTTGACTAGTTGTTGCTATTTTAATGTTGGAGGTATTGGATAGTCATGGATTTATGATAGATGGTTTGGTTGACGTTTATTAATTTTTTTTTATCCTTTGTATTTTTTTTGAGTATTAAAATTTACTTAAATCTCATGGAGACGAGAACGTTTAGATTTTGTTTCACCCCTAGGATGTGGATGATGGAATATTGATTGGGGTTTAGTCCTAATTTAATATTTAATTGTCTAAATTTTGAGCCGTGATAGTTTGGTACACGTAACACATCAACACCAAATATACATAGTAGTGTCACTTGTGTGTGGTCTCTTGATTGTTTTGTTGGGGTTGCCAGAACGGTGGTGTAAACATATGTATATGATTATTTTCTCAACTGATATTGTGTGTATTAATACACCCCATATATGTATAATATAAATATTCACATTTGTAGTGAACCACAATAAACATAGAACAGAATGTAAACATTCATATTCATTAGAATGGGTTGTAACGTAAGGTATGATATCAACATTCACACCAATATTAACATAAGAGAACAAATGTGGACGTAAATTTTGAATGACAACACATGGCCGAGGTGTCACCGAAGTGCTAGTCGAGGTGCCACGTGTCCTGGTCATGACACTGAGATGATCTCGGCTAGGCCGAGGTTATCTGCGAGAATACCAGAATCCAGGATAAGCGGATAAAGGACAAGAGTCCTAAAATGGGAAGACTTCAGTTTGGTTAAAGATAAGGCTCTTAGAGAGTTTATCCTAATCCTATTGGGAGTCCAAGATTAGCAGTAATCCTAAATCTATTAGAGCTAGAATTCTATTGAGACTAGGATTGTGTTGGCTATAAAAGGGAGGCACCCCCATGTGTCTAAGGTATACTTTTTATGCTCTGTCTAGTGAGTTAAGCACTATTGGTTATCTTTGAGAGATATTTTACTGACTTGATCGTCGGAGTGCCCCCGGGTGGACGAACCACCGCGGGATTCTTATCTTTCTGTGACAGGTTGTTCGGGCTTAATCTATTCTGCTGGTGCTCTCCAGCTGAATACTAGTTTGTCAGTGTGGTCGGAAATCAACACACACAATTTGGCGCCGTCTGTGGGAACGAAAGGAGAATAGATGGCCAACGACGGACAGAAAGAAAAGATTGGGGACGACACCCCTATTGAGAGTGAGAAACATATTGATCTTGATGTCGAAGAAGACAACTGCAATGAAGAGACTCGTGATAAGAATCACGGAGGAAAGGACATCGGCCAGGAGGGCTGCGTACCGAAGAAATCAGACCGGAACGGGTATTATAACGAGGACGACCTCCAGGTATGGAAAGATAGATGCCTGCGGAGGGACGACGAGATGAAGGAAATAGCGGACAAATTGGCAGACCTGCAAAAGGTCATCAATTTCATGATGCAGAACAACGTCATGCACCCACCGTTCCCGTTACAAGATACGCCGATTCCAGCGGCTAAAAAGGGTGCCCAGAAAGGGGGGTTGTCACGACCCAAACCCGCCCCTATGGGTTTAGCACCGTAACCGACCAGTAATCCGAGATTACCGCAGGCCTGCTTAACAGTAATACAGTAATACAAAGTATAGGGGCTGGCGGAAGCCAAAACAGTAAATAGAAGACGTCCAATGAGTTGTGACATTCTGTATGCAAAAAGACTTTTCATATATATACACATAAACAGTACATATACATCCATATACAGTCATCCAGGACAGGGACCTAATCCCTATTAGAACAGTACAGTAAAACATCATTCAGGTTATACAGTATTACAAAACTAAATACAAAAAGGGGAAATCTAAAACACCCCAAAAGCCCTAGCTTGAAGGACTTGGAACCTCTCTGTGAGGCACAGTGGTTGGTTTGACAAAACTGGAGTTTATCCCGACGCTCCTAGCAACGGTCTGGTGCCTGTACACCTACATATATATATGAGCAGTGAGCTAAAGCCCAGTGAATAACATAATGCGTAAAGAGGTTAAGAATGAATATCCTTTCGGTATTGAAAACAGTCATTTCAATCAGTATATCAGTTACTCAGTCATAGCAGTCATATGTGGTACATCCAATAGCAAAATAGTACAGTAGGTCTAGACAGACCGAACAGTCAGTTGATGGCCATCATATCAGTAAACAGTAGTGGTTCCAACATGGGAACCGACAGAGATCTCTGTGACAGTAACAGTACAGTACAGTAACAGTAGGTTGCTAAAGATGCCACAATACAGTTCACAATTAGGACACCATTCATTCAGTAACAGTATCATTTCAGAAAACAGTACAGTTCAATTGTTTAGAAGATAATCATTTTTGAACATATCTTTACAACATTGTTACTCACAGAGCACTAGGCTATAAGCAGCTAGAGCGTCCTCGGTTGCCAACCCTACACAGTTATAGAACGAACACACACTAAGTTACACAGTTGGGAAATAATAACTTAATCCCTAATTTGCCTCGGTGTGGTTCTACATCACTATCCTCATTAAGATGCTTTAAACTAGGCCTAGGAATGCCTAGGATGGAATGAGGATGCAAAGATGCACTTAAAACAACTTTACAAAATTTTCAGAAAAACAGGGTCCCGCTCGAGCATGGCTTTCCCCGCTCGAGCGAACATGCAGACAAAGGTTCCCCGCTCGAGCGTCACTTTCCCCGCTCGAGCGGACTGCAAAATATAGCAAAAGTACTGGATGCACGAAATTCACGCTCGACGGGCTCTCGACCCCCGCTCGAGCGTGTGACTCAGGTCCCCGCTCGAGCGTGCATTTACCCGCTCGAGCGGACTGTAAAACAATACAAAGTGCTGGGAGCACGTATTCCACACTCGAGCGCCAATTTCCCCGCTTGAGCGTGAGTCCAAATTCTGGAAATTCCAGATTTGAACCTCAAGCTCAAAACCAAGTTTCAATGCATCTAATTCGATCCTTTTGGGCTAATTTACTGGAAAACACTTCAAAACTCATAATATAACATGTTTCAAAGCTCAATTTGTAAAATCAAAGCCCAAAGGTAGTTCAATTAAGCACAATTTCAAACCAATCTCATGAACATGATGTAAAACATAACATGCATGGCTTTTAAACAATTCAAGCTTCAAATACATGCTCCAATGAGCCAATTTCTCCATAAACAAGATGAATTCATGGTCCAATGCAAAAATATGAACATGCATGTGGAATTTCATGAACAATACTCTTCAAAACTCAAGGATGGCAACATGCATGCATGATTTATGCTACAATTCAACATTTTAAGCAAATTCTTGACTTAGACCACTAATTAGCCATGGACTATGCAAGATACAACTCAAATACACAAATGAGAGGATGAATTTCCTACCTTAAGTCTTGAATGCAAGATAAGGGAGCTTAATTGTAAAGAATTCTTCAAATCTCCTAAGCCTCCAAGCCAATTTGGTTGAAAACAAGTTTTTTCATCTTCTCACTCCCTCTAGTCGGTTAAGCTCAAGGAAAAGGCTGAGGAAATTATGTCTAAGTGTGATAAGGCTTCAAGTGTGTTAACATAGTGGCCCACTAGCATGGCAAGATGGTAAATAAGGCTAACTCTTATAATTTAGCTTTATTTAATCTAATTTAATCATACCAAATCACATTTCAAATAAATATATCATAAAATCGCATTAATTCTAATTAACACAAAGCACTAATCAATTTCAGATTCGGCCGCCGATAAAGCCTTTAATTTGCAGTTTAAAGCATGAAACATGAACAGATGCATTTAACAGTCAACATATAGAAATGCAATTAACACAATATATTCATGCAATTAATTCGGAATTTCAGTCTAATCATTTACTTATCCAGTTCAGTCACAGTTTAGCAGTAAGCAGTGGTCTTATCAGTAAACAGTAGTGAGGGTTGTCACAGGGGTAGAAAACAGTTCCTACAGTCCCTCAGCATGCCGGGGACGAAGGCGACAAAACAAGAGAAGGGAAACGGCTGGCCGAAGCAAGGCCGAGGTAACAATGGATCCAACAAACAAGAGACTGAGGTCATGTTTAACATTTGTTGAAATTTTAAAAATTTACAAGTTGAAGTTAAACCGAGGACATGTTTAACACTTGTTGAAATTTTAAAAATTTACAAGTTGAAATTAAACCGATGTCATGTTTAACACTTGTTGAAATTTTAAAAATTTACAAGTTGAAGTTAAACCGACGACATGTTTAACACTTGTTAAAATTTTAAAAATTTACAAGTTGAAGTTTAAACGAGGATATGTTTAACACTTGTTGAAATTTTAAAAATTTATAAGTTGAAGTCAAACCGAGGATATGTTTAACACTTGTTGAAATTTTAAAAATTTACAAGTTGAAGTTAAACCGAGGTCATGTTTAACACTTGTTGAAATTTTAAGAAAAATTTACAAGCTGAAGTTAAACCGGGATCATGATTAAAGGAAGAAATGATATAGGTTCCATCACCTTAGGATGCCGAGGTAATAGAACCTAGGGGGCAGTTGTGAGGACGTAAATTTTGAATGACAACACGTGGCCGAGGTGTCACCGAAGTGCCAGCCGAGGTGCCACGTGTCTTGGTCATGACGTTGAGATGATCTCGGCTAGGCTGAGGTTATCTGCGAGAATACCGGAATCCGGGATAAGCGGATAAGGGACAAGAGTCCTAGAATGGAAAGATTTTAGTTTGGGTAAAGGTAAGACTCTTAGAGAGTTTATCCTAATCCTACTAGGAGTCCAAGATTAGCAGTAATCCTAAATCTATTAGAGCTAGGCTTCTATTGAGACTAAGATTGTGTTGGCTATAAAAGGAAGACACCCCCATGGGTCTAAGGTATGCTTTTTATGCTCTGTTTAGTGAGTTAAGTACTATTGGTTATCTTTGAGAGATATTTTACTGACTTGATCGTCGGAGTGCCCCCGGGTGGACGAACTACCACGGGATTCTTATCTTTCTGTGACAGGTTGTTCGGGCTTAATTTATTCTACCAGTGCTATCCAGCTGAATACTAGTTTGGCAGTGTGGTCGGAAATCAACACACACATTCACACTCTATACTGTTTGGCACACGCAACACATCAACACCAAATATATCATCAAAAAACATAGGTGTGTGCAAAATAAATCATTGATTTATATATACGTTGCCCGTGTTTTCAACAAGAAGTTGTCAAAGTTCCACAACAAAATAAATAAATAAAAACAAAAACTAGTTTATTGTGGATATCCCCCAACCATATAATTAAATGAATTGGGAACATGTTTCATTTTTTTTACAATATTATCATGGACCGTTTTGTCTTTGTCATTCAGAAAAAAAATTAATTAATGATGAACATATATAGTTCAAATCTGTCGGCCTGACACAATTTTGGCTCTATCAAATTGTGGTAGATATGCTATCTCGTAATGTAACAAACAACCAGTACACAATCAATCCTATAAGGTAGATGATGTGGTTAATAACTTAACCATAATTTGTATTATGTTTGTGGCAATGTGAAGATGCTATTATGAAGTGACTTACAAGTTTGGGACTTGTTGGAGATAGTTGTTGACCGAGATGATAAACTTTGTACGATTGTAGACTGCCAACTTACCCCCAAGCTGGGATAATAAGCAAAGTTCTGTTATGACCGATTTGACATTGGTTTTTTGCCACAGTGGAAACAAACAGTTGGTTATTTATGCAATTATTAATGCATACATTCACAAACACAAGCGAGTACACATGTAATTTGTTGTTGATATGAAAATTCACATCCTTTGATAACAAACACTTGTGAAAAATGTGATTAATGTGAAATTTCACATATGTTACATAACAAATAATTATATGAACATATTTAATGTAGACTTTCACATTATGATATATCAAATACTTACAATAATGTGTGCTTTGGGAAGGTGTGGGTCTTGAAGCCTAGGTCTCGGCTGCAATGAGTTATAGTACCTCCACTACATTATCTACACACATGGACAATATATCAACTAATTATTTCATTATTTTATAGAAAAATATAAAAAATAAAAGGTTCACATCATTTGAATACCATCGAAACAACAACAACAACAATCACAGAAAGGGGACAACAACAACAACAACCACCCAAAATAATAGCATATTATCACTGCTTAAGAATAAGAATGTCCACTTTGTATCATTGTTAACATGATATGAAATAGTAACACATGAAGTTAATATTCACACTAGTAAACTATTTACACACATGGATAATGTATTAGCAAGAAAAACTACCCAAAGATTTCCTTATATTATTTAACATGCTCAAGCCCTTCAACCAGATTAAGACCAGCCCTAAGAAATTTTTTAACAAATACCTTACCTATAATAAGCAGATTAACACTACCTCAGTATCACATATAAAATCATCAAGTTAACATGATGTGAAATAGTAACATATGAGGTTAATATTCACACTAGTACACTATCTATACACATGGATAATATATCAGGTCACTATTTAAATTATTATTATTATTATTATTATTTTTTTGTGTGGGAAATAATCAAAAATTGGGAATTCATGTCCTTGAATACCATCAACAACACCAACAAAAATAACAAATACAAAAGGGAGAAAATAACAACATTATTATGAAATAATAACATATTATAACCACTTAACAAGCAGAATGTCCGCTTGATGTGAATATTCACATCACCACACTATTATCGAACATGGACAATATATTAGCCAATTATTTCAATATTTTATGAAAAAATAAAAAAATTAGAAGTTCACATTTTTTGAACACTATCAACAATACCAACAAGAACAACAATCACAAAAAGGGATAAAATAACATCAATAATACAAAATAATAACATACTATAACCATTTAACAAGCAGAATGTCCACATGATGTGGATGTCCACATCACTGCACTATCATCAAACATGGATAATATATTAACCAACTATTTAAATGTTTTCTGGAAAAAAGTAAAAAATTGGGAATTCAAATTCTTTGAACACCATCAACAATACCAACAAAAACATCACAAAATGGAGGAAAACAATAATAATAACATGAACAATATGTGCGAAAGTTCACATTGAACCAGAAAATCGTTCGATAATTATACAAATACAAAAGAGGAGAAGATGGACGCTTACGTTTGATGATAATAGTTCGTCGATCGATATCAACTTTTACAGAGTTGATTCTTCACTTCGGAACAAGGTTGTAGTCACTGGCAACAACACGGTAACGGTGGGATGGTGGGATAACACGATGACGACCTAGGATTTAGGAAAGGCAATTTAAGATTTTTAAAAGAAGAGAAATCTTCTTTGTGAAATTTGTGGAATGAGAGATAGTTGTGTGTTTTTATTGTGTATTAATTTCAAAAATAGAAGCACGTACAAGAGGTTTGAGGATTATTTGGTCATATTATTTTAAATAGGATCTAATGAAATATTAGAAAAGAAAATAAATTAGATGGAATATAAGATTTATGAATGAGACTTTCCTAAAAGGAAAATGCCCCGGAGCTCTAATTAGAGCTGGGGAAGGACAGCTCTAATGAGCTGTCACCCATAAAAAAAAAAAAAAAAAAGAAAAAAAAGAAAAAAAAAAAAAAAAAAAGAAGTAAAGTAAAGACAAAAAAAAGTAAAGAAAAAGATAAATTAGAGCTGTGTTTAGTGCTCTTGTTTTAGAGCTCCATAACATTACTGTTCCTAAAATTTACCCTTGTGAAAAATGTGTCAATTTAACTTTTTATTTATATATATATATATATCTATATAACAATGGGAGGTTCAATTTGAATTCAAGGTTCAAAATGTATATGTGTCAAAATTTGGACCTTTAGATTGCTTCAATCTAAGGGCTGAAAATGTCTTAAAATGTAAATTTTGATCCAATGATTTAAATTACTTCATCTAAATTTCAATGGTTAGGATGTCTTTGAGCATCAACGGTCCAAAATGTAATGGTCCAAAACTCTCCTCTCTGTCACAGGTACTCATCTTCTCTCTCTCTCTCATTTCAATTTTTGAACTCTCTCTCTCTTCTCTCTCTCCCATCGCGATGCCGACGACCACCGCCTCCTCTCCTCTCACCCTCCTCTTTCGGCTCTCTCCTCTTGCAAGGTAAAGTAGAACTTCCAATTTTTGTGGGTTTGGTTGTTTCTGATTTCTGACATGTGGGTTGATCTTCCAACTTAAATGGATTGATCAATCAGGTAGGTTGATTACCATAATGGGTGTTCCGGCTGAGTCACGGCGGAGAAGTCAAGGCCGACGGGAAATTGCGATTGACGGCGGAGATCTACGGCGGAGGACGGTGAAGAGATTTATGGAAGATCTTGGATCTGTTGTGAGCGGTGAGGAGATCGGGAGGGTTTGGATTCATCTATCAACGAGCTTCTTCTTCTTGGAATGCAAAGGTGAATTTCTTGCTTCTTTGTAGATCTGTTTTCATTGAATAAACGTTTCTCGCTTTTGATTGTTTGAATGTGTGTTTTCTTTTTATTTATTTTACTTCTGTTTGATTTTTGTGGAAATATTGGAAAATTAGAAGAAAAAATTCCATATTTTACTTGCATAGAAATCAATTACACTATAACCCATGTGAGTGGGGTGTGTTCTTTGATTAATTGGTTTGTGTATTTTAGATTAGTTATTCTACTCTCACACAGAAATCAATTATACTATAACCCATGTGAGTGGTGGGGTGTGTTCTTTGATTGGTGTGTTCAAAGGTTGAAATATTAAAAAAGTGTTGTGAATAAGGTTGAAATATTAAAAAAGTGTTGAAAATTTGTAAGTGGTAGAGCATCTCTTGGTGCTTGGCTCTTCAATTTGGATGGATAGAAAAAACAACAAATGACCTGAGAGAGAGAGAGAATGAGATGAGTATGATTAAAAAAAAAAAATGGGAAGGATAATGGGTTTAAAAAATCAATTGTGGAGGATGGATTGTGATTAAAAAACATTGAGAGTTTGGGATGATGGGTTTAATTAATCAATTGCGAAGGATGGGTTGTGGGATTGGGTTGTGATTAAAAAAAAATTGTGGGTTTGGGATGATGGATTTAATTAATCAATTGTGGAGGATGGGTTGTAATAAAAAAAAAAATTGTGGGTTTGAGAGAATGAAAATCTGAGGGAGAGAGAAAATGAGATGGGGAGCAATCAAGATGGGTTTAATAAAAAAAATAAAATAATTGAAGAGTGTGGTGATATATACGAGGAGAGATTAGATTTTAGAGGGAGAGAGAGAGAGAGAGAGAATGGGGACGGGCCATTCTGATTTGCCCGGACAAACAGCCATCAAAGAAGAGAGACAATAAATGAGGGCGAGAGTAGATGAGAGGTGTGATGGTGCGGGGTACTTAATATCTATAAAAAATGTACTCATTAACTCAAATTCTATATACTGAAATTCTGGATATATATATTGAGTTATTGAGTTATTGGGTTATCTATGTCTCTGAGAGTAGATGAGAGGCGTAATGGTGTGATTTTATGTCTCTGAAATTATTACCTGGGAATGCAAAGGAATTCAATTTCAGTTATATGATATGGGTTTTCTTTTTCTTTTTGGCTAAGATAAAATAAAATAAGAAGAAAAGAAAAATCAGCAGTGATTTGGGTGGGTTATGATTCTTTCTTATGATTTGTGAATTTGTGGTTGGATGTGGAAACAGTTGGTGAGTCCAGGGGCATGGTTGTCAGAGATGTGCCAAGAGAGGTATGAAGTAAGAGAGAAGAAGAGTTCTAAGAATGTTACCCCCCACCCTACTATTCTTTCTTCTTCACTTCTTTTTTTGGTTGGTTGGTTGGTTGGGGGAATTTGTCATCCCAACTTAAACATTATTAAAATCAAACAATATGATTAACATACCTCATTACTTTTAACGAAAAATTTGACAATAACAATTTAGTTCAATATCATAAAAAAAAAATTTAGCCTATAATAATAATAATAATGACACTAAGACTGTCCATCTATCATCTCTATAGCTTTGAGCTGAACTTTTGCATGCACATAGTGAAGTTTAAACTCTATCTGATGAAGTTCAACAAAGCCCCCAGTGGACGCTGGAAAGGGCAGAAAAAGACTCACTCAAAACAGGATTTAGAATTCAAAATGTAGTACAAGCATCCTTTTAAGCAATTTGTTAAGTTTTATATATTCCAAACCTTCTATCTTTAAAGCTTCGTCTTAAGTATTCCGATTGAGTTGATTTTTGGATTCTATGATTTTTGTCTTAAGCTTCACTCAATTTAATTTAATATTCACTCAGTTTGTTATCCTACCTATTGAGTTGATTTTTGGATTCTATGATTTTTGTCAAAGATCATTGCAAAAAATTGTGAAACATGCAATTATAACTCTTAAACATGGGTTTGTTGAGTTTTTTTTGGTATTGTTCAAATTGAAACCGTAAAATCATCTGATTCAATAATATTATATTAAGCTATTCATGCATTTGTTATTGTTCTTCAAATTATTTTTATTACTGTAATGAGTTCATTTTGTTGTCAAATTAGAATTGCTTTTAAAGAATCATTTTGTTGATTTCTCATATGTATTTTAATGTGATTTTTCATAGCTATTGGTTTTTTAAAGTGAATTTAAGCGAGTGATTTTGTTGTAGGTGGCTAATCCGTATTGGAAACGTTGGGTTGTTGCTTCTCTTTATGTGTGTAGTTGGTTGGCTCTCATTCTAAACCGGATGGTTAATTATTATTATTTTTAGTTAGATAGGATGATTACTCTTTTATACCAAAATATTTGTTCACCTTTTCTTGAAGGTATTGAAATTTGATAAACTGAAAAGGTTATCAGTTATGATACTAATTCATTAACATCCTTTTATTGAAGGTTTGCTATACATTGTCATTTTAGCGTGGATTGAATTCTACAATTTGTTGTTTGGACTTGAATTTTAGCAAATATTTTTAGATTCTATTATTTGCTTATGCTGTAATATAAAATTTATTATTTGGACTGTAATTTTGAAGTTTGTTATTTGAAATTTATGAATGTTTTTGCCAGTTTACTATGTAGAAACAATTTCAACTTCTTATTTGTGAAGTAATTAAATTGGAGTGATATATCATTTTAAATTAATTTATTACAATTGAATTTCGTAACCCGTGTGGTACCAAAAAAATTATTGACCGTGCCTTCAGGCACGGGTTATCCCTAGTATATATATAGAGAGAGGAAGAGAGAGAGAGAGAGAGAGATGATAATTATGACTGCAGGTGTTGAACTTTCCAGCTAAGAAGATATGTGTAGTTGAAATAAATACCAATAAGTTAAGACCAATGATTCTTTTGAATTTAACTAATCATATATAATAATTTCTTCGAGTTAATTGGTCAAATTTTCAAAAAAACCTTGTTCTTTGGAATCAAAAGCTCTCAAATTGGCACCTGACAACTTTTCTAAATCCTTAAATTGTATTTTCGTCAACAGTGTGACACATTTAGGTTTTTTTTATAATGTTTTTTAGAAAATAATCATATGAAATTAGAATGAAGTCACAAACCATCCCTTGATTTTGACCAAACTTTTTATTGAAAATTGATTATTGTATGACAAAATGAAAGTAAGATCATTGGATAAACAATAAAGCTTCAAACCTAAAAATTTTCCTTGCTAATTATGCGGTTGTAGTATAACAATTTGATTTTCATTTTTCACTTTCGTTTCAGATTACTCAAAGCTTAAGCTTGTTAATTACTTGGTTTATGAAAAATTCATGTACACGTACCAAGTGAGTTGAAAAGTATCAAACACTCTTGTGTCCAAATATGTATATTAATTATTTGCACGAGCAATCACTGATATAAATATTCATATTTCACAATGTCATAGGAAAAGTTGAACTATCTCAAAGTGATGCAAAAGTGCTCTATTGTGGCACTGGTGGGTTTTACCAAAACACTGGGGAAATTAAAATAATAAAAATAAAAGGAGATATTCTATGTATGTGCTCCAATTTGACTTTTGAAATGATTCCAGTTTAACTATTATTGAGGGCGCCCACTATTTTCAGAATAGTATATGATATTAAGAATATATGGAATATTAGTTGTTCTCTCTTAAATATACTCTTTCATTTTCCTCTCAATCCATTAAGGGTTGGTTGAAAACTAGTGCAGACCATTAAAAAAGTAATGAGTTTGAAATAAATGTTGAGTATAATGGGCATATCATCATGTTGATATAAAATATTACGTAGTTATTATTATTATTATTATTCAGTGTGTTTGGTTTTAATTTTTTAAATTTATTTTTTTTTAAATTGAATTTTTTATTTTTTATTTTTCGTTTTTTATTTTTATTTTTAGTGAATATTTTTTAAATTTTAAGTAATTTTTTATATTTTTTTAAATGCATCTTATTTAGATATATCTAAATTGTAAAATATTTGTGAAAAAATATTTTAAAAAATTAATAAATACACAAAAATACAAAAAATGTACTAGATTTTGTATTTTTTTTGTATTTTTAAAAAACAAATTCATAAATATTATACTTTTTAAGTGTATTTATGTTAGGTGTGTCTAAAAATTAAAAAAAAAAAATTGCTTCAAATATTAAAAAAATTCATTGAAAATATTAAAATACGAAAAATAAAAAAGTAGAATTTTATGAAAATTATTTTCTAAAAAACGGAACCAAACAAGCTGATTATTTTTTTTCCTAATGTTATGTAAGAATTCTAATTAATTTGTGATATTATTTTTATAGTCAATGTTTATTTTTTTGAAGTGGCTGCCAAAGTTGGGGTTGCAAATTAGTGGAGCAATAGGTCATCCAAATTTAATTTAAAAACTTAATGAATTTTAAAATATGTACAAATTTAGTTTATTTATATAACGAGTCAATCTTGAATGATCTTTTAATGAGCCGATGACAAATCGAGTTTAAATAGCTTGATTATTTTTAAATGCATATATTTTTATTGAGTTGAGTAGAAAGTTGTTTAATTTTGATTTAAAAACTTAATGAATTCTCAAATGTGTTCAAGATTTACTTATATTACAAACCGATTTCGAACAAATTTTTAACATGTCAAATATGAGTCGAATTATTTATTATATAGCCCTAGCGAATAGTTTCCCAACCCTTTTACCTTCTCAACGATATTAATCTTGTCAAATGGATTCACTCTTGCATACTTTCTCTCTCAATCAAAGAATAATATACATGAGAATGCATGGTGAAGAAATACCATCCAAACTCTCTCCATACACATGACATATGATACGAGAGGAAAGACCAACATGATTCTAAGCATTGAGTGGAGTTCCCAATTCTCCCACTTTACTCCCCTCAAAAGACTACCTTTTAAAAGAAAGAAAAATGCTTTATATATCTTTTTTAAATGTAAAAAGTTATTCCTCTCCCGCACAAATGAAACCAAGTGAGAGAGAGAGGAGAGAGAATGGGCTTCATTGCAATAAATAGAGAGATCCATCAGAGAACCCACTAGAGGGGATAGGATACCCTTTCCCACCTCTAAAATTTGGCAGACTCTCTGGGGCAAGTCAACTAGAAAGCTGAGTAATAACCCTTTTTTATTAGGGAACCTTTGCTCTCATGGTGCCTCCCACTAGGGTAATTAATTTAAGAGAATGAATTGTGTAGTCTCTATCTCTTGTCAGTTACTGGTTATTAAAGATTTTTAAGTAAAATCACAGCCAGTTTGACTATAACTTTGGAAACCTCAATACAGTGATACACTCACTATCTTATGTTCTTGAAAAGTGGATTACTAAATATATTAATGTAGTTTTTAAAATAAGAATTTTGCCTCATTGGATTTTTATATTTAATTTATATCAATTTAATACCTGAATTATGCAATGTATGTTTATTTTGGCCTTACATAGAGGTGGCAAATGAACGGATTTAAGCAGATCAAAATGGGTTATTATTTAAAACAACTCAATCCAAATACATCTATTTAATAAATAGGCTTAAATGAATTTGGTTAAATTGGATACAAGTTGGATAAATGAAACCAACCAACCTATTTACTTCAAAAAAATTTATTTACTTTTGTAAATAAGATTTATTACTTTTTATTTTTTAAAAAGATTATTTTTATTTTTTTAAATTTTAAAATCATTTTTCATTTTTTATTTTTAAAATTTTTTATGACGACGATGGCGGTGACAGAGCAGAGGTGGCGGCGGCAAAGTAGTGGTGGTAGAGTGGCAGTAGTGGGGGAAGAGGTAGTGTTGGTGGTGAAGTTTACTTAAAATACAGATTAATATTGTTTTTTAATGTTATTATTTTTTATATTTTTCAAAAAAATTATTTATGCCAACCAAAAAGATAAAACTATATAAAAATAATAAGTACATTTGCTTTATTTTTTTCACATTATTTTTTAGTTTCTTAGAAAATAAAAAATTCTGAATTTTTTTTGAAACCAAACTTAACATGTTTTTGGAGTTTATTACAAAAAGATTACAGCCCCCGCCAACCCGTTTAACCCGCATAACTAAGTAGGTTTAGACAATCTCCAACGGTGAATCAAAGTTGGCATCAGATTCAAAATTTGGTGAAAAAAGCACTTTTTGGTGCTCCAACCGTTGCACCAAATTCATATCAAAGTGAGAATTCAGCAAAAAAAGTATCAAACTGAGAACAACGTAGAGATTTTACCAAATCACTGTTCCTGACCGTTGGAAAAGCTGCACCGGTCAACCACCCGGTTGCCCAGCCGGTTGACCAACCGGTCAGCCGGTTCCCTTTCAGATAAATAGGTTCAAACAGGTCAAAAGGTTCAAACAAAATAAAAAAAAAAAAAATTTAAATCTTACCGGTCGACCGGCCGGTCAACCGGCCGGTTGACCAACCGGGCGACCCCAAATTGAGGCTGAATCAAAGAAGCAGCTTGAGCTAATTGCAAAAGGATATTGGAAATGGTTAAGCTCTGGCATCAGATTTAAGTTGTCTCTCTCAGCCCTCAATGTCAACTGTGAGAGTGAGAGAGAAAGAGAGAGAGAGAGAGTTGAAAAATCAATGGCGTATCTGGGTGTCTAAACCAAACACTCTCTGGTTCTTATCATCATCATCATCTCCACTGTGAGAGAGAGAGAGAGAGAGAGAGTTGAAGAATCAATGGTGTATCTGGGTGTCTAAACCAAACACCCTCTGGTTCTTATCATCATCATCATCTCCACTATATTTACTCAATTTCAGAGGGCTCCACAACCACAATAATCTCAATTTCTGTTAATGCTCTTTCTTGATTTTTGGAATATGATTCATTGATTTCAATTGGGGTTTTCATGAAATCTTATTACATTTACTTCTGTATCTTTTTGAAGAGGAGAAGAAATGGTGATTCAAAAAAAAAAAAAATAATAGCTTTATCGGTCGACTAACCGGTCCATCCTCCCCTTTTAATGCTCACCGTTGGAGCAAGCCATATTAAATTGGGAAAATGGTGATTTTTTTATTCAAATTTAGTGAAAAATTTAATGAACCGTTAGAGATTAGTAGTATTGCCCAATTATGACCCGTACGCCTAACACTGGCACCCCTAGTCTTACGCAAGACATCAGACGCTGATATTTTTAAAACAAACAAAAACATATTTAATTTTTTAAGTACAAAAATTAATATAATTAAAACATGACAGATGTATGAAGTGTCACATAATGCAAATTTTAGGGAGCATCAACCTATTTAGTGGCCATTTGGGAAGAGGCGTAAAAAGCTGCGTTTTATTTCATGACAAAAAAAAGTCATGGCAGCAATAAATGCAAGAAAATTATTTGGGAAGTGAGAAAAACGCAGGCCTATGAAATTACATAACTACCCTCCATGTTCAAATACACACATGGGTAAAAAGTAAATTTTCTAAGTTAGGTAAGGGTGTTTAGGTCATTTTAATGTGATATGACACCAAAAAAAATATTAAACCAAAAAGTCAAAAAGTAATTTTTACCAACTTCTCAAATCACTTTCCAAAAATACTAAGAAACTTGATAAAAAGTCAAAAATTAATTTTTTACCAACTTTCTAAAACACCTAGTCTTAATATTTAGTATCATTATAGTATTCTTGAGTTAAGCATGGAATATTAAGTTTAAAATAGTTTTGATAGAATAATTATGATATGGGTAAATTACACTGACACCACCTGAGGCTTTTATTTAATATAAATCTTCCTCTCACATTTGAAAAATTATATTTTTTTCTTTGAGATTTGTAAGCTCATTACAAATTGGCCCTTGGATTGCTGATAGCATACCTTAAAATTTTTTAAATAACCATCTTGTATTTTTTCCTACAATTTCTTTTTCCTATCATCATGACTTCATTCTATAACTTTTCATTATTAAATTTTACTTGAACATATTCTTATTGAGTAATGATATACACACATAAATTTTATTTAGAATTTTCAAACACAATGATATAATTTAATGGTGACCTTTCTCTTTAAAATAAAACACCTATAAACGTAATTTATATTTACAACAATATCACTATCACAACATTTTTATGATATTTTTTGTATAAATTTTTATATATGAATATAATTTTTCATTTTTATTTCCACCATTATATCACAAAATATTATACTTCTTAAGTATATTTAGATTATGTGTATCTAAAAAATAAAATAAAAAATTACTTAAAATATTAAAAAATTCAATAAAAATAAAAAAAAAAACACAAAATTTTTTTTTAAAAAAAAGCTCAATTTTTTTTGTGAGTTAAACCAAAAAAGATGATTGTTATTTTTCTTAAAATGACATGAATAAAATATCTGTATTATTGTATTATTTTATATGTAAAGAATAAGGAATAAATATGTCACTTTAATTTGATACGAAAGCAGTGTAATTTTTTAAATATAAAAAAAAACTTATATTAAATAAAAATCTGAAGGCTGTCAGTGTAATTTACTCTTGTGATTTTCATATACTGTTTTTTTGGGAGGTGGGGGCGTTGGTAGTGCACATACCTTTTTTTGGGAGGCGGGGGGGTTGGTAATGCGCAAGAGATGGTGTAAAAGAAAGATCATTATAAGCCATGAATGATTATCCCTTGGAAATATCTTTGAAAGACCTCATCCAAGCCATGCATATCCAATCACAGTAAAACAAAATCAAGTGGTATTTATCACTAGCTTTCCTCAGTCATGATGTTACATGCATGTCTGTGTTGATCATCTCGGCAAGTCAAAACCGAAACCTAATCCATGCAATGGGCTCCATGCTCAAACATCATGTCCCCTCTATCCTATTCCTATGCACACTCACTCATATCTGTGTACGTAAATATATATACATATATATTGGGTGTGTAGTTTCTGTATTCAAAATAGTTTACGAGTCCCATGAAAAAATAAATAAATAAATAAATAATTAAATAAGAGAGTGTATGAGAACTTTACCTTCACCACAAGTGTGAGATATAGATTTAAATTTAGGCCTCGTTTGGCAAGTGACTATTTTAGTCAAAAAATTAAAAAATTATTAAAAGAACTAAAAAGTCAACAATTCATACCAAATAGTCAAAGATTCTCTTTTCTCTCTACTTTTTGCACATCTTTACGTAAAAAGTTAAAAAGTCATTCCAAACATACTAATTTTTTTTACATCACATTTTAGCCAAAAAGTCAAAAAGTTACTAAAAAAGCCTGTTCCTAAACGAGGCTTTAATGTGATAATAAGTCTACTTATTAAGTAAATTTAGATTACATAATTCAATTTTAGGTATATAATAAGACAAAAAATTACGAAATATGAATCATCTATAGTGCATTGTTTATAGTGCATCTTGTAGCTAAAATGATATTATTTTGTAATTTTGTTACATTTTTTATTTATTTATTTAAGTTTTGCTTCAAAATAATGTCGTTTTGAGACATTATAGACAATGCATTACCAATGATCCAAATTCAAAATTATAAAGATAATAGTAGATATTTTCATTGCAAATGAAGCACCACAAGATGTTACATCAATCTGCATGTAAATTCTTCCTTACTCTATCAAAATGAAGAGAGAAAGAGGGGTTAAGAGAAATCTGAACTTATCAATTTAAAATAAAAAATCCATTAAGATGTTTCTTAATATTAAAATTATTACTGACACATTTTGATATAAAAATAAAATACTATGTAAAAATTCTGAAACAATCACATTTTTGGTCATTTTAGAATCTAATCCTAATATCTGATCTTTGGAGGTCAAACCAATTATCCACATAGGTTTACAGTAGAACCTTATGTTTCATAATATAATCCCATATGAGATTGTCATGGGTTTGACCTAATAGGCCCAAACAAAATTGAATGTCCATAGTAATGTTTCGTTTTCTTTTTGTCCAAATGGATTTTTGTTTAGTTCAGAATTAGATATCAATATATATATATATATATATATATTAAAACGGTAATGATACATTCCACTACAAGTGGTGTTTTAAAGCACCACTAATGAGTTGGCAAGCACTTAAAAAAAAAAAAAAAAAAAAAGACACAAGCAGTGGGCCCCGTCCACTGCCACATCACTAGTGGTGCTTTTAGAGCATCACTTTTAGTGGTCTCAAGCATTATTGATATTAAAAATATATATGTGAACCTATAAGACTTACTAGAAGTATCTATATTTTTATTTTTTTGATAAATTACAAATAAACCCCTTATGATTTGTTTAAAATACGAATTACCCTTTGTAATTTTGAAAACTACATCTCATTCCTTAAAATTTTTAATTTCATAACAAATGACATATTTTATTAATAAATCATCAAATCAATTAACAGTTTTAATGATATCAGAGATTTATTTCAATTTATAATTCAAGTAATTTTATTATTGTGTAGGAGAGCAGTTAAGAATTTTTTTAGTTAATTATGTTAAATGAAAAATTCTGATAATGAAGTGTTCATAATTTTTCAAATCATAGGAGACCATTCATATTTTAAGCAAATTTTAAGGAGTATGTTTGCAATTTACTTTTTTTTAGTACTTTTTATGGTTTAATTCTTTATATATAGACTAAATTTAATCATCATATAAAACTAAAAAGAAAGAAAATTGCCAAGGATTATTTAGATTGTTGCAAGGCTATCAACCAAATATAAATCAATCATATAGAATCAATTACATAAAATAATGTTAGTCATTCATATCAAATGATAGGACCTTTCATAAAAGAAATAATTTTACTCGGATTATTTTATCTATGTTTTATGTGATTGATTATGTGTTCATAGACTTATTGAATATAAACAAGACAACAATATATACAAGATTGAAAAGGACTATGATGACTATCAAAGAACAGCCCCAAAAAAGTTGGATAGTGCAACACAGACAGATAATGTTTGGTTTGTTGGAATGAAATAGAATGAAATTATCATTCTATCAAAAATGTTCATTTTCATGCTTAGTTAACTAAAAAATAATCGGAAATATATTGCAAAAGAAATCACCATTCACCATTGTAAGAGAATAATCATTCTATAGGAGAGCTTAAAGAATGACCATTCTATTTCATTCCATCTCATTCCAGTGAATAAAATAAAGCACAACTTATTGGGACAAGGAGACACAACATTTTTAGAACAGAATTCTCAGCCACCTTCAACAGTAATACCAACAAATTTATGTATTGTCTACCCTAGTAACAGAAGTAATACAAAAATTGAGATTGCAGAGGTTTAAAGATTGCAGAAGTTGACAGAAAACTAAAAGAAAAAAATGTGTACAAATAGAACTTGTGACATTTGAACATCATGAACAACTCTCATAACTCCAAAACTATGCATCATTTCTTATACTTACCCTGTACTGAAATACTACAAATGATGCAGAATTTCAGATTTCTTTTCCTTCTCTCTCCTCAACTCTATTTCCTTGTCTGTAACAATCTTGTGAGTTTTTTAAGACCAAAGACCTCGTTCAGAAAATATTTATATACCATATCACAAACATGTATATGTCCATATCCTCATACTGTCTTCCACCCGAGCTCAACGTGTATCACTCCATGCTTTGAATCTATCAAATGGTATTTCTGGTTGATATGACCGTTGTGCACTACATCAGCGAGATTAATATCTGTATATCCCAAAGACTCCTACAAAGTGCAAATAGTCGACTTATATAATTTTGAACAACACAAAATATGGTGGAAAATTGGGCACCAAAAGTAGGGTGATCATTACAAACCTTTGATCTGAAACTGATGCGTGACCGCTTGCTCATGACCTCGATATGGATCCTATCACTTACCGGAGGCTCTTCAAGCATAAACTGGAATTCTTCATTCCATAGCGGGTCACGAGTTTTCTTGATAACCTGAAATTACCAAAGAGAATACTTCATGATTGTTACTTTTGTCTGATTGTAGTTTGGAAAAGAGCAACAAAAAAGTACAGATACATCTCTGAATTAAGAGTTTTGAAACTTCTTATGTTGAACTATGACACAAATAATGTATAAGTTTAAGAATTATAGTCAAGGTTCTCTAAGCCTATGTTTGGATCAAGGATTTGAGGAGTGATTTGTGAAGTGAAAGGAAAAAGACTGGGAAAAGTTAAAAAAATAGAAGCTAATTTTTTTCACTTTTCCCTACCCTTTTCTTTTGCCTCCATAAATCCCACCTCAAATCATTGATCCAAACACAGCCTGAAGGACTAAAGTATACTGTAACAACAATTAATAGTAGAAAAGAAGAACAAAAAAGAATAGAAAGAGAAATGATAAAGATGATACATCGAAATTGCATCAAAACAGGTACAAATAATCCACCAAGCTGAATTACAATATTAGTTTACAAATTTGGATTCTCTCATATGCAATTAATATTGTATTCTGGGCTTGTTTTTCTCTAGTGCTTTTTTTTTTTTGTGTGCGTGTGCGTGTGAATAAAAAGGGACGAGCCAACCCACTAGGCTCCTGCTGAGAGGACGAGATAGTCAGCAAAATTTGTTTGAGTCTAAGTTTAGGCTTTCCAAAAGGTTTTGGCATTAAGGATAATATAATAATCACAATAACATATTTCCCTAGTTCTATTTAAACCAATTTAAAAGATTCGATAAGCATAAAGAAGTAACTTCATACATAACTATGCTACATAATTTCAAATGCCACCAGCCCATGAATGTGTAATACACACTGCTCTTAATTATATCAGCTAATCCTGTCTTTCATTCCATGAAGCTCAAGAAAACAGGTTGAAAAGTGATTTATTTGTCTGAGTGTCCATGTCTATGCCAAACTGGTCTAACAATACATACAGTTGAGGAAGGAATTTTTTCAAAAGAAAAACTCACTTTTGATTTTCTTCTTTCTCCTCTAAAAAGGACCAAAGCATACGGGTTGTTGTGATGCTCACCCTCTACGTCCTCAGCTCCACAGACCGTAACCAAAAGTAAACCTGCTCCACCAGGGCTGTCATTCTCTGATGCCCTATGAATTCCACTTTCCATCCTCCCATATCCTCCATCCAGGGGTCCACTAAACTCGTCACCTTCTTTAAAAGGGTCATATGTCAGTTCCAACACAATTTGCCCTCTATGCTTCTTGTCATGGGGATCACTGATACCTGTGTGCTTAAGCAGATCAAGTACAAATTCCTTTGTCTCATTGGGTGTTAGCAGTTTCAGAGGAATTGTTTGCATTCCTAACTTGTCATGTCCACCTACCTGTGAAAAAAAAAAAACATTAAAAATTGATTAAAAGGGATATCATTTTACAGGTGTGAATTCTTACCATGCTTGAAAATGCAGCATAACATCTTGTTAATAGGTTGTATGCTTTAAGACAAAGACACTTTAGTGATTCATATATGTTGAAGAAGGGTCCTCTGTGATTATATTAAATGTGAAATACCACACTGATGAATGTAAGTTCATAAAAAAAACCTCTCTTGCCCTTTCAAACAAATCAAAATGATTAAAGTCTTTCTATTCGAAATCGTGTTAGGTCTAATTGCCATTAGTTTGGTTGGATTATTCGTAATTGCATATTTATTAAACCAAACTAAGCCTTGTGTCCCAATCAAGTGGGGTCGGCTATATGAGTCATTTTTGGCCGTTTTGCTCTATGAAGGGCTATATTTACAATACATAATTATTTTACAGTATATAACTATTGATACGGGTGTTTTCCACATAAAAAAGGGTACGAGGGGATGATCAGCCACACAGACTTACGCACAGCCCAAACCGCTACGAGAGAGGAACCAATGGGGAATCTGGCAATTTTAGAGGCATGAAAGAGAAAGCCTATGGGGTTGCTCCTGCAACTGAATAACTATAACCGGAAACCATCTTTACATTGGATGGTTTGGTCTTTCGAACTCTTACTGATTCTAGTCCCCACCAGCCTTTGAAATGAAAAAAGAATAAAAACAATCATAATAAGCCAGTTTCACGATCACCAAGTAAATAAATTGTTATTTAGTAGTCCAGTGCCTATTAGAAGTCAATCTTCTTCAAATAGAGCCTTTTTCACTGAACTATATTAGTTCGTTCTCAATTCCATAAAAAATTAAAATTCAAGAACTGTTAGTTTAAAACCATGATTTTTTGGAGAGGGTTAAGAGACGAACCTGATCCCAATCAAAGACATTTATGTTAAGAACTTGAGACTCGGGGTCCTTGACAATAAGCTTAAATTTCTCGTTCCACTCGGGATTCAAGTTCTTCTTCTTGATGGATGTTTTCTTTGCTGGCAGCCTCTCTCCACTCAGGCTGAGCTTAACGTAAGGATCCGATAAACCTAATAAGTCCATCTTCAAAAGTTTGAGTGCTCGTACAACTTTCACATTTAGTAGCCCTACAGGCCTCTTTGTTGCCGTTCTATCAAAAGAGAACACTCAGTTTTAGATGTATCACAAAAATAAAACATAAAATAAGATTATATAAACTTAAAAATATCTAAGAAAGTTAAAAATATCATAGGAGGTTGTATTATCTTGGAATAAGCTTACGCTGAAGCATCGAGGATCGGTATTTCAAGGGTTTGAGGCCAGAGGTAAAGGTTTGCAACTTGTTTTTTGATAGTCTCCTGTAAGAAACATAGAAAAATCCGTAGATATAATAATAACACTATGCTTGAAAAATCACAACAACCAAACTCCTAATGCTATGTTTGAATCTTGGATTTGTGGAGGGAAAACAAAAGGGAAGGACTATTTCATTCACTTTTCCCTTCACTTTTCTTTTCCCTCCACAAATCCAAGATCCGAACACAGCCTAAAGAAAACCAATATCGTTCCCCATATATCCCAAATTTTGGACAGTAAAATAAAACCCCAATGCCTACCCATGAAGGAATCACCAATGCAGCACCTGAACAAATCGGTAAAGGCCAGGTATGGACATAATATCCCCTCCCAGTACTTTCATTCCAAAATCCACGTGTGGCTACATGTAACAAATAATGATTCATAAACAATAAAATAAAATAAAAACAAAAAAAACTGGGCAAACAAATTTATGTCCATTAATGCGAGATTGGCATTCAAATTTTCTGCTTACCTTCTCCATCAAAGATACCACAATGTTTGCAAAACATGGAAAACTAGGCACGAGAGGTTTCAAAGTTATCCGTGGTGCAGCAAATATTTGTAGATCCACTAACTGATAAGAAGTTTAATCAATCCTCCTGGAGAAACAAATCCTCTTTATAGGAACTAAAAACAAGCATTAGGGCTCTTCTGACCTGAACTGTAATCCTCACAGACAACAATTTTATCACCACAATTACGTTTGGATTGCCAGCCCATTTAATAGCCGGTTCCATGACTAGTTCTTTCTCATTAGTCTCGTAGATTTTAAGACCTGCCAAGTCGTAAAACAATGAAAAATTGAATCAATCTAAATCAAGGTCAATGTCTGATGTTCGATCCCTTAGTCAGAACAAGGAATGAAGCAATGCCGGACAAAGTACAGTTTCATAAGACTTTTGGACCACAAAGTGCAGAAACAATATATTAAAATAAATGTGGAGAAAACTGACCCTGAAATGTAGGAGGAAGAGTTCCAAGGCTTAGATTCTCAAACTCAATTGATTCTATTTGATACTTCCCAACGTACTCTGCAAATATTGGTTGTGCAATGGTTCTTATCTGACCACAAATTGCCTGCACATTGCACAAAATTAAGCTTAATATCTTTAATAATAAATTGAAATTTATGTTCAAATTTCAGTTTTTAAGCCTCAAAATCACCTTGTCAAGGTAAGGCCACATATCCAAAAGAAACTTGTTTAACCAGTCTACCTGCACACTCAATCAAAAAATCCCATAAAGGCAATTTTTAAGCAAATGCATGGCTCTCGAGTGTAATTGTCCAAAGGATAAAAGCCCTTAAGGCATGATGTTAAGAACATACTATCCCCTCCCCGGGATAGTTCTCCTTTTCCTATCCTGATTAAATGAAGTTCTTATGGATACAGAAATAGAACAACTTATATGAAAGCTGGAAAGGTAAAGCATACTCGATCATAATCCGGACTCTTCACCCAACATGGAATCTCAGGGAGAATGTCTTGCAAACCAGTTGTATCCAGCTCATGAAGAGGCCTAATAACTGGATCCTGTAATTGGTTAATTCAATCCCCCCCCCAAAAAAAAAACAATAAAAATTTCAGCTCCAATATTGCATAATTCAAGATTATAAGATACAAGGCACACATTTAAGAAAGTTATTTTCAAAGGCTTTTCTTTTCTTTTTTTTTTTCTTTTGGTGCATTATCAGGAATACATTTTTTTAATTAAGACTCTGAAGTGAGGAAATGTGAGAATGATCATAATTTAAAATTCAAAAAAAAAAAAAAAAAAAAAGTATGAGTAAGGATAAGACAACTGATGAACCATTCATCGCATCGTAAATAGAATTTGAAATGCATTGATCTTACTCTACAAGTTTAGAGTGCACATTTGACACCGAAGCACTAATTTCATTATATGTAGAGGATTGATTATACATTAGATAGAAAAATATCATTCTAAGGTCTTGAATATTGTTCTAAGGTCTTCAATCAATTGTGGTAACCGCTACAATTTTCTGGGATAAATTTGTTCTATAAAGGATAAATTTATCCTCAATGGAAAATGGAACATAAAATAGGAAGTTTCTACAGAGATACTTTTCCTCCCCAAATAAAGCCAAAAAATAAAATCAGTCAACAAATGACAATTAACAAAATTATGAGAACCTTGCAAAATAAGAAAAGAGAAAAGAAAGAAGAAAAAAACAGACGTGTGATATTGACTATCACCAGTTTTAAATACAAGATTGAACTGGTCGAACCAAAATCATAAAAGTCTAACAATTATGGAACAGTATCTAAAAGATATAAGAGTTAAATTAGTTTGTAGAAGAATGATAAGATAAAATAAATTTAAAATAAGATTAATGCTTGAATAATTCAATTAAAAAGTAAACCATAAGGGGTTAAACCAGGTAACAAGTTAAGTTGTGATGAGTGCCTCAGAAGCATAGATCACGAGTTCGAATCCCATGAAACTTTTCATACCCTTGAAACCACCCAGGGCCAGATTGGTATGTGTGGGACGCGGCGCATGAATGGGGACTAGTTAGGCCACTCCCTTGAGGCCACCAAAGGCCTGTACCCAGTAATTACCCGGTATGTGTGGGATGAGGGTGCATACCCCACCCCCCGCGGTTAACCCCAAAAAATAAAAAATAATCAATCAAAAGGGATAGATAACAAATAGTCATTGCCTCGTCAACTAGAGAATTAATTAATGTTAGAAAGATGAAATGCAAGGAAAAATAAAATCAGTGTTTCAAACTTTGACAGACTCTATTAAAGCAGAAAGTTCAAAAAGACTGAAAATCTCTTCTAGAAGCATCCGATTAAATACTAATTTCAACATAATATGTGAACACAAAACAATAAAAATCCCAAAATCATTTTCACAGAATACAAATAACCTGATACAAGAATTGGATGGTAAGCAATGAAAGAACCAAAATCGAAGACTGTCACCGTTAGAACCAATACCCAGATCATGAAGGAGAACTAATCGATCAAATGCTTCAATAGATTATAGCTAAATGCAATGATAAACAAGAACCATAAGCTTATATCTTTTCATCAATCAAATGCTTGTGGATCTCTTCTCATGAAATGATCAGACAAGAACTATGAGCTTAAATTGATGTATGTAAATCTACACATCGTTACCTCAACATCTTTGGGTTCGGAGTAGACGAAGAAGTAAAACCCAATCAAAAGTCCAATCGGAAGTCCAATCCCAAAGCCAAGAATTCCCAAGACGATGCTGAGAAAACCCATTTGTGCTAGCCAGTCAAACTCCAAGAAACAGAGGAGATTAAACTGGGAAGAAGAGGGAAAATCAAGGAGAAGTGAAGTGAATTCAAAGGGTGGAAAATCAATGAATGTAGAGTATAGACAGAGAGAGGGAATAGAAGCGAGAGAAAAGAGAAAAATTTTCCAGGGAAGCAAGGTGAGGGCGACTAAATCTAAGAAAATTTACTGCGGAACGTAACGAAAAAGAGTCCCAGATGAAACCGCCAAAAAACAGAGTCACGTTGTTCTCTACTTCAAAAATACTATATAAAAAGTTGTACATAAACACTGAACTGTATATTAAAAAAAATAAATTAAAATTCGGATTAAATGACACTGTTGCCCTTGTTTCCGGCTTGGACCGGTTCATGTAATTGCTAACAATTTAATTTGGGCGAAACTTCAATAAATTTTAAATAATCTTATAAATTGTTTGGTCTTTCCTTCTAGTGTGCATTACATAAAAGAGTCAAGCATAAATGCGTTTGTGTTATATGTTGAGGGACAAATGTAGATTTTCTAATAATGTTAAAAAGGGCAATGATAGAGATCACTAAAAGTGGTACTCTAAAGTAACCATTAATGATGCGGCATCCATTTATATATAAAAAAAAAAAAAAAAAAACAGACACAACAACACTGTGGCAGTGGGTGGGATCCACTGCCACATCATTAGTGGTGGCACTAATTAGTGCTCTCACTCATTTTCCATGTTAAAATTACTAAACGTAATACTTTAAAAAGTTCTGTAGTATACTTTTTGTAAACGTAACATTTCAATATCACACACTAAAAAAAACTCTTTAGTATACTTTTTCTCAAATGTAATAACATAACATTCCAAAAAAACTAAAAAACTATTTTGTATATTTTTTTTCTAAACGTAACACTTCAATTAATGTAACATACAAAACTCTTTAGTGTACTTTTTGTAAACATAATACTCCAATGTAACATACTAAAAAACTTTTTAGTGCACTTTTCTCAAACGTAACAACGTAACATTCCAAAAAAATTCCTTAGTGTACTTTTTCTAAATGTAACATTTCAATCAATGTAATACATAAAAACTCCTTACTGTGTTTTTTTTTTTTTCCAAACGTAACACTATAATATAACACTCAAATCTAGTACTAGAAAACCACACTAACAGAAATGTAGATTTTCACACTTAACAACCAACACTTAAGCCACCAATATCTCCAAGAATAATCTTTTACACCTCATATTTCCATTCTCATCTCAAAAATGAATCAAAAAAATTAGAAAAATAAATCACAAAAGAGTATTTACTTAAACTTAAATGGTACCAAATCAAATAAATATAACTTTCCAAAACAAAAAAATGACTAATTGGTTCACAAGAAAACTCTTAGAACTAAATAGATCAACATTCTCTCATATGGGATTAATGAATAAATTTTCCATTTAATTTGGAGTGCTCTTATCAGCACTTACTTTTATTTTTCTGATCCCTTCACTTTTTCGAACTCCCACCCACTTAAATGAGTGTCCTATATTTTCTTTCTAAACCCACATCTTAATTCCAACCATACCCTTCTTTTTTTGGACTCCAAACCTTTTTATTGCTAATCATCCTATCGCCAAAGCCCTCACCGTCAGCAATCCCAGCACTGTCACTTCCATAACCACCCACCCTGTTGCCTCCTTCTTCTTTCATTTTCCTTCTTTTTCACCCTCTCTGTTTTAACTCTGGCAAACTACCATCGCACCACAGCGATTTGAAAAATCATTTTCCCCTTCATTGCCGATTATGCCCATCCACTGTCGCTTCTGTACGGGAAAGAAATAAACCTTCTTGTATAATCCTGTTGATCAAGTCTGCGCTCCTCCGTACGTCGTCGCTTTATCACCTGAAAACACAAATGTGAGCTAGCCGGCGGGTGTGTGCCGGAAACCTCTCCGATGCCTAAGTCAGCAAACTGGACAGATAGACAAAAGCTCTGTGTATTCGGGAATCAAAGTTGCGTTACCCCTCCATAGGTGATGTTTGTGAGCTTTTATAGGTTCCGTGTGGCACAATCCTAGTAGGACTTTTACTCCTCCATGCAGAGTCCTCCTAGGATTCATACTTCTGAAAGATAATGCTTATCCTTCTACACCCCCCTCACTGCTTAAACCAAGTGAGATGGTTTTACCTCGATAGGACAACCATACAACCGAGATAACGTTGCCATACTAGACAGGCAGAAACGACCGAACTCCAGTTAGTTCGGTTCTTTCTTCAACTCGTATCTTGGTTTCTTCAGACGGGACCAAGCTAACCGTAACAAGTTTGGACCGGGCTAACCGGAGCTAAATTTACCGTGTAAGGGCGCCAAATCTCGGCTCCGAACAGTGTGACCGAGCTAACTTCTTCTATCTCGTCTGATGACATAATCATACTCCGGACCGAGCTAACCCAATAGCGGTGACCGAACTAACCCTTTTACTCAACCTGGCGGCAAGCTTCTCATTTTGGACCGGACTACCACTTGTCCGCGGCCCATCTTCTAAGCCTCTTTATCACGGCCCAATATCCTAGCTCGGCCCAATTCATATATAAATTACCCTCTCAATTGCCCCTTAATTCCATCTGCGCAGCATGATAGGGATTACCTGTCTACCAGCTGAGCTAAACTTTCAAGCCCTTTCAGCCGAGCTTTTAAAAAACCTTTTTAGCTTTTCCAGCCGAGCTAAATTCCCTCTTAGCCTTTCCAGCCGAGCTAAACTTAAGCCGAGCTGTACCTGTCCGGTCAAAAACGTCTCCTCAATCACAGCAACTGAATCGCTTCTCCTTCCCTTGACACGTGGCACGTTCTTATTGGTTAAAGGCAGCTGTTACGCCATCTTCGTACCTCAAGCTTTTTGAACAGTCCCGCCCAATTTTTGGGCTCTTCAACAAAACCAAACCCTTTGTATTCGAATCATTCATCATACTATTCACTGCCTTCACTCTCTCTTCGAACCTTCATTGCTCTTCAACCTTGCAATTTTTGAAGCTCGTGTTTTGCTGTTGCCTCTGCATCCATCTTCAATTTCTTCCTCCTTACTTGGTAAGCTATTCAATCTTGTCTTACTTTCCTTGTTTTTGTATTTGTTTAATCCATAGCTTTAGATTTGTGTTTTCGTGAAACACTTTCTGCCCATTTGCTTTGCCTTGTTTGTTTCTGGAAAAACTTTAGTCAATAGAACACCTGTATACATATAATATCCTGTAGAACGCTGTATTTGATCCAAAATAACCACGCAACCGAACTAAGAAGTTGTTTGTAGTTGATGTCACTCTAGCCAGACTAGCTAACCGAACTAGAACTTCATGCTACCCCATTAGTCTCAATGAGTCAAACCATTATTTGATTTACCTTAGCCGGGATAACAAACCGAACTAAGTCTGCAATTATTGTACTGGGCAACCTCAAATCTGATCGAGCTATGTCTTTGGGGCTAAACCAGCTTTCTTAGTTTTTTAGACCGAACTAAGAAAGCTGCCCCTAGAAGCTCAACCAGTCTAACAAAAACCTTCTTCTTAACCGAGATATCGACCAGCTCGCCAAGACCGAGCTAACAAACCCCTTGCTCGAACCGAGCTATGGAAATATCTAGCTGTGACCGAGATAGGACCTCACATAACCGAAATAGGACTTCTTTTACCTTGCTTTTACTTTGTAGCACGGTCCAATGAGCTGTGCTTAACACCTTTGTTTTTCCACTTTGCAAACTTAGGTTGCCCAGGCATTCCTTTGAGCGCTCAACCGAGCTACTGAGACAAACCTTTGACCGATCTAATTTATTCGGCATTTATTTATTCATAACTTAATCCATAAATGGGAAAGTATAGGTTTTTAGTAAACACACCTGGTGGAAAGGCTGAATTCCGAAAGGATTATAATATCCCTGACGATGTCCACCTTACCCTAGCCGAGCAAGATATCATACTATGGGAAAACGAAGGCTTTGTACCCTTTACCCTCCTGTCCATAGTAGAGACCGGACTAAGATTCCCTGTTCAACCCTTGCTCTGTGAATTTCTTAGGCAAACCAGAATATGCCCAACCCAGCTTTCCACAAACTCATACTGTATAATAAATGGTATAGCCGAACTAAACCGCCGAGCTGGCATTAACCTTGGCTTAGCCGAACTATTCCACCAGTATTCTATAGGGTCAAAAGAAGATGAGTGGGTCTATTACTTGAGAATATGCCGCCGCCGAGAGAAAATAATAACAGATACACCGGACAAAGACTTGAACGATGACGATTTCTTTTGGGTATCTGGGAATTTTGAAGATCACCAAGCCCAGATCCCTAGCCGTAGTATAAATTGGAATAAAGGAATCCATGGTATACTTTACTTCGGTTTCTTTTCATGCTTCTCTTTTATTTCGATTTCCAATTTCTGAACCGAACTAATAGTTGCATTCTTTTTGCAGATTCAGCCCACCTTAAATCATTGTACAGTTACCCCAACCTGAACACTCTCCGCGCCGCACTACGATTCCCAGAAAGAAGTTGGGCGAAGTGCTGAATTTCGAACTGACATACCGATATAGCAGTCGACGCAAGGCCAGAGTAATAGACTTTCTGCTAGAGGACGCCCCTGAACCGGACCCCACTTTACCCCAGATCAATCTTGTCCCTTTGACAGCTGAATACGAAATGGCCAAAAGGAACAGAGTAAGGGCCCTTTTGACCGAAACAAACAGAGCCGAGGTACCACCACCGAACCAGACCCAGGAAACCGTGGTGGCCCTCCCATCTCAACAACCCTCTTCATCACCCCCAAGCAAGCGCGCTCGGACTACGCCAACCGAGCAGCGTCTTGTTGATGAAGATGAAACAACTCTGCCTCCAAGTCCTCCATCGAGCCCTCAGCCGGAGCGCTCCGACCGGTCTAGCTCGTCTAAATGGGCACCCAAACTTACTTTCCAAAATCGAGATATTCAGGACACTGACTCAGTTGTCGCTGAAAAAGATCACCTGATGGCTTTTAACCTCGCCAAGAGTGTGTGCCTCCCAGCCGACATGGAGCACCACCAACACCTGACTGAACTAAGGGTCATCCGTTCGGCCACGAAATCTATGGTTCTTGTAAGTAGCTTCTTTTGTTTGCCTTTCTTTTTTGTACAACTTTTATCTTGGTTTGATTATGAGTCTTCCTTTGTTTGCAGGCCATGCAGAAGAGCCACATCACCCATAAGCGAGTGCTCGAACTTCGTAAGACGACAAGGCAGGCACTGGCCGAAGTGACCGAGAAATCGGCTGAACTAGAAGAAGCAAGAAAGCAACTAGCCGAGCTAAAATCCGAGAACGGTCGTCTGATCGGACTCGTTAGCTCGGCTGAAGCAGAGAAACAAAAGGCTGCAGCCTTGATCAAAGACAAATATCTGCGTGAGTTGGCCAAACTTGAAGGCAAGAAGAATGCTGAAATTGTCGAACTGAAAAAGAAGGCAGATGACGCCGAGCTTAAGGGTTTTAAAGAAGGCGAAACTACTTACATTCAGCAATGTGAAGCAGCAAAGGACCTATTCTTTAAGTGTGGCTGGAGAGGTGCTGTGGAGCAGCTCGGTTGTGGGCCCGAGACCGAGGTCTACAATCCTTCTCAATATTCCATTCCGGCCTCGCTGGCTGAGTATGCTGCATCCGTTCAGCAACAGTTCCTTGAGGGTTCTGATGATGATGAAGAAGAGCCAACTGATACCCCGGTCGTCAATGATCCGGCTAATCAATCAGCTCGGTTGGAGCCAACGGTGGAAGACCTGACTGTTGAGCCGCCGACTGATACCGTGCTGCCAGTTGATACCGAGCTCCCAACCGAGACCAATCTTCCGTCTGCAACCGGTCTTCGAGTCGACATTGATGCTGATCTAGATGATCTTTTCAACTGATTCTGTAATTTCTTTTTCTTTTTGCTCTTGTAACCGGGCTGAGGCCCCTCATTTGTATTTGAACTTGATCAATGAAAATCATCTTTTGTATTCAGCACTTACTCCGGTTTGATCTATATGCTTGCATTTGTAATGAGTTTTCAATGAATTCTTTTGCTCGAACTGTTATCTCGGTTTAAATTCCTGTTTGTGCTTGCTTTCTAACTGTAATTCGAACACAATATTTTCCGGCCGAGATACCTTATTCCGGTCTTAGCTGAGCAATCTAAGCTTACTAGCCAGCCACTCTTTAGCCGATATACATACTTCGGCTGAAGAGTACCAAGAGTTGGTTTAATAATCATCAACCACGCTTCAGCCTATACCCTTACTTCGGCTGAGGAGTACTAAGAGTTGGTTTAATCCCGCCAACTACTCTTCAGCCGATATACATACTTCGGCTGAAGAGTACCAAGAGTTGGTTTAATCCAACCAACCACTCTTTAGCCTATACCCATACTTCGGCTGAAGAGTACTGAGAGTTGGTTTAATCCAGCTAACCACTCTTCAGCCTATACCCATACTTCGGCTGAAGAGTACTGAGAGTTGGTTTAATCCAGCCAACCATTCTTCAGCCTATACCCATACTTCGGCTGAAGAGTACTGAGTTGGTGTAATCCAGCCAACTTCTAAGTTGGTTTTTTCAGCCAATTTAGAATAAAGTGTTTGGTTTAGTCCGACCAAACGTCCTGCAGCCTGGATCCTTATCCTGGCCTTAGGAGGGTTGTTGGTTTAATCCAGCCAACCTCTAAGTTGGTTTTTCCAGCCATCTTAGAATAAAGTGTTTGGTTTAGTCCGACCAAACGTCCTGCAGCCTGGATCCTTATCCTGGGCTTAGGAGGGTTGTTGGTTTAATCCAGCCAACCTCTAAGTTGGTTTTTCCAGCCATCTTAGAATAAAATATTTGGTTATGTCGACCAAACGTCCTGCAGCCTGGATCCTTATCCTGGGCTTAGGAAGGTTCGCAGTTGGTTATTCCGGCCAACTGTGTTTTTAATGCCCCTAATTTACCTAACTCACTAAAACAAACTTTTACAGAAAGAAAACGTCTGTACTGAAAAGAAACTACTTGTTTTATTGAGAAAGGAAAAAATTACACATACTTTAGAAAAGAAAAAAGCTAAAAATAGAATAACTTGAGATTGGCAGTATTCCAGGGCCTGGGAATTGCCTTGCCGTCCTCATCTTCTAAGTGGTATGCCCCTTTGCCTGCTAATCCAACCACTTTGTAAGGTCCTTCCCAATTAGGCCCTAACTTGCCATCTCCTGGTACCAAGGTGTTTCCCATTACTTTGCGCAGTACCCAATCTCCGATCTTGAATTGCCTTGGATGTACTGTCTTGTTATACTTTCTGGACAATTCTTGTTGGTATGAGGCAATGTGAACCAGTGCTCTGTCTCTTCTTTCCTCTGCAAGGTCGAGCTCCAATGTTATGGTTTCGCCATTCAGGTCTGGATCGAAATTCTCGCTTCGAATTGTGGGGAGGCCAACTTCAAGTGGGATTACTGCCTCCATACCATAGGCTAAGGAAAATGGAGTTTCTCCTGTTGACCGCCGGGGTGTGGTGCGATAGGCCCATAAAACATGAGGGAGCTCGTCTGCCCACTTGCCTTTGGCTTTTTCTAACCTTTTTTTTCAATCCGTCCAAGACTACCTTGTTTGATGCTTCTGCCTGACCATTTGCTTGGGGATATGCCGGTGTAGAATTGTAGAACTCTATCTTGTACTCTTCACAAAAGCCTCTAAAGATTCTGCCGTCGAACTGAGTGCCGTTGTCTGAGATTAGGGCTTTTGGTATGCCAAATCGAGTGATGATATTCTGCCAGACGAATTTCTTTACATCTTTTTCCTTGATTGATGCCAATGCTTCTGCCTCTACCCACTTTGTGAAGTAGTCAGTTGCTGCAAGAAAGAACTTCCTGTTGCCTGGTGCTATTGGAAGTGGTCCTACTATGTCCAATCCCCACATTGCGAAGGGCTATGGGCTAGTTAGAGGTAGAAGTTCTCTGGCAGGTTGGTGTATTTGGTGTGCGAACTTCTGACACTTTTCGCACTTTTTGACATATTTTTCTGAGTCTGCCTGCATGTATGGCCACCAATATCCTTGCGAGATTGCTCTGTATGCTAGTGATCTTCCTCCTTGATGGCTTCCGCATACGCCCTCGTGTATCTCGAATAAGAATGCTTCCACTTTGCTGGGGTGGACACACTTTAGATAGGGTCCTGAGAACGATTTTTTGTACAACGCCAAAGATGGGGAGAGCCAAAATCGCTGCGACTTCGCTCTTATTCTGTTGGCCTCTTTCTTCTCTTCTGGTAAGATGCCTTCTTTTAAGAACAGGATGATGGGATCCATCCAAGAAGGGCCCAGCTCTGCGCAACATACCTCTTCTGCTTCGGGATCTTCAATGCTTGGTCTAGGTAGGTAGTCGATCAGTAAGGGATGAGGGATGAAAGTATCTGCCATTGAGGCAAAGCCTGCTAGTTCGTCCGCTCTGCTGTTTTCCTCCCTGCCGATTTGTTCTATCCTGACTACTTCAAATTTCTTGATCTCTGTTCTGACCAACTCTTGGTATTTGGCCATCCTGTCATCCTTTGCTTCGTAGTCGCCAGATATTTGGTTTACCACCAGCTGTGAGTCGCTGTAGACCATTAGTTCGGTGGCCTTCATGTAGAATGCTGATTTGAGGCCTGCAAGAAGCGCTTCATACTCCGCTTCGTTGTTTGATGCTGGGAAGCCAAGGTTGATTGCCTGCTCCACTACTAGGCCGTCTGGAGAGATGAGGACTATGCCAAGCCCTGCTCCATGCCGGTTGGATGCTCCATCCACGAAGAGTTTCCACATCTCTCCAACGAACAACTTCCAGCAAGTGGAGGGATCAGATGATGCCTTGGGATCTTCCATGTCGCTGGTGTTTTCTTCAAAGTCCATGCTTGCTGTCAGCCCCTCGCTATCTGATTGTACCAAGTCTTTTTTTGTTGGTGAGTCTTGACTTGGTGTAGCATGGTTTGTTTCTTCCTTCCTTGCTTTACTTTGGTCTGCCTTGGGGTCTGACTGAGTATCCTGTACCAGGGGTTGCGCTATTCCGGCGTCAACTTCCATCCCTAGTTCGGCTGTTTCAGTCAGGTCGACTGGGCAGATATGATGACTTCCTGGGGTGAATTCTGCGACGAAGTCTGCCAAAGCTTGTGCCTTTATTGCGGTTCTGGGTTGGAATTTGATGTCGAATTGTCCCAACTCTACTGCTCACTTCAGAATTCGTCCAGAAAAGTTCGCCTTTTCAAAGAGAGTTTTTAATGGAAAGACTGTGAGGACGACTATGGTGTGGGCGTGAAAGTAATGTGACAACTTTCTTGAGGCCATCACTAAGGCTAAGGCCAATTTTTCCAGTGGCAAGTACCTCGTTTCGGCGCCCAGCAATGTCTTGCTAACATAATAGATGGGCAGATGTTGGATTCCTTCTACGCGAACCAACACTGCGCTAATTGCGTGCTGCGAGACTGCTAGGTACAAGAAGAGTTCTTCTCCAGGAATTGGGGTTACAAGTAGTGGTGGAGAAGACATGTATTCTTTTAAGCTTTCCAGGGCGCGGTTGCATTCGTCGTCCCACTCAAACTTGGCTTTTAGAGCATGGAAAAATGGTCGTAGTCTGTCTGACGACCGGCTTATAAACCGATTGAGCGCAGCTGCCATGCCGGTGAGATGCTGTACTTCCTTTACTGAGTTTGGCCTCTCCAAATCCTGAATTGCCTTGATCTGAGAGGGGTCTGCTTCTATACCCCGGTTGGTCACCAGGAAGCCCAGGAATTTGCCAGATCCTACTCCGAATGCACACTTGGACGCATTGAGGCGCAACTTGTGCTTCTTCAGGATCTCAAACATCTCACCTAGGTCTTTGAGGTGGTCATTCTCATCCTTGCTTTTGACCACCATGTCGTCGATGTAAGCCTCCATTGTTCTGCCTAACAATGGTTCAAACATCTTGGTGACCATCCGTTGAAATGTCGCCCCCGCATTCTTTAGGCCAAAGGGCATGACCTTGTAGCAATACAGTCCTCTTGGAGTTGTAAAGGACGTGACCTCCTGGTCTGGTTCATGCATGGCGATTTGATGGTAGCCTCTGTATGCATCCAGAAAGCTAAGTCGGTTGTGCCCCGCCGTTAGGTCTACCAGTTGATCTATCCGTGGTAGAGGAAAGCTATCTTTTGGGCATGCCTTGTTGACTGTTTTGTAGTCGACGCAGACACGCCACTTGCCATTCTTTTTTGGCACTACGACTGTGTTGGAGATCCATCTTGGGTAGTGCACTTCTCTGATTGCCCCTGCCTCCAGCAGGTTTCCTACTTCTTCCGCCACTATCTCGGCGTGGTGGAGTGCCGATCTGCGTGTGCGCTGAATGATTGGTCTGGCGGATGGGTGGACATTGAGTTGGTGACAGATGAAGTTGGGGTCAATGCCTGGCATGTCGTATGGTGTCCAGGCGAACACTTCGATGTTAGAGGTCAAAAATTCCAAGACCTCTAATCTCTCAGTGCTGGACAACGACGAACCGAGCAAAAAGAACTTATCCGGGTTCTTTTCATCTATTCTTACCTCTACTAAGTCTTCCACCGCTTTTTGATTAGCCGCTTTGCCAACATCTGCGAACAGTTCATTACTCTCAGGTTCTTCCACCGAATGAACATATCCCTTGGCAGCGCGGCTGCCATTCACCGTGACAAAGCATTGCTTGGACATGATCTGATCTCCATAGACCTCTTCAATTACCCCGGTTTCGTTGGGGAACCGCATTACTTGGTGGTAGGATGACGCCACCGATCGCATGGCATGCAGCCATGTTCTGCCCAAGATGATGTTGTAAGTGGAAGGGACTTTCAATACCCAGAACTCCACTTGTTTCGTTACGCTTCCTGCTCTAACTGGAAGAATTATTTTGCCGACTGGCCACTCTGGCATTGAGTTGAATCCAATCAGGGGAGATACGGCAGGTGCCAAGTCTTTATCTTGTAACTTCAATTGTTTAAATGTTTCGTAGTACATTATTTCACATGAACTACCTTGGTCAATCAAAATCCGCTTGACGTCAAAATCCTTGACTCGGAGAGTGACAACCAGGGCATCATTGTGAGGGCAATATATCCTCGCCAAGTCTCTATCTGAAAAAGACATGACGTTCGTGGCCTCTGTCTTCCCCTTTTTTAAGGTAGGTTGCGCACTTAGTACCTCTCTTAAGTGCTCAGCCTTCTTGATTGACCCTCTGAGCTCGCATACACGCTCAGGTTCGAAGACTCCATGTATTACATTGATTATGCCTTGAGGCGGGGCGTCAATTGGCATCCCGTTGGGGTTATTGTGGTCCTGGGGGGCTGGTTGCGTCCCTCCTTCAATGTACTTATCCAGGTGACCTGCTGCCACCAACTCCTCCAGGTGCTGTCTCAATGGCGTGCAATTCTCAGTGCGGTGCCCCTTTTCTTTATGGAAGGTGCACCGCGACCTTTCGTCGTAGTCCTTCTGAGCTTCCCCTAGCTTGGCTGGCCACCTGACGAAGGGCTCATCTCGTATTTCACTTAGAATTTGGTAGATCGGTTTTTTGAATACCGTGGTTATAGCAGTGCGGACCCTCAACCATCTTTTATCCTGGTCTTCTCCGTTGTCTCGCCTGCCTCGTCCGTTTCTATTCGGATGGTCTACTGCGTTGACCTTTGCTGAGGCCTTTTTCTCTGGTACTGCGGTCGTGCCAGATTTTGTTTTGGCACGTGCGCCATCCTCTTCCACCCTGATGTGCTGATGCACTCTTTCCATCAAGGCTTCCATGGTGAGGGGCGGTGTCATGGTGATTGAGTCCCTTAGTCTGTTCCCGACTGGAAGGCCTCTCTTGTACTGTGCAATGGCGAGATTGGTGGGACAGTCCCCAATCTGGTTGAAGGTCTCCTCGTAGCGACTGTTGTAGGATCTTAAGGTCTCCTTATCGCCCATGTCGATGGAGAGCAGCTGATCAATCTCCACCGGGGTTTTGGTGTTCGTTCGGAACCTTGTTATGAACGCTTCCGCCAATTGCGCCCAGGAGGCTATGCTGCCTTTCAGAAGTTTTTCGAACCAAGTCAAGCCTAGGTCACCAAGGCTAGATGGGAAGAGGATGCACATTAAAGCCTCGTTTCGCCGGTATACAGTCATGACCTGGCGAAAGTGGCTCAGGTGTGAGTAGGGGTCCGTCTTTCCCTCATATGTAGTGAATTTGGGCTGAAAGAAGCCTGATGGCAGAGGCGCGTTTTCAATCGCCGGAACGAACGGCGAGGTTTGCAGCCTCGCTAATGCCTTGTCCGTCGGTTCGTAAGCAGGGCGCGGTATTGGCATTCCAACCTCGACGCTTCCATGCGTCCGAGGAGCCAACCGCTGTAAGGCAGAAACTCTGTGTGGATCGCGTGCCCTGGCGTCCTCCTTCCATCGTGCTTTTTCTTCGAGTACGGTTCGTAAGTCGAACGATCTGGGCAACTCTGTCTGTCTGGATCTTGTTTGGTGCGTATGTGAGGGCCAATAGGTGCTCCCTTCAGTGTACGACCTTTCAGATCTCGTCCTCTCAGACCTGGAGTGACGAGTTCTGGAAGACCTGGATTGAGTATCACCTGTCCTGAGGCTTCTATTCTCTGCTTGTGAGGGTGTGGCATTCCTACCACGACCTTCCGAGTGGCGAGGGGGCGTCTTGCTTGTTCGTCCCTCTCCTGTCGCCACTCCTTTTCCCTTCATCTGGCGCTTTAGAGATTCCATGTCCGCCGCCATTCGTCGTATTAATTCGTCTTGCTCCTTCACCCGGTCCTCCAGGGCTTGAGGATCAATCCTCCGCCTTTGCCTTTCTGGACTTTGTGAACGAGAGTGATGGGGGCTGTTAGTCCGCCTTCTCCCCCTCGTATCCCTCCTGGGATTCTGTCTTTGTGGCTCTAAGTCCGCCATAGGAGGGATAAAAGGTAGACCTTCGCGCCTCGCACCCCCTTCTGGTGTTTGTCCGTCAATGGCGGACTGTGGCAAATCTTCATTGTGCGCCATTGATTCTCAAGAGGAAAAGCTTGATCAAAAGGTTTTGTTCTTGTCTGAATTCCCACAGACGGCGCCAATTGTACAGGAAAGAAATAAACCTTCTCGTATAATCCTGTTGATCAAGTCTGCGCTCCTCCGTACGTCGTCGCTTTATCACCTGAAAACACAAATGTGAGCTAGCCGGCGGGTGTGTGCCGGAAACCTCTCCGATGCCTAAGTTAGCAAACTGGACAGATAGACAAAAGCTCTGTGTATTCGGGAATCAAAGTTGCGTTACCCCTCCATAGGTGATGTTTGTGAGTTTTTATAGGTTCCGTGTGGCACAATCCTAGTAGGACTTTTACTCCTCCATGCAGAGTCCTCCTAGGATTCATACTCCTGAAAGATAATACTTATCCTTCTACACCCCCCTCACTGCTTAAACCAAGTGAGATGGTTTTACCTCGACAGGACAACCATACAACCGAGATAACGTTGCCATACTAGACAGGCAGAAACGACCGAACTCCAGTTAGTTCGGTTCTTTCTTCAACTCATATCTTGGTTTCTTTAGACGGGACCAAGCTAACCGTAACAAGTTTGGACTGGGCTAACCGGAGCTAAATTTACCGTGTAAGGGCGCCAAATCTCGGCTCCGAACAGTGTGACCGAGCTAACTTCTTCTATCTCGGTTGATGACATAATCACTCCGGACCGAGCTAACCCAATAGCGGTGACCGAACTAACCCTTTTACTCAACTTGGCGGCAAGCTTCTCATTTTGGACCGGACTACCACTTGTCCACGGCCCATCTTCTAAGCCTCTTTATCACGGCCCAATATCCTAGCTCGGCCCAATTCATATATAAATTACCCTCTCAACTTCCATAACCACTCATCCCGCTGCTTCTCCTCTTCTCTTTTTCTTATTCTTCTTCTTCAGATCACGACCCAGATTATGACCAACAACCGCAAACCCAGATCGCGATTCACTGCCCATCATCTATTACATTGCATTTTCCTTCTTCTTCTTCTCTTTCTCTCTATGGTGACCGAGATTGCAACCCAAATCACGACCCATCACTGCCTAAAACCGCTTCCATCACCGCCCACCATCGATTTTTGAATACCCTAAGTCTAGGGTTAGGGTTTCAGGAGAAGTAGAAGAAGATGAACGCCCGGCGATGGAGGTAATGGGAAGGTGGATGACCAACTTGGAGGACAACCGAAGGTGGATGACTGACCAAGAGAGATGAAGAAGACTTCCAGAGGTGATGGGGATAGCTGGTGGAATTAGGGTTAGGGTTTGGAACATTAGGGTTAGAAGGTTGGGGATAAGGGTAAAAATGAAATTTTATATTTAGACAAAATTAGAATTAAAAAAAAAATAAGAGTGGGAGTCTAAAAAAATAAGATAAGTGTAAATAGTAGCACTCTTTAATTTATTATTATTATTTTTATTAACGGCTCACCCCCAACCCTAACTTTCCAAATTTTGGTAGAGAGCCACCAATTAAGCTTAGTTGACATTCACACTCAGTTTGTTTTGATTTTTTTTTTTTTTTATATAAGTTTAGTTGTGATTTTCATGATAGTATTGGCAGCAATAATGATAATCGTAAAGTTATGGCAACAATAGTGGCGATGAAGGCAATGATGGTAGTGATACCAACAACAACAATAGTGGTCTTGGAGGTGGTCTTGGTGGTAGTTACAATGATAATGGTACAAAGAAGGTGGCGGTAAAGAAGGTGTTTGAAAATTATTTTTTTCTTAAACCAACTCATTTTTCATTCCATCAAAAATACTTTTCCTCGACTTTTTATTTTTATTTATTTATTTTTTATCATAGTAAATGTCAAAAACATACATAGAACTTTTAAAATAATAATAGTTGAAACAAATCAAACCTTATTTTTTCAATATTTTAGTTGTTTTGATTCATATAATTGTCAATCATTTTTAGCTCATATATCAAATTTTTTTTTTTTTTTTTTGGGTACATATGAGAACATCACATGTATAATTTATACTGTCTATGGGTGGGGAGAGGTGGGACGTGTGAAGGGAGTTGAATGCGACTTTCGGAATAGCAAGGTTAGGGTCCAACAATCGAACTACCTGCCGGGCCAACTGCTTTGATATTTTTGAATTTATATTTCATGACAATAATTATAAACTATACAAATTTGACTGGAATCCAAGTTTTAAAAGTAAATTCTTTTTAATTTTATTTTCAAAAATACTATTGTACTTGTTTAAAAAAAAAAGTTCAAATGTAAAATTGAAATTTGATAAGATTTGAATTACATTGATAAGAAATTTGATTTGCACTTTAAATTAAACATGAACGTGAGAAACAATAAAGCCAGCTGGAATGAGTGATGTTTTTGGTGGGGGTAATTTGTCTGTGAGCGGGGGGAAGGGCAACAAGTGCAAGAAAGTGAGGTGATTGGTGAGCCGTATCTTCTGAGGTAGGATAGGATACTGTATTATTATTATTATTACTAGTAAGGTTATATTAGGGACTCTAAATAATTTATCAAATTTTTTATTAAATATCTCACATGATGTGGGATCCATACACATGTAAATTTGTGTAGGTCTGATACTCATATGAAAAGTTTCGTAAAAAATTTGATAGATTATTTGAGATTGATCATAACATTTTTCTTATTAGTATTAATATTGTATTAGGAGAAGATACCTAGAATCATGCTAAAGATTACACATGTCACGATGGTTGTCAACTTCTATATAATCTCCTCCATTTATAATTGTGTATTTATGTATTTATCTCAACAAGAGGTGATTACGAACCGATTGATTTGTCAAAATCGAGTGATTCACTTCAATTTACTTATTTTTAAGTGATTTTAATAATATTTTTTTTTTTTTTTTTTTTTTTGAACTAAAACGGCTCTCAAGCAACAAGAGAGTCAGCAACAAGCAAGTTCTGCAAATACAGAGGAGGATTCGTAATCCAATCTAAAGGGAGAGCATCCTTCAAGCTTGAGGAGGCAAGCCAATGGGCCACAGAATTTGCTGCTCGAGGCACCCAGGAGAAGAAAAGGGAGGAAGCTTGGCCCATGGCCCTAATGTCGGACACATAAGCACAGCACTCCCAAGGAGGAACCAGCTCAAAAACACATAAATCGATCACTGATTTACAGTCACTTTCCACCTGGACATTTGAGAGTCCAAGAGCCTGGAGAAACAAACACGCTAGACGGATAGCGCGGGCTTCGCCTTGAGTGACTGAAGATGTATGGGTTGTGGAGACAACACCATCTATAACTTTACCTGTCCAGTCCCGCAAAATCACTGCCAATGAGGTCTTCTTGCCTATGGAGGCAAAGCTAGCATCACAATTCGCTTTATACATACCGTGTGGAGGGGGAGTCCATCTGGGGCTAATCTGGGATGCTGAATTTCCAACTACTGGAGGAGATTCTGACAAAGCAGCCACCGAGCTGCCCTCCCGCCACAGAAAAGAAGCCTGTCTAATAACCTGCAGCGGGTCCACTTCCGATTGATTGAAAACCCATGCATTACGAGCCTTCCAAAGGCTCCACCCAACCGTGGCAGCCTTGCCCAAGCTCTCTTTGTGATTTTAATAATATGAATAGACAAATACAAACGAAATTTTTTTAAATTTTTTTATGTTCGGATGAATGATAGATGAGTGGCCACTTAATTGAACCCGATTTACCAACTCCCCTTGGGACAATGATGTTATGTTTTCATGTTACCTATGTAACGCCCCAACTTCCGGGCCGTTAATAAATCAAGTCAATCTTAAATTTATAATTGCAGATAACTCATAATCTCAAATATACAAATCGTCTCCATAAATAATTAACACAAATATCTCCAAAATATAAATTATACAAATGTCCAAAAATAATATATAGTTGTGGGCTCAAAAATCTCCAACTCGAATAATCTCTTTAGAATTTCAAATCCAATCTCCACTGAATTCATCTGTACCTGAAAAATAAATTAATTCGGAAAGTATACAATACAACAGGAATAACAAGGCTCGTACAGAGAATAAATCAACATAGATTCAACAATTACACAACTAATTAGATTTGATAATCAAACAATTTATCAAATTACACAAACTAGTCAACTCGACATATGATAATTTATTCAAGACTAAATACCCGGTCCTACTCGGTACGTGACCAGTGACTGGCTTCACACACCTCACCCAAGCACAACTGGTTATCCGGGCTATTAGTCCAAGCTATTGGCAAGGTCCACTCGATCCATGTACGGAGTATTTCCACGTCATTTAGCTAGACAAATCAACACTAATTACACAGAACAATTTCACAGAATTTATCAAATGACTAAAATAATAAAACGTATCAACGAGAATGATTTCACATAATTTAACATGTGATCAGGATAATCAAGAAGAGTACAAATGTGAAGTAATTAAAATAAACACTCTTTGCAATGAGATTTAGAGGAAGCATATTATATACCACCCGAATTACCTCCACTCGAATCTCGATATTTCTCCAAATTCTAAGCCATAAGGTATGTAAGGTTTCACAAAATCTACAACTCTCCTTCTATATGAAAATGCTTACTCTCACTTTAAATACTCTTAATCTAAACTCTAAATCCATATTACAAATGGAGAGAGAGATGAAGCAAAAACAAAAGGATGAAAGAAGAAGAAGAATGATAGAAATAGTTGAGAGGTGAGCTCAATTTATAGGCAAGGATACTTGGGACAAAAGAAATGAAGACTTGGAATAAAAGAAAAGGAACTTTACTTGGTGGGCAAGAAAGAGAGGTTTACTTGGAGAGAAAGGAAGATTAAAGAAATTAAAAGAAAATAAAAGACTGCTGGGTAAGTAAGGAAATAATGAAAAAAATAATAAAATAAAATATACTTGGTGCCCAAGAATAAAAAAAAAATTAGAAAACAAAGGAGATGAATAATAATGAGGTGAAGAGAAAAAGAGATAAAATAAGTTAGGTTTTCATCTAAAAATCTTTTCACCAAACCACCACCAATATCTTTCACTAAAATATTATTACCTCAAAAATACAGGATTTCACAAGCTATGTTAAAAAAATGATTTTTATTTAATAATAATATTAGCTATTTAAGAAATATAAAAGTTTGGCCTTTCTTTTAATTATAAAAAATGAAAAATTTACTTTCAAATAAGGTCCAAAATAATAAAAAAAATTACTCCAAAATAGTTTTTAAAAAAATGCATAAAAAATAAAACCCAAGTCATCAAATCAATTTGCATCCACCCACTAACCCGTACGGCCTACTCAATCCGTATCCGCTAACTAAATAGACGGATGCATATTGATTTTTTCAATCCATTTAAGTTCAAATGAATAGTGGATGTAAGGTTACTCGACCCAACCCGATCTTCAAACACTACTAATTTGGATTGAGATGTTATTTGATAGTTTTTAAATAATATTTTATATTATTTATTACTTGACACTTGTCAAATTATTTATTAAAAAATGCTAAATTTCAGTATTTTAGCTAATAAATACCAATTTAAGGTGATACAGACATATTGTAGGACTATCAAATAATTTTCCATCCAGATTAATCAATTTGTAAAATGTTCTCAAATCCCAATTTTCTATTGGGTGACATCTTGTGAAGTAACCCACCCATTAGTAAAAAAATTATGGTATACATTCTAAAAAATGTGTATGGTAATAAAGATTATGACATTTGTAGTGTAGTTACAAAGAGATGTAGAATATAACAAAATTTAGTTGGCAATCATTGTGGTTATATTTTGAAGATTATGATTTCTCATGTTATGAAACTTTGTAGTGGGAAAAGTTACAAACTTGTTATGAATTTTTGTGACAATATTATGAAAGTATATATGGCATACATTTTTGTTTTTTTTAAATGTGTATCATTGAAGGACTTGTGTATTTATAAAAAATGAGATAAATTACGTTTTCACCCAATCTAAAGTATACGTCATTTCTCACTTTACTCCTTAAAGAAAATATTATCATATTTTTGTTTCTAATATACTTTTTGTTTTCCACTTTAATTCAATTATCAACTCCATTTACACTTAATGGGTAATTTAGAAATTTAAGTTTCTCGCTTTGGTCTTTTAAAAAAAATAATTTGTCACTTTGGCCCCTAAGAAATTAAGTTTTCTCACTTTGATTGATAAATCTAAACCCAACCTAATCTAAAAATTATTCTTGCTTCCAAATCCACATAATCTCATAAACAAACTTTGGTCTCTTTTGGCAAGAGGTTAAAAGTAACTTCTTTTTTTTTTACTTTTAATCTCTTTTAGGTCACATTATCTCTGTATTCTTTTACACATTTTTTCAAAAAAAAAAAAAAAAAGTCAAAAAATTAATTTTTAACGCAGTTCTCAGAATCAAACAAACGAAAATGAAAAGTTGTAATAGGTATGTGTCAATCAAAGTGTGGAGGTTGGTGGAAGAGTTCAGGTGGTTTGTTGAAGAGGGGAAGTGACCTGTTAGGATGAGAGATGGAAGGAATCAATTGTGTGAGTGGTGTAAGAATGTGCGTATAAAAAAGGGAAAATGATGGGAGCGAAGAGGAAAATGAGGGTGAGTGAAGGCTCAACATTTTAGTTGGAGTGGTGAGTTGTGATTGAGAGAAACAATTTTAATTTTTTTTATTTTGAAGTAAGGAGTAGAAACATCTTTTTGTTTAATGATTAAAGTGAAAAAAAATGCTCATATTTTAGTAGAAAAAGTATAATTTACTTTATTTTCATCACAAAATTATCACAGCCGTTAGAATTTAGATCAAAAAGGGAGAAAAATTTAATAGCTTAATATCAAAGAAAGAGATTTTCTTTTAGGAGATTAAAGGGTAAAAGCGTAATTTACTAGCAAATACTAATGTAAGGGATGCAGCTTGTCTCCGGTTCAAGATCGGACTAGACGGTGCTGTTCGGCCTGTGAAGGCCTATTACAGGTCCTGTTTTGATAATCTGAACCGTCAATGTGTAGGACTCGTCGAGTATTATATGCCTATAAAAAATCACATTGATTAAATATCGATAGCTATATGATCAATTTAGTTTTGTATAAAAAAAATAGACGGTAAACAAATTAATGGTTGATAAAAAACCGATCCAATAAGATAGCTATCGATATCCGATCAATGTGATTTTTTTACAGGTATATAGTATTCGACGAGTTGTATATATTAAATGGTTCAGATTATCAAAATGAAATCCGTAGTGGGCCTTCATAAGCCGAACAATACGATCTAAGTCCCATCTCGGACTGGAGACAGCTCCCTAATGTAAGTTATTTGAAATAAATTGGCCTTTGGAGCATTGATTGATTGCACTATTGGCCAATTTTAACTTTATTCAATTGAATACTTGTCATGATAATTAGAAGAAATATTATGGCTTTTTGTTAATGTCAGTGGTGTTACATACTAATTAGTGTATTAATATATGTTATGTCATCATAATTTTAAAATTATAAATTCTATTTATTATATAAATTATAAAGAGTTAAAGTTTTTAAAATTATATCACATCATCCGTTAGTACACTTATAATTTTATTCTGTTAACATATGTTCTTAGAACACATATTAAGAAGGCATTAAATAATTACATTTATATCAACTTGTATAGAAAATAAAAGCTATTTTCATTAAATTTTTTATATTTATAATAAGACTAAAACACCATTTTTGCTTTGGTGGTGCTACATGCACCAATTAATATACAAATTAGTGTACCCATTAGTGTTATGTCATTATTACTGACCCCACATATTATACAAATTACAAATATTCAAAACCTCTAAAATTATACTATATCATCTGTTAAGATATTAATTAGTATATTAATTGATACATATAATATTATTCTTTTTGCTTTGCACCTTTGTATGCCTCTTCACTTTCTCTTCAAATTTGATGTTTTATATTTTTTAAGTTTGGTGGAAAAAAAATCAAATACTTTTTATATGATATTTTAACATAAAATAATATTTAAAAATTCACATATATATTAATATTCATTTTTTTCAAACAATTTTTCAAAAATAAATTCAAAATACAAATTCTAAAAATTAAATCAAATAAAAATACTTGGCAACTAAAGTTTTTTAACATTATCTTCATATATTTTGGTGGGCTTCTCACCTTATTAAAAAGCGTTAAAAAAATAAAACAAAATAAAAAAATATAAGATAGTTTTTTTTTTTAAATTTTTTTAATTTTTATCACACTACGTAGTAGTTAAAAAAAAAAATTCTTAAGAAACAAGAGTACTTATGTCCATATGAAAAAAAAAAAAAAAAAAACCATCATAATTTATATAAACTATTAAAAATAAACAAACTATTAAAAACTATTCAAAAATAAACTATTAAAAACCATCATAATTAATTTCTCTCCTACTCTTATATTTTCCATGCAAATGAAGGGAATTAAAAGTCATTTATTATTTTTTAAATATGTATCTTTAAGGCACATGTTAACAAGACATTTATATCATTACTCATTTCAAATTGTTATTTGATGGGTTGTTTGGAATTCAATTTTTAGTATTTTTTTTTTTAGTATTTTTATAATTTTTAAAAATATTTAAAATTTTGAAATCTACTTGACTAACCGAATTTAAAAAAAAAAAAAGAGAAAAAAAAAACATAATAAAAAAATTGAACAAAATGTCCACTATAGACTACTTTGTTTTATTTTTATTTTTATTTTTTTACTTTTTAAATTCTTGTACACTAGATTGACTAAAAAAATAAAAATTTTGATACAATTAAAAAAAAAAAAAAAATCGTTGAAGACAAAAAAAAAAAAAAAAAGACTGTTCAGCGCAACTCTAAGAGTAAGAAAATTTAAAAAATAAAAACGTCGCTTTTAATATCATATATAGATAGATTAGATTAGATATTTAAAACATATCATCTTTTATTTGTGGTTATGTGGTGACCTTCTGAAGGCTCCACATGGCACGTTGAGATGCTAACTAATTATCAATTTGGTGAAATCATGTTGAGGTGCTAACTAAGGGGTTTTTTGGGAAGTTGGTAAAAAGTTAGTTTTTAGCTTTTTATCAAATTTTTTGGCTTTTTTAAAAGTGATTTGGAAAGTTGGTAAAAAGCTGACTTTTTTACTTTTTGGTTTAATATTTTTTTAAAGTGTCACATCACTCCAAAATGACTAAAATATCATAACTTTTTGATTTTTAAATTAATTAATCAAAATTTTCTAGAGGGTAATTTGGTAAATTTAGGGGTGGCGTTTTTGGTCTTCTCAAATGGGAATTTAGGGCGTTTTGGCAACTTGAGTTTTTAGCAACACACCAAAAACGTTGGCTTTTTGCCAACTTCCCAAAATGGCACTAATTATCAATTTGGTGAAATTTTCGGTGAGATTAGTATATTAAAGTCATGTTTGTTTGGATGGATTAGATAAAGAGGATTGGAATGTAATGGACTATTAATTTGGAGTAAATAATCTTTGGATTATTTGGCTGAAAATAATGTGTATACCATGTTTCTTTTTTGGAAAATTTACCCATAAATCCTACTTTCTAGAAAGTATGACCATTTAGTCCTAAATGTTTTCTTATGCACCATTTAGTCCCTTTTTTTTTGGCAAAATTATTTATTTAATTTTGATTATTGGCAGATTACAAATATACCCATTAAGTGGGTGTTTGTTTCCTAAAATGGTGGGATTTCGGTTTGTCTGATTTTGGGGAATTGATAATGTTAATGACGTTAAGGGTTTGGTGAAAAAGGGTTTTTGGGGGAGTTGATGTTCATTCAATTGTCCATTTGGTTCTGAGTTTTGGTGTCTCGTCCTGCTGTGCGACATAGGTTTGTCTCTCTTTTTCCTGGTTTTTTTTTCGTTTTTTTTTCTGTTTCTGTATGTCTTCCATGTTACTGTATACACTACATCAACGTGAACGTTTGTTCTGCTTACATCGCTTTCTGTTATCCTGGTTGTTTTCTATATATTCATAACAATGTTTGTTGATGTTATGTTGGTGGTTCACAGTCTGTTGTAGTGTTTGGGTTTCTGACGTAGGTGTGTCTATATGTTTTCTGAAGTTTTGATGCATTTTTTGTTGCGACTGTGTATGTATTGCATCCTACGGTATGAACTACGTCAACATCTTCTCGATTCTGGTAACATCACTTCTGTGTTGCTTGTGACATTGAATATTTTCAGTTATTTTTAGTGTTCGTTTGATGTTATGTGTTTTGTAAATCTTTGAATATATGGTTGACCTAGAAACGTGGAGTCGGGTAACATCACCTTTGCTTTACTGTGACGTTATGCGTTTGGATCTACTTTGTTGGTGTATCAAAACGGTTTTGCCTGTTCATGTTTTCTGAAATTTTCTATTCTTTGTGTGTGTCTATTTATGCGTTGCATGTGACGGTGTCAACTACGTCAATATGGAAATCGAATCTGGTGACAGCACTATTGTTTTATTGTGGCTGTTTCATATTCGTTAATCACATTGTGCTGTTATGTGACGTGATATAAAATTCCATTAAATATTGTGTGTAAGCAACGTCTACTCAATTAACATTACCGTTTGGCGTCAGGCGGGTATTTCATATATTTTTTCTTATACCATGTTCTGTTCATGTCATGTGTGTTTAAAGTTTTTTAATGTTTGTTTGTGTTTTGATTTCGGTGGGTGCTCTTGCATAGATTACTGGGTAATGTATTCTTTAAAAGTGGGTACAGTGTTGTGTTATCATTCAATCATTGTTGTACGCGTTAGCCATCTACTGATTTGATTGTGCATTTCGTGGCAGGTATGGATGCTGTGTTGTTATTGTGCACTTATGGGCAAACAAATGTTGTTGCCCGGTTGCTTCGAGCGATGACATTCACGCAGCTGCTTGACGATATTTGTGGCAAGTTTGACGACTTGGTACGGGATGCGGTGTGTATGTTGTGGGATGTCCCCAGGTGTAAAGAAGTTTAAGGTTGATAGCGACGACGACATCCAAAACATGTTCTGCCTTGCGGAGGCATTTGGCTTGAAACATTTTGATGTTCTTATTCAGATCCACGACCCTCCGGTGGGCGGTAATTACGGTGGTGTGTATGACCATGAAGGTCAGAATTTCAATTTCGGTAATCAGACGTTCGGTATGCATGAGCAGACAGATCTGTTACCAACATATTGTCCTAACAAATCGAAGACGTTCTTGTCTGCTCAGTGGGCATTCGGGATTACCCATGTTGGACAATGTTTCGCCGGTGGCGTTAGTGAGTTTCGGGAAATATTATGCAAGTATGCCGTTGAGCGCGGGTTTCAATTCAAGTATTTGAAGAATGATTCAGTTCGCATTACGGCAGTTTGTAAGTTTGCAGAGTCCACGGGATGCGCGTGGTCAGTGCATGCGAGGGTGTTGTCATCCAATGGAGTTTTAAGAAGTTGGATAGTGTGCACAATTGTGGAGCTGCTGTTCGAACACGTACAAACCCACGTACGGGGTCCGATTTGGTTTCAAGCGTTGTCGCAGATCGGGTACGTGCTAAGCCTTTGACGCGTCCTACGGACATTGTTTTTGATATGAAAAATGACTACGGTTTAGATATTAGTTACCGGGTTGCGTGGTTAGGGGTCGAGAAAGCAAGGGGTGAAGTCTACGGAGATCACGCTATGTCATTCGACCAACTTAGGTGGTATAGTGATTCCGTTATGGAAAAGAACCCACACAGTTACATTAACCTTGAATTTCACCAACAAACTGGGAGGTTCGTTCGGTACTTTATATCCTTTCGTGCATGTATAGATGGGTTCAACCATTGTCGGCCGTTACTTTTTTTGGATGGCACTTTTCTCAAGGGTAGATTCAAGGGCATTTGTTAGCTGCTACCGCGAAAGATGGCAACAAAGGTGACGAATCAGATCTTTGGCTTTAGTCTTTCATAACACCAAAATATGTCATATTTCTGTTTCGTTCATTTTAAATGAATCCTTTACATATATATGTACTGTTCACAAATTTTGCAGATGTGTAGTCCATGATGTGTACTCCACTTATGCCTTTTGTTTATTATTTTTTTGCAGGCTTGTTTCCGGTGGCCTTCGCAATTGTTGATTCCGAAAATCAACAAAATTGGGAGTGGTTTTTACAGAATCTTAAAGAAGTCGTGGGTGAGGAGCGTACGTTGACGTTCGTTTCAGATCGTCATTCGGGTCTCTTACAATCTATGCCAACTGTATTCCCCTCTGCACATCATGCGTTTTGTTTGCTACATCTTCAAATGAATCTGAGAGACCGAATGAAATACGTTAATGCATCTCGCAAAGTTGGGTTGATGCGGAAGCTCCGTGATTGTGCTTAGGCCCCAACTATACCATCTTATAATCAGAAAATAGCGGTGTTGAAAGAGTGTAGCCCGGTTGTGGTCGACAACTTCTTAAAAGACTTGCATCCATCCCACTGGGCTAATGCGTATTTCATGTAAGTTTGATTATACCCGTACCAGTTTGTTTGTATTGTCGAAAATTTTGTGTTAAATGTTGTTATTTTTTTCCTAGGGGTCAACGTTACGGTGAGATGTGGTCCAGCGCAGCTGAATCGTTTAACAATTGGATAAGGGACGCGCGACATCTTCCAATTACTAGGTTGGTCGACATGGTTAGGGGCCAAATAATGGAACAAATGGCGGAGCGTAGAGTCAAGGCAAGGGAGTGGACCGGCGTGCTGTGCCCGAAAATGGAGAAGAAATTGGTCACCGCGTATAATGAAAGCAGGGGCTGGAGTGTTAGTCAGGCTGATGACAATGTGTACGAGGTACATAGTCAACCCTCTGTTTTGGTTGATGTGGCGAGGCGATCATGTTCATGTTTCCAGTGGCAACTAAATGGCTTCCCGTGTTCTCATGCTGTTGTTGCTTTCCGTAACAGTGGAAGGAATATATACGATTCTATTGAAACATACTATCGTATTGACAAATTTGAAGCTGCGTACAGCGGAACAATTTTTCCAATTCCAACTGTTGACAAGCCGGCATTTTCGTGCAATGATTTGATGATAGCGCCCCCAAAGGTCAAGCGCCCGCCTGGGAGGCCGAAACGTAAACGAATTCCATCATCCCCTAAAACATTACACACCGACACATTTCTAACATCATCCCCTAAAACATCAACCACCACCGTCATCAAACCCAACACAACATCCCACACCCACACACCCACACCCTGTTCGAAAACATAAACATCGAACATAAACCCTATTCACAACCACAAATCCTCTGCAAAAACCAAAACAAATAAAACACATTCAATAATCAAAAAAATAACAGTCAAACATAACCTACCTCCACTGTTTTTTGTCATACTGAAACGTCGCCTCTCGTAACACCTTCTTCCAATCCTTATCGCAATCGCAGACGGATATCCAATTTCACGACGCCACTACGCTTGAAGCACAATGTCTTCCCACTCAACGTCACTACCACAACGTTGGTAGATTATTTCAAATTATAGGGTTTCCGTAATGTATAAACCTTGGCCCAAACTGATTCGCATTCCGTATTGGGATGTACATTTCCTTCTGAAATCCCAAATCTTTCCTTCGAATCGTATCTCAGCACCGCCGAATCAGGGAACCAGTAACGTAACAGCACACGAAACTGATTGCCTATATCCGTAATTCTACATTACTGAATTACCAAAATTGCCCATCACTCTTGCAAGTAGCGTACACAATGTTTACGGCCTCATTTGTCATTTTACATTTACTGGGACTATTTGGTTTATAAGAAAACATTTGGGACTGATCAGTGTATAAGTTAGTAAATTGGGATTTATTGGTGCATCACCCTTGTTTTTTTTATGGAATTAGATGTTTGGAAATAACTATTTTAGTGAATCTCATATTTGATTTGAAAATTATGAATTCTTAAAAGATCATTTTGTCTTTTTGAATTGTTTATAATGACAATGCTAAATTTAAAAGATATTTCATTTTATTTTACTAAGACTATTTTTAATTTTATTTAAATCCGACATTAGAAGTATATTTTCATTTATGATTTTGCTAATAGAAATTTTTTTTTTTATTATATATCACAAGGTTAATTTACATATGTTAAAAAAAATCAACATGTATACAAAAAAGAAAAAATTTAAAAATGAAGAAAACATATGTTATATATATTTTTTTCCTTTTGAGAATATATTTACTTTTATTATTTTGCTAATACAAAAAATAAAAAGAAAACAATTATATATTATGAGATTAATTTGTACATGTTTAAAGAAATTCAACATGTTTAATGTTTTTAAAAAAATATTATAAACTTGAGGGTCAATTTCGTTATTTAACTAGCTAATTCGGAGATTGGTTCAATCTGCCTATTTCTATCACACACCCCCATGGGATAGACTTATTCCATATATGGGGACTATTAGTCCGACCTTCATTTTTCTATCCAAACGTTGGATTAATTGTTCTATTGGGCATAGAGTCCAATCCCATAGTTCTATCCTACCAAACAAATACCCCTAAGGAACTTCTTAATTGTTATTTTTCTAGTATTATTCAAAACCAAAATTTGAGGAAAATGCATAAGGTTATCAATATATTTATATTTTAAATTTTTTTTAAATTTAGCATGTAGTAGAAAATCAAGCTATTCAAGAAGTTAAAACAAATAATTTGAGTTTAAAATATTGGCTTACAAAAAAAAAACTTGAGCATTTAAACTTTAATTTATGATTGCATTAGTTGTACTACTCAAAATGGTCCCATGAAATTGATAGATAACAAAAATTGTGCCAAAAGGAATTGTAATTGAAGACATTAAATACATCTTAGCTGTGAAACTTCTCGGTCAATTGAGTTGTTGATTGCCCATAGAATATCGAGTGGATTATTTGGACAGCGGACACGGGGTCACTGCTGTGCCCCTCCCTGCCGTGCCCCTGCTGTGCCGTGAAACGGCACAGTTTCACCCCCCTTTTTTTTTTTTTTTTTTTCACATAGTTTCATCTTCTTTTTTTTTTTTTTTTTTATAGAGTTTAGAGTTTAGGATTTAGGGTTTAATTTCATCCTTTTTTTTTTGTATGTTCTCACTATAAATTAAATTTAAATCCTAAACCCTAAATCCTAAAATTAAAAAAAAATAATTAAGAATTAAACCCTAAATCCTAAACCCTAAAATTAAAAAAATTAAAAATTAAATCCTAAATCCTAAATCCTAAACCGTAAAATAAATAAAAAAAATTTAAGAATTAAACCCTAAAATAAAAAATAAAAAATAAATTAAGAATTAAACCCTAAGCCCTAAATCCTAAAATAAAATAAAATTAAAAATTAAACTCTAAATTCTAAACCCTAACCGTAAAATAAAAATTAAGAATTAAACCCTAAACCCTAAAATAAAATAAAAAAATAAATTTTAAGAAAACTCTAAACACTAAAATAAAAATAAATAAATTTTAAGAAAAAAAAAAGAAAAAAAAAAAAAAAGAAGATGATACTGTGTGAAAAAAAAAAAAAAAAAAAAAAAGTGAAACTGTGAGAACATGAAGAAGAAAAAAAAAAAAAAAAAAAAAAGAAAGAGAGAAGGGGTGAAACTGTGCCGTTTCACGGCACAGCAGGGGGCACAGCAGGGAGGGGCACAGCTGTGACCCGTCTGCTTTAGGGACACGGGGTCACTGCTGTGCCCCTCCCTGCCGTGCCCCTGCTGTGCCGTGAAACGGCACAGTTTCACCCCCCTTTTTTTTTTTTTTTCACATAGTTTCATCTTCTTTTCTTTTTTTTTTTTTTTATAGAGTTTAGAGTTTAGGATTTAGGGTTTAATTTCATCCTTTTTTTTTTGTATGTTCTCACTATAAATTAAATTTAAATCCTAAACCCTAAATCCTAAAATTAAAAAAAAAAGAAATTAAGAATTAAACCCTAAATCCTAAAATTAAAAAAATTAAAAATTAAATCCTAAATCCTAAATCCTAAACCGTAAAATAAATAAAAAAAATTTAAGAATTAAACCCTAAAACCTAAAATAAAAAATAAAAAATAAATTAAGAATTAAACCCTAAGCCCTAAATCCTAAAATAAAATAAAATTAAAAATTAAACTCTAAATCCTAAACCCTAAACCGTAAAATAAAAATTAAGAATTAAACCCTAAACCCTAAAATAAAATAAAAAAATAAATTTTAAGAAAACTCTAAACACTAAAATAAAAATAAATAAATTTTAAGAAAAAAAAAAGAAAAAAAAAAAAAAGAAGATGATACTGTGTGAAAAAAAAAAAAAAAGAAAAAAAAAGTGAAACTGTGAGAACATGAAGAAGAAAAAAAAAAAAAAAAAAAAAGAAAGAGAGAAGGGGTGAAACTGTGCCGTTTCACGGCACAGCAGGGGGCACAGCAGGGAGGGGCACAGCTGTGACCCCGTCTGCATTGAAAGCAACTACAAGTAATTCATCTCCCTTAAAATAAATTTATAAAATGAAATCTTATCAAAAATATTTGCCAAAATTTTTGGAAAAGCGAAGACTTAATTAAGTGAGAGATACCATAGAAAAGCAATAAACGAAAAGATAAATATTTTGTCAAGTGTGAATGCAACTTTTAAATGTGGGAGACAAACACAAAGCTAACAAAAGTATTGATAAATATGCATAGGTGAATGTGTTGGCAAGAATGGATGCATCTTTTAAACCACTACCATTGTTTAGGTGTGGTGGATCATTTTGAATTGCTTTGGGGAGGGTGATACCTAGGCAAATGCTAACTATGTTAATTTAATTGCATTTATTGTAATTTACAAAATTAATCTAACGTTGTATTTGGTTGAGGGATTTGAGAAAGGATTTAGAAAGAGAAAGGAAAAAGGTATGTGAAACTAGATAAAATGTAGGTATATTTTATTTTCATTTCACCTACCTTTTCTCTTTTCGTTTTTAAATCTTTTCACAAATCCCTTAACCAAATACAGTGTAAAGGGAGTTCATTCTCTGGAATTGGGATATTTATTGCGCCTTGGGACACATCAAGCTCTATTGCTACCTTGGTGCGTCATGCACAACCGCCACTATTGTGCATGCCATGATTCGAACCGTTCACCTTTTAGGGTACATCGAACAAAATATTTTTACAAAAAATTAAGTTGATCGGATACGAGTAGCCTTGTGACCAAATCACATTTGTATACGATTTTGTACTCAAAATACACCTTTTGTTTTTTTTTTTTTTTTGTTTTTTTTTTTTTTCCTATAGATACAAATTTGATATAATCATGAGGCCATCAATATCTGATCAACTTGATTTTTTTATAGTGATATACTACTCGACGTACCCTAAAATGTGAATAGTTCAGATTATCGAGGTGAGACCTAAAGTAGGCCCCATCTTGAGCACAATAGTGGTTGCTGAATCAAGTTCGCTTCGGGCTCTATTAAGACAATTTAAATTGTTTAATTTGTAAAACTCACCAAATAAGTCATGTAAAAAATTATGTTAGATTGGATATTGGTCGCTCTATGATAGAATTAATCAGATTTATTGTCCAATTTTTTTAAAGATATATATGACATAATCATGTGGTTGTCAATGACTAATTAATCTAACGGCAATGCTACGTAGCTTAAATTTTGTGGCTCAAAAGTGGCTCAAATGGCCAAAACGACGTCGTTTTGAGTTCAGAACAACATAAAAATGGCCAAAACGACGTCGTTTTGGCCATTTGAGCCACTTTTGAGCCACAAAATTTGAGTTACGAGACATTTTCCTTAATCTAATTGTTATATAAATAATTTATTCAGTGTATTTTACAAGACGAATGAGTCAAATGCTTTTGGTATGCCTAAAATGAGCCTACCCATGAATTAGCCCTTTTAACATATGGTATTTGCCATAGTTTTTTATAGCACTACTCTTTGAAGTAAAAATCTACTAATAATTAATAATGATAGCAATAACATTATGATTCTTACTACTGTCATGTCTCATTATTATTATTATAATAATGATAATTATTATTATTACTTAAACCAGAGTCAATAGATGAGCCTAATAATTCAGCAAAATAGGTAGAATACAATTGGAGGAATGATATATAAATAGAAATTTCATATAATAAATTTTTTTTTTTTTTTTTTTTTTTTGGCATAGATCGATATGGATAAATGTCAACCTTTTACTTTACACACTATTATTTATAATAATGATATTATTATATCCTTTTTTTTTTTTTTGGTATAAATAGAGTATTACGTTGTTTACGGAAAAAAAAAATATATATTGAATTTGTTTTGATGCATTAGTCATGTTATTCAAAAGTTAAGGAAGTCAGTTTCTTTACCAACTAAAAAAGCTCATCTCTCTTTGTCAAGTGGACATAAGGCTAAAGTTTTATTGAAAAATTAGTAGGTAGTACACGCAATTACTTGCGTAATTTAGATAAATAAAAATAAAAGTAAATAATAAAAAAATTAATATCATAATATATAAGCTTCTTAAATGGTAAGTGTGTTCTTAATAATAGTACAATGATTTTTATTTTAGTATATAAAAATTGCCACATGACATGAGGAGAAGGTTTGGAGGTTTGGACACAAAGTCCAGTATTCACATATAATATAGTATAGATAGATAGATAGATATTTCATTTTTTATAATTATATTAGTTAAATGACATATCATATGTTAATTAAAGGAGAAATTATTGCTCACGGACTAAAAAAAATTAATTACTAATTAATGAAAATTTTCTCTTTTCACATTTTGATATTTGTATAGTTTATCAATAATTTATAAATATTTTTTGAAATATACACTGATATGAAATTTTCCCTTAATTAAATGTGATACATAAATATAATTTTTATAATATTATTCAAAATTTATAAATATTTTTTGAAATATACACTGGACACCAATAAATATTTTTTTGAAATATAATTATTAATGATAGTATAATAATTTTTTACTTTAGCATATAAAAATTTGCTACGTGGCATGGGGAGAATGTTTGGAGGTTTGGACACCAAGTCTAGTGTTCATATATATAATAGTATAGATATAGATAAATAAATAATTGGTAAGAGCGTCTCCAATTCTTACTTGGACTTTTTATCAAATTTAAATTTGATAAAATAGACTCACTCTTTTTGCTCAAACATTGGCATCAAATCCATATCAAATGAGGGAAAAATCAAAAATTTCATCAAATGAAGGGAGTCTTTCATCTTTTATCAAATTTAAATTGTTACCGTTGGGCAGGACATCTTCTGGATGTCCACCAAGGAGCAACTTTGATAGCTTTTTTGTTCATGTCCGAATGACCTCTAAAACATCCGCCCGGTCAACCAAAGATGTGAAAAAATTTGATAAAAATTCTAGTTTAACGTTGGAGTCAATGGTATCAAATCAAACTTTTCATCAAATTTTTACTCAAATTTGATGAAATCTTTGATTCAACGTTAAAGATACTCTAAAAAACAAATAAAGTTCTATTTTTTTTAGGCTAACAAATGTCACAAGTGTCCTTGTTAAGGTGTGTTTAATGTTGTATTAATTTGTCTCGATTTAAATAAATTTTTAATTTTTGCCTAGTTAACAAATCAAATGAATTTATTATTTGAATATTTCAACGACTTTTAAATTAAGGCAAATGCTAATCAGGTCTCTAAAATATTGTTTAACATCAAAGTTTGTTTGAAAAACATTACTTTTAAAAATAGTGAATTTTTTTTAAAAAAAAAAGTTTTAAATAAATTCAATAAAAAAAATATTTTGAAATTTGTGAAAGAGTCTGTGTTTTTCATTTTTTTTTTTGGTTTTATCTTATACACTAGAGACAATTGTTAAGAAGACCTTTAATTTTATATATAACTAGTGTTCTACCCGTGTTATGTACGGATTGTGTTTATAATTATTTGTATATATGTGAATTGTGATTTTTAAATATATATATATATATATATTTTTTTTTTTGCATACAGAAAAAAGAATATAACAAATGTAGCATATCTTCAATCAATTATTTTATATTTACTTTTATTCAAAATTTAAAAATAATGTACGGGCAAAATTTATAACTAAATTAAGGAAAAACTTTATTCTTAACAACATTTTTTTACTTCTATATAAATACTTAAAAAAATAAACTAGAAAAAGGTAGTCCATATGAATATTATACATTAAGTAAAAAAATGTGGTTAGCAATTATACTTACATAAATTTACTATAGTTTTAATTTCAAATTTATATATATATATATATATATATTTTAAAAGCATTTTATTTAGCTAGTACCAAATAGAATTTTCTTCGCAAAAAGGAAAGTTATAAAATTTTGTTGCAAATTTTCAAATGTCTATTTTTAAACATTCTATTCTACTTACTTGTTTGCTTGCTTGCTTGCTTACTTTGGGCATTTTGATATCTTTGCTTCACATTCATTGTATTGTTTTATTTATTTTTCTTCTTCTTACTTGATTTTCGCATGATACTTCTTTCATAGTGCATCTCTGAGTGTATTAGTAAAAATATTATACACTTAAAATGCACAAAATTACAATATATAGAAGAGAGGAAAAAAAAAAAAAAAAGAGGGTAAGTAATTACCCAAAACTAAAACTACTTTAATAAAAAATAAAAAATAAAAAATAAAATTGTTTGGAATAGAAAATGATTTATTTATTTATTAGTTAATTTTCAAAAATAAACTTTTAAATAAAACAAAAAAAAACTATATATATAAAAAAGTACAGAAACCAAACATAAAATATAATACAAAAAATAAATGAATTATAGGATTTTCAAGAAGTGAGACTCAAAAACAAATTTTATAAAATCTTGTTTATTCATATATTTTTTATATATGTTCTTTTTACTTTTAATTTCGAGAATGATAATGAAATAATTTGCATTTCTTACATTAGGTCTATCTAATAGTTTTAACAAATACAGATGTAATAAATTTTATAACACAAAACACAGATAATTGTGAGACAAAGTGTTTAAAAAATGAAAGTAAATGTTCAATGATGATTTAGAAGCACACTTGACATTTCAATAGGAGATATAACCAGATAAATTACTATAAAAGAGGAAGATAACCTTTATTTTTCATCACAACAATTATATAACTCAATATGTCTCTCACCTTCCACATGTCAAATTCTCTATCAATATTAGAATGCATGCAGGAACCAAAAAAAAAAGAACATTTGAGAAGACAAAAAGATGTGATTTGAGACATTTCAATTGTTGAATTCTATTAATTAATAATTATTAGTTTTTAATGGTCGGGTTTCTAACATTTGTTAGTCATTAAAGTTGAATTCTTTGCTTTCATCTATATTCACTTGATAATTTGAGAGTGGACATGTGTCAAGCCTTTACACAAATACTTGGCACATTTTTTTAGCATTATTAATGAAATGTACAGTGCAATTTTTTTCTCTTTTTATTTTATTTTATTTTTTTTACTTTTTGCAATTGTAACCTGTTATTTTTTTAATAAGAATTTATGTTTGTTTTAAGAAATTTTTTTAATATATAAATTATTTTTTACAGTGTAATTTTTTTCTCTTTTTTTTCGCAATTGAAACCTGTTATTTTTTAATATACAATTTATTATTTTTTTTTTAAGATTTTAATGAAATGCACAGTGTAAATTTAATTCTTTTTTGGCAAATGTAACATGTTATTTTTTTTAATAAGAATTTATATTTGTTTTAGATATTTTCAAGATATAAATTATTTTTTTTAGATTTTAATGAAATGCACATTATAATTTTTGTTCTCTATTTTTTTCGCAATTGCAACTTGTATTTTTTTTAATAAGAATTTATATTTTTTTTAGATAATTTTTTAATATACAAATTATTTATTTTAAAATTTTTATAAAAACAATTTAACAATGACATCACTAACTATACTGCATGGATAAGTTAAAAATGGTGCAGTAATAGGTATGAGAGAAGTCAAAAAGGCATGAGAGTTAGGAAAAGTTAATAAATGTTGAGATTTTTTTTTAAATAAAAAAATTAGAAAGTTAATATTAGAAAATTGGAGCTTCCACAAACCTTGTGTGTTGGAAACCCCTTTCCCTTATCTATACTATATATTAAGCAAAAGGGAGTTTTTAATCCAAGCCTTGTGAGAGCTCCAATCTCTCAATCTAAATTTCTTGATTTTTTTAAAAAAAATTAGCATTTATTAACTTCTCCTAACTCCCAAGTCTTACCCTCATAATAACACTTTAATGCATTAAGAACAAGCATAAAAAAAAATTCTTGAAAAGTCCAACACATATGATTATTATCAAAATATTAAACTTTAATATAATATAATAAAAAAAGACATTTAATTCTTTGAAAAGTCCAACACACATGATTATTATCAAAATATTAAACTTTAATATAATATAAACAAGGAAAAAAAGAATACATTTAAAAAAAAAAAAAAAAAAAACATTTAAAAATTACAATTTACATATATAGATAATTGTAGATATAATCCGTGTATAGCACAGATGATATGCTAGTATAATATATAGATAGATAGATAGATAGATACTTTATAATTAATAATTTACATTTTATATACGTAAATAATAATAGTGATTTACGGTTCAACAACCTTCAAGAGTTGTTAAATGAAATAAAATATCATTTGTTGGGTTGTGTGTCATATGTATAATGAGATTGAAATCTTATACTATGTTTGTTTTGAATTTTTAAAAATAATTTTTGAGTATTTTGGTTTTTATATTTTGTTGTTTTTGGTGAAATTTATTCATATTTTTGTCAAATTGTTTTTATTTTTTTTAAGATATACTTAATCTATATGCATCTCAAAAGTAAAATATTTATAAAAAATTCAATAAATACAAAAATATACAAACCTTTTGTATTATTTTGGACTAGCTTATAACACGTGCTATGCACAGAGTTAAACAGTAATTCATAAATTTATTTTTTAATCAATTAAAAAATTTAAAAATAAAAAATAGATAAGATTAAGTGAGTTTTAATTATTTTTAGGATAAATTATCAACATGTTTTAATAGTTATACTTAATTCTCACTAAGTTTTATCAATTTGTCGTTGAAAGTTGTCCCTAAAAATTGACAATTAATAACATTTTTATGAAAAATTTTAAATTATCACTTATAATTGGTGATTTTGTTGTGATGAATTTTTTATAGTATTGCTGAAAACTGAAAATTAGTAATGTTTTTATAAATATTTGATGAAAAACACTACTACTTATCACAAGACCTATCGGATAATAAGCCCACTTATTGTGACATGTACATAAGTTCCCTTTATTTATTTAAAATTAGTTACTTAAGTGACCTTTTGACTTTTTTTGAGATAATAAAAGTTAATGTATTAGGGGTATGAATTTTTTAAATGTATGGAAAAACATAAATGACTATATCGTACTTTTATTTGTTGCTTAATTCTTTCATTTTATCAATCCAAATGTATAAACTCAGATTCTGTATGTTTTCAGAAATAGAATGGAGGGGATTGATAGTGAAGGGAATAATAGTGAGAAAATTAAGTAAAATTGTGTTCATTTTGATGATAGTTGTTAGTGTGGGGATTGTTACATTATTACCCTATAAAAGAAACATATAATATTAAAACAAATAAAATTATGATTTTTACTTAACAAAGAATACAAAAACATTAAACATTAATGTTCAAAAAAAATAAAAATGCCCAACATGTAAAAGTACAAAAAATAAAATAAAATAATAATAATAATAATACTAATCTGGAGGACTAACTTCTAATACCAACTCTCCCACTGTAACGCCCTGTAATAATTACAATAAAACTATCCACGAACACTCATGATTAAACATATCATTCAGATTATATATAGCGATTCCGGTTTTGACCCGACTCTTGTGGTGTTCCGGACTTGGGTTTAATGCTTTCATGTTGTCGTTTACATCTTTCTTCCCTTGTATGTCATTGAAATTGGCCTTTGGGTTGTTGTGGTTGCATTTGGAACAAGTTGGTTGCTTGTTTATCGAAAACCTTGTTGCCTAGAATTTTGGTCTTCTGCTCGACCGGGCCTTCTTATGCTCAAGCAGGGTTTGCAAACACTCAGTACTTTGCACGTCTACAAAATACTGGAAGGGTGTTTTCTACGCTCGAGCGGCGTTCCCTACGCTCAAGTTGGTATACGCTCGAGCGGCCATTCTTGTGTTCGAGTGGATTGTCTATTGTCTGCATAAATACTGGATGTGTGTATTTCGTGCTCGAGCGGGTCTCTTCTTGCGCTCGAGTGGAATAAATCTTTGTGTTTGACGCTCGAGCGTGAAACCTTCCGCTCAAGCGGACTATGCGTATATCAAATCGTGAAAAGTACTTTTTATATAACTTTTTCATATCTTTTCACCCAAAACTCTAAAGTTGAGAGCCTCTCTCTTTAAAACTCACATTCTCTCTACATTTTGACCTAGATCCTTTGATCTCTACACCCTTGAACCTTCATTAAAAAGATAGAGCTCCTCAAGATCTTCTCTTTGACCCGATTAAAGTTGGATTTCGACATTTTTGGGGTTCTATCCTTGCTTGTCTCGTCTTCTTTCTTTGAGATATGGATTTTCTACACTTTGTTATGAGTTTTAACTTAGTTATTTGTGATTGCATAACAATGGTGGGTTTTTGGTGGTATTTTGAACAAAACCTGGGGTTTGGATATAAAATGAAAAGAGGGCTTTTTGGTGAATAAGAAGGAAATGATGGTGGGGTTTGAAAATGATGTTGTATGGTGTCAAAATAATTGATTTTGATACTTAGTTGAGATTTGGGGAAAAGAGGGAGTTTGCCCTAGAATGAGTATTATATTTATTTTGTATAAATAAATGAAATTGATGTTGTAAACTTGGAATTGGACAAGTATTGAAATGGATGGTGAAATGAAATAAATAATGTGTCCCATCTTTGGAAACTTTGAATAAATTATCTGTCTTGAGAATATATATGTATCTGTTTAGAAATATTTGTATTGGGCTATTGGTAGAGGATAGTTTTGATTGTTATAGAAATTGCATGTGGATTAGGTGAATTGAAACTATCCCATGGTTGATTATCATTGAATATGATCATGTTGTAAATACATTGTATATATATGTTTATTTGGGAGTGGAAAGGAGATGTACTCCATGTGTGAAAATCTGTTTATATACATTGCATATGTATGTTTGTTTGGAAGGAGAAAGGGGATGGACTCCATTATAATTAAGTTAGCTTGAGTGTCCTAGGTGAAAGTCTCGAAATCTATACATGGGTGCCGATCCTGCGGATGAAATATCCGTAAAATGGCAAGATTGAAATCTATACATGAGTGTCGATCCCGCGGATGAAATATTCGTAAAATAGCAATTGGAAGTGTTATGTGTTGATTGTGAAATTGTTAGATCATTGAGTTGTAGTCTCATTTGGATTATTGGAAGATAATATTGAAATGAATTGGAGGAAAATGAAATAGAATACGGAATTGGTATCCTATGACAATGTATAACAAGAATGTTTTATCCCGGGCATTGTATACGCACATGTACTTATATCTTTGTCAAATCACATATATTGTGTTAGATTATTGTAGCTCGACTTTTTGGCCCCCCCCTTTCGGAGAGCTCGAATTGGTCCTACAGTTCGCACTCCTGTCACAGTTCTGAATCTATTCTCACAAAGTGTAATGTGAGACTAATAAACACCAAAGAGTTCAATCCGGCAAATCATTTTGGAAAATCAATTTTGAATCAAATAATGCCAAAACTGGACTACTTTGCCAGATTACAGAGTCGCCACCTAAATATTTTATTTTTTGAAAAATTTCGGAAACCCTGACTAGTGCCAAAGGCCACGTGTCCGTCATCACCAAAGTTGCCTCGGCTCGGGAACTTGGGTACAACAGGGGAAGGTCCTGAAATGAGCACCCCCGCTCGCCTGATCAAAAGATCGGCCTCTACTAATCATGATATGTTGTTTTATAAACCTCATGTGTTCTTATTCCGGTTATTAGCTAGCTTTGCTATGTGACGCACACATACAAGTATAGACTATATCGCAAGAATTGGAACAAAACAACTCATATTTGTTTTTGAAAATGGTTTGAAGTTTCCACCCTCGAGTGGGCTAAAACGCGGATTTCCCATCTCAAGTGGGCTTTAAACATGATTTGCCACTTCGCAAAGTGGGCTTAAAACTCACATTTTGTTGAACTGTTCCAATTCAAACAACAAAGCATTCATCTACAGGCATTCATGTAGTTTAGCAAATAAGCACATAGCCTCATGGCAAGCATGCTAAACATGGCAATATGGCAGTCACACTTATGCAAATATGCTAAAGCGTAAAACTTACTGAATACTCCAAGTCAAAACAAAAGCTAGTTGCAAAAAATACATGATTCTAACTATACAAGATGCCTAATGCAACACATGCAATATGAGATTAATAAGCTCGGCTACTAATATGTCATATGATACTATTTGATAACATGCTTTGAAACACGTATTCAAAGAAGTGTATTGAAATTGCGATGCAGTTTGAATGATGCGCCAAGCCTCGGTGCATGCAAGACAAATGAATGGATGAAAGCATGCGAGCATAAGATATGCTAATCAAAACATGTCCTTAATCTAACCATCGAAAGCGGATAAATAAAATGGAGAAAGACGCGGGGTTGGAAGACTTGCACATATGCACGCACACTTATTACAACATTACGCCCTCGCGAAGGAGGGTCCGAATGAATAAGCTAAGCTACACTAAGATAAGCTAATTATTACAAAATGAAACTAATTAACTATTATAGCTAATTAATTATTACAACACAATTGAATAACTAGCTATGTTAAGCTAATTAAAATATTACAAAACGAATTAAGCTAGTTAATTACAACACATGTATGAAGGAATTAGCTAACTTCTTCTATGCTAACAAAAGTGATTAAATGGCCTCGAGGGCAAGGGATGCATGCATGCTCAGTTGCTTCACCCGAAAATGCCCTTGCCTTGCCATCGGATGCCTTTATTTGCACTCATTTGATCATTGAAAATTGTACCAACTTCCAGATTGCCTCTGCTCCAGCACAGGAACACATTTGTGCAAAAATTCACTCGTGGCCGGTCGGCTACAAAAAGTGGCTGTCGGTCACCCCAACTGGCCGGTCGGCTACTTCAAGTGGCCGGTCGACCACCCCATTTTCTAGACTTCTTCTTTTGCTGCAACAAAGAGAAAACAAAGGCAAAGCAATGCATTTTCAAGAAATGTGTGTACTGCTACTCTCCTTATCATCTCTCAAGCTCAAAAGAGTGTAGCTCTTGGCTCTCAAGCCATCAACCAAGCATGTTCAATGCATGATGGCTAGAGAACCAAGCTTGTACAAGGTTAATGAATGCACAAACAAGACCAAATAACCACCACCCTATCATGCATGATCAAGGGTGACGGTGACCAAGAAAAGTGGCACGTTTCATCACTTTGAGTATGAAACGTCCCATTTTTCTTGTGTTTGGATTAACGTCCGATCCAAACACATGCAATGCAACACAAAGATGCTTAATCTTGCCTCTTTTATTTTACTCATTTTGTTTGCACATTTTAGATTACCAATCCATTCTTTAATCGATTAGTCCAAAGAGTGAGTGTCCTCTAATGGAAAGAGGGCTTAAACCACATATACCTTGAGCATGAAAGATGCCTCATGCTGTTGGTAATGAACTCCGGAAGGAATTAAACCATTAGGCATGAGGATCTCAATTCCACACTCAAGCCAACAAGGGGTTCGAAGTCACTTTCAAAACAAATGAAAGAGTGAAGAATGGAGGGAGATTGCAGAGATTTCAGTGCTGAAATGGAGTGCAAAATGGCATTAAAACATGCAAGCAACTCATGCAATACATGCTAAAAGTCTAACTCACTAAGCTAGTGAAAGAGCTTGCACTACAACCATACAATACAAGCCTCAAATGACTTAACCAGCCCAAAACAGAGTTAAAGCAGGCCAAAATAGTAGCAAAAATATGCTGAAATTAAGCTAACACAAGCTAGAATAATAGGCTAAATCATGAAGCATGCTAGACTAGTAAGCACAATTGCACTACAAGTACAAAAAGCAAGCCTCAAGTGCTCCAACCAACCCAAAACAGAGCTGAAACATGCCAAAATAGAGCCTAAAACATACTTGAATTAAGCTAAGTTAAGCTAGAAAATTGAGCTAACATGTGAAGGAATTAAGCTAAGTTAAGCTAGAAAATCGAGCTAACATATGAAGTAACCAAGGCATGGAAGCAAGACACAAGGAGGGGAGGCTAACCCCTCCTATTTTGGACTTCAAAAGTTAATTTTTACCACTAAAATAACTCTAAATTTCAGTGGTTAAAAGGGCTAAAAAGTTTGATTTAAAGGTGGTAAGAAATAGCACAAAAGGCTTCACAAGCCAAAGAGCAAAAAGGGGAGACAACCCCCTAGCTCAAAATAGGCTCAAACCACCATTTTTAGGACTGAAAAACAGAGATTTTTACAGTTGAAAACCAGCCCAAAAACACTGTGAAAAGATGGCAAAACAAGTGTTCAAAGCAAGCTAGCAAAGCAAGTAATATAACTCTTGGAGACAAAGCACAAAATAGGCACAAATCTGAGCTTAAACCACCTTCTAGAGCTCAAAGGAGGCTCCAAGAGAGCTTCAAGCAACCTCAACCCAAAGATGAACCACTTTGGTTAAGGGTTGATAGGTTAAATTTTGAAGTATACAAGCTTCTAAGCACAAAAGCTCAAGAGAGAGAGAAATCTACAGAGAGAGAGGCACCCAAACCTTCCAACCTTGCAAAATGAGAGATATGGCCTCTATATATAGCAATATATGAGCTTCAGGTCGAAATATTTGAATTAGGACAGCTGGAGCAATGTGAAAACAGCTGGAGGAGAAATATCTGCAAAATATTTGAGTTTGGGACACTAGTGGCTGACTGGCCACTTTTATGGCCAACACCCCTCACTTCTGGCCGATCGGCCTCTTAAAGTAGCCAACAACCTACATTTGTGGCCAACAGCAAAAATTTGCTCTGTAGGTCCAACTTCAAATGGGTATATCTCCTTCATCTGGACTCTTTATCAGGTCTTTCTTGAGTCTAAATTGAAGCCCCGGAAGTCTTGTTTCCAATGGTGGTAGCCTCATTTTAGTGAAGACTACTCAATTTCGGTCCTAATCGGATTGATGTCCAACTTCAACCAACCATATCTCCCTCATCTAGACTTGGCTTTAGGAGATTCTTGAGTGAAAAATGAAGCCCCGGAAGTCCACTTTCCAATGGTGGTAGCCTCATAGATGAAATCTAAGTGTACAAGAGGATAGGCCTGTTTTAGCGAGGGTTGCTCGACTCTCTCTTAACGGTTCATGCCCAAATTCTTTTTCAACTAGGTTTCTTCCCTCTCCTCCAATTTTGTTCAACTACAAACCTTTAAATAAGGTGTTTTGGAAGATTTTTCAAAAATCTCACCTCTCTTTCATTTATTCCCACTTTGTCCTTGCTCGGTTTACCGAAAAGCACAATATTTATCAAAATGCGAGCCTCGGAACATCGTAGAGAAATTTTCAAAAATATTTTGACAAAGAGGGTTTTAACGTCTAAAATCATTTTAGTCAAAAGGCTTTGGTCCACAAATGGGGTGTGAGGTTGAGATTTGAAGCTCCTTTTGCCGAAGAAATCGAACCTTTACACTGCACAATTTTCATCACCAAGTAAGCAATCAGTGATGCCCAAGTCTTAAGGGCGGTCAAAAATGGGGTGTCTACAATTATTCCTTCTGGGCTGTGGCTCACCCTATTTGGGAAAAATATTTTCAAGTAATGATGGCATGCCTCCACCAAGGCAATAGCATTGGAGGGATCTTCGGGAAGTAAGAGCTTCTTGTTTTGTTATATTTTGTATAGCCTAGGGCTTTAATTGTAAGGGCTAGTCCCACTTTTGTTGTAACCAGGTCAAGGCTTGGAAAGGTATAAGCCCGAAGGGCATTTATTTGTATAAACTCTTTGTAATATTAACTTTATGTAATGAAAGAATCTTATATTCTGATGTATGCCGTTACTTATATTTGCTTTTGGGTATATATCTATGGTTATATTTTGAGGGCATTACAACTTGGTATCAGAGTGTATCGGGTTTGAATACTTTGGATACGTGGGAAGTTGTTAGTACCATAATGGGTTTGTCTCGCTTGCTTGAGACTTAAGTGTGAACGATATGTGCTTATATGGCAACATGCTTATGTGATTATTTGGGTGTGGGATTGAATTTCTTGGATGTTGATTGGGTCTACGGGTTTCTAGGAGTCCTGTTAGAAAGGCACTTGATCACTACTATTTCTAATTGGAACTCTAGCAACGCCGCGGCACAATCATTATCCGGAGATGAAATTCATCTGTATTTACGTGATTTTGTGCTTACGTGGAGTGAAATACTGTTGTCCATCGTATTAGGACGCGAGTGAATTAGCTTTGGCACATTTGTAAATGTGCTAATCCTTTGTTACCTTTATTAGGATGTCAGGACGTGGACGTGGAGGCGGTAGGCGTGGTAGGGCTAGAAGGCACGAGGTGCCTATACCGGATGATATTCCAGCACAGAAAGAGGGTGTTGGTCAGGCCAACGTGCCTTAACCCACAAAATGGTCAGAGCGTTGCGGGAATCTATGGACATTCTCCGAGTTGAGAATCAAGTCTAGGCCCAGGTAGTTGAGGCAAGGCCTTCTTTTCTAAAGAGAGAGTTTTTCCGGTCTAATCTGGATGAGTTTTTGGGTGACCCAAAGGAGCCATTGAAGGTAGATGAGTGGCTTGAGCAGATAGTAAAGACGTTTGAGATGCTTGGCATCGATGACGACTAGTTGAGGGTGACCTTGGCGTCTTTCCAACTGAAGGGGGATGCGAGTCAGTGGTGGAAGTATGCGCGTGGGCGCATTGGAGGGACTTGAGAGGCTTTTGTCAATGCCTTCCAGGACAAATTTCTGCCTCTCACTATTAGGGAGAAGTTGATGGACCAGTTTTCCAAGCTGGTGTAGTTGAACACACCTGTAGCAGAGTTCAAAGCCACCTTTACTAGTCTATCGAGCTTTTCACCCAAGCTTGTGGTGATAGAAGATCACCGGTGTTTGGAGTTTGAGAAGAGGTTGAGGACTGGTCTCATGTTCCAAGTGGCCGGGTGCCTGATTAGAGACTATGGCCGCCTTGTGGAGGCTGCAGCCCATCTCGAGACCATTATGCAGGCTGATGAGGAGCGGATAAGGGGCCCTCGGAGGAGTTAAGATAGTCAATGAGTCAGGATAGTCAGGGAGACGGTAAGAGATAGAGGGGTTCTAACCCTCAGCAGTCCCATGGAGTGCAGTTGAGGTCTACCTTTCCAGTGCCAAGTTTGGGTTCTGGGAGAGGTGGTTAGGGAGATGTAACTTGCTTCAAATGCGGTCAGTTGGGCCACAAGTCTCCAGCTTGCCCACAGAAGAGGAGGCAGTGAGCAGCTTCATTTTCGGCTCGTTCTCAGGGCCAGAGGAAGAACACAAGGAACACTTGCGGGTAGTACTTGAGTTACTTAGAGCCCACAAGTTGTATGCTAAGTTTGGGAAGTGTGAGTTCTGGCTGAAAAAAGTTAAGTTCCTAGGTCATATGGTATCCGGGGAAGAGGTGACTGTAGATTCATCCAAGATAGATGCAGTGCAAGATTAGGCACAGCCTAAGAATGCTTTCAAGATTCGTAGTTTCTTGGGGTTGGCCGAGTATTACCGTCGGTTTGTGAAGAATTTCTCTAGATTAGCTTCGCCTTTGACTAAATTGACAAGGAAAGGGATCAAATTTGTATGTGGTGAGGCTTGTGAAAAGTCGTTCCAAGAATTTAAGGTTAGACTTACCACTACTCCAGTTTTGATTATTCCAGAGAGGGGTTTGGGTTATTCAGTGTATTGTGATGCCTCATAGGAAGGTTTTGGTTGTGTTTTAATGCAAGAGGGGAAAGTGGTAGCCTATGGCTCGCGATAGTTGAAAATACACGAGAGGAACTACCCTACTCATGATCTAGAATTAGCAGCGATGTTATTTGCCTTGAAAATCTGGAGGCATTATCTATATGGTGAGAAATTTGAAGTGTTTTCTAATCATAAGAGTCTGAAGTATCTGTTCACTCAGAAAGACTTGAATTTGAAGCAGAGAAGGTGGATGGAATTCATAGAGGACTATGACTTTGAGTTGCATTATCATCTTGGGAAGGCCAATATTGTGGCCGATGCCTTGACTAGGAAGTCAGTTAGCAATGTGGCTTGTATCGCCATTCGAGAATGAGAAATGTTGGGTACTCTCGGGGAGTTTAACCTGTATCTTGGTGAATCTGTTGAATCTGTGACCTTGTTTTTTGTAGTTGCACAATCTACACTTGTGAACCAAGTGTTAGAAGCGCCAAAGGGTGATCTTGAGGTAGAAATCCTTAGGGCGAAGATCTCAAATGGAAAGGTAAAGAAGGGTTTGAATGTGTATCCCGACCAGAGTGTGAGGTACCATGACCGTTTGTTCATGCTGGAGTCTTGTCGAGAGGAAGTACTCCGAGAGTTTTACCATTCACGCCTTGCGGTGCATCTGGGAGGCACAAAAATGTATCATGATCTAAGTTGCCAGTTTTGGTGGAGGGGTATGAAGAAGGATGTAGCCGTGTTTGTATCAAAATGCTTTACTTGTCAACAAGTGAACGCCGAGCATTAGAGGCCAGCGGGTTTGTTGCAACCCTTGCCTATAGCTGAATGGAAATGGGAGCATGTCACGATGGATTTTGTTGTGGGTCTTCCGAGGACTCAACAGGATAATGATGCCATTTGGGTGGTAGTTGACCGGTTAATACCTATGTACGTGAGTGATTCAGTAGACCATCTTACCGACTTGTATATAAGGGACATAGTGAGGTTGTATAGGATCCCTGTGACGATTGTTTCGGATAGAGATCCGCGTTTCATAGCTCGGTTGTGGCAGAGTTTGCAGAGCGCCTGGGGCGCTAGGTTGACCTTTAGTACTGCATATCATCCTCAGACTGACGGGCAGTCCGAGCGTACTATTCAGATCCTTGAGGATATGCTTCGAGGTTGTGTGCTTGATTTCAAGAGGTCGTAGGAGAGGCACTTACCCTTAGTGGAGTTTGGCTATAATAACAGTTTCCAATCAAGTATTGACATGGCACCATTTGAGGCCTTGTATGATCGACCGTGTACATCCTGTGTGTGTTGGGCCGAGGTGGTGATATCCCTTTGTTGGGCCCAGAGTTTGTTCGGGAAACAACAGACAAAGTGTTATTTATCCGTAAGAGGTTAGCTGCGGCTCAGAGTTGCCAGAAAAGTTATGCCGACCATAGGAGGAGACCCTTGTCTTCTGAGGTGGGAGATCATGTCTTTTTGAAAATATCACCTAGGCGGGGTTTGATGAGGTTCGGGAAGAGTGAGAAGTTATTCTCTCAGTTCATTGGGCCTTTTGAGATCCTTGAGTGGGTCGGAGAGGTTGCTTATCGGTTGGCGTTGTTACCATAACTTTCCGGAGTGCATGACGTGTTTCATATTAGTATGCTTCGGAAGTATGAGCCGGATCCATCGCACGTGTTGGATTGGACCGACTTGGAGGTAAATGAGGATGCCTCATATGAGGAGAGACCGGTGAGAGTCTTGGATAGACGAGATCAAGTCTTGCGAGGCAAGACAATTCCCTTAGTTAAAGTATTGTGGAAACATCACGGAGTTGAGGAAGTGACTTGGGAACGTGAATTAGAAGTCCGAGAGAAATATTCGGACTTATTTGTTGATGTTTGATTTTGTATTGAGATTTCGATTATGATAATGAAAAGTATGAACATTGTATATGTTTTAAATTATGCAGACATTATATATGTTATGAGCATTTTGGAAACATGGATTCTATATAAACATTGCATATGTTTTGAGAATGTGAAATATTGAGTGTTGTATTACTTTTGGAGGCATTGTATATGCTAGATAAATTTTGAAAATGTGGAGTTGGTTTAACATTGTAAATGTTTTGGGAAATTGTAAATTTCATTTTAATCTGGGACTTGTGTATCGAGTCAATGAGAATGGATGATCGGGGAATGGGTCATGGTGTTGAACTTATGAAAATAAGATTTGTTGGGAATGGTTTAATTATGTTTTTGAGCTTAGTTTGCAATTTCGGGGACAAAATTTTTTAAGGGAGGGAGGTTATAGAGATCCCGGTTTTGACCCGACTCTTGTGGTGTTTCAGACTTGGGTTTAATGCTTTCATGTTGTCGTTTACCTCTTTCTTCCCTTGTATGTCTTTGAAATTTGCCTTTGGGTTGTTGTGGTTGCGTTTGGAACAGGTTGGTTGCTTGTTTGTCCAAAACCTTGTTGTCCAAAATTTTGGTCTTGCGCTCGAGCAGGCCTTCTTGCGCTCGAGCGGGGTTTGCAAACACTCAGTACTTTGCACGTCTGCAAAATATTGGAAGGGTGTTTTCTACGCTCGAGCAGTGTTCCCTACACTCGAGCTGGTGTACGCTCGAGTGGCCATTCTTGCGCTCGAACGGGTTGTCTGCTGTCTGCACAAATACTGGATGTGTGTATTCCGCGCTCAAGTGGGTCTCTTCTTGCGTTCGAGCGGAATAAATATTTGTGTCTGACGCTCGAGCGTGAAATCTTCCGCTCGAGCGGACTATGCGTATATCAGATCGTGAAAAGCACTTTTTACATAACTTTTTCATATTTTTTCATCCAAAGCCCTAAAGTTGGGAGCCTCTTTCTCTAAAACTCACGTTCTCTCTACATTTTGACCTAGATCCTTTGATCTCTACACCCTTGAGCTTTCATTAAAAAGATAGAGCTCCTCAAGATCTTCTCTTTGACCTGATTAAAGTTGGATTTTGGCATTTTTGGGGTTCTATCCTTGCTTGGCTCGTCTTCTCTCTTTGATGTAGGGATTTTCTACACTTTGTTATGAGTTTTAACTTTGTTATTTGTAATTGCGTAACAATGGTGGGTTTTTGGTGGTATTTTGAACAAAACCTAGGGTTTGGATATAAAATGGAAAAAAGGGCTTTTTGGTGAATGAGAAGGAAATGATGGTGGGGTTTGAAAATGATGTTCTATGGTGTTAAAATAGTTGATTTTGATACTTGGTTGAGATTTGGAGAAAAGAGGGAGTTTGCCCTAGAATGAGTATTATATTTATTTTTCTTATAAATAAATGAAATTGATGTTGTAAACTTGGAATTGAACAAGCATTGAAATGGATGGTGAAATGAAATAGATGATGTTTCCCATCTTTGGAAACTTTGAATAAATTATCTGTCTTGAGAATATATATGTATCTGTTTAGAAATATCTGTATTGGGCTATCGGTGGAGGATATCTTTGATTGTTGTAGAAATTGTATATGGATTAGGTGAATTGAAACTATCCCATGGTTCATTATCATTGAATATGATCATGTCGTAAATACATTGTATATGTATGTTTATTTGGGAGTGGAAAGGGAAAGTACTCCATGCGTGAAAATGTGTTTATATATATTGCATATGTATGTTTGTTTGGGAGGAAAAAGGGGATAGACTCCATTATAATTAAGTTGACCGGAGTGTCTTGGGTGAAAGTCTTGAAATCTATACATGGGTGCCGATTCCACGGACAAAATATTCGTAAAATGGCAATTGGAAGTGTTATATGTTGATTGTGAAATTGTTAGATCATTGAGTTGTAGTCTCATTTGGATTATTGGAAGATAATGAAAATTGACTTATATATTGAAATGAATTGGAAGAAAATGAAATGGAATATGGAATTGGTATCCTATGACAATGTATAACAAGAATGTTTTATCCTGGGCATTGTATATGCACATGTACTTATATCTTTGTTAAATCACATATATTGTGTTAGATTATTCCTTTTGGGCTATGGCTCACCCTGTTTGGGAAAAACATTTTCAAGTAAAGATGACATGCCTCCACTAAGGCTCACCCTCTTCGGGAAGCAAGAGCTTCTTGTTTTGTTATATTTTGTATAGCCTAGGGCTTTAGTTGTAAGGGCTAGTCCCATTTTTGTTTTAACCAGGTCAAGGGTTGGAAAAGTATAAGCTTGAAGGGCATTTATTTGTATAAACTCTTTGTAATATTAACTTCATGTAATGAAAGAACCTTATGTTCTGATGTATGTCGTTACTTATATGTGCTTTTGGGTATATATCTATGGTTATATTTTGAGGGCATTACATTATACGGTCTCTTCCATTCCATGTGATCTCATATTACAAAGGATAGTATATGTAGTTATACATTCATAAGCTCTAACCTTGAATCTATAGCATGTGTTACATTGTTAAAGATATGAAAATAAGTTAAGCAATTAAGAAATGCCCTATAGGCTTACAGCTTTCCAAGACAATACTTGGTTACAACAAAAGTGAGTTTAAACTCAATACAAATAAAGCCTAGGCTTGTACAAAAATAAATACACAAATGAACAAAATGAAGCTCTTGTTTCAAGTCCTCCCAAGCTATTGTCTTGGCGGAGGCATATCATCAATACCTGAAATGTTTTTCCTACATAGGGTGAGCTAAAACCTAGTAACAATAATTCAATACAATATATGAATCTTAACAAAGTTATAGGATGAATGCATATGCAATGCTCGTGCCAAAACATTTTACCTTTTTTTGAAAACCATGTAATGTCATGTTATAAAACAATTCATAACATCCTTTCTCTTTTCACTATAAACCATACTGTGAATACAACATTGTGAATCTCTAGATACGTGTCTGCTAGTAGGCTATACAAGCACTACTCTTTGTCATTTTTACCGGTATTAACCGGAAGGCTCGACACCTATTCGCGTGGTTTTCTGGTCTTTTACCAAGGACACACAAGCCAACTTAACATTTGTAACCGCACCCCCTACCCAGATTCACCAAGTATTCCCCTTTTCTCAAAACAGTATACATTTTCAATGTGATAATATGGAACAATGCTCATTGCAAATGGATGAGAAAACACTTTCAATTCTCTTAGTTCTCATGCAATGTCTACAACAATCATACATATTCTCCACTGGTAATCCCAACAGATAAATTAATTCCTTAAGATAGACTTTTCAAATTTCAAAATGTGAATGATAGTATAGATCTAACTCCACCATTCCCATTAATATCCGTATTCTTTTCCAAAATTTTACAAAAAACCGACATCATCTTCAATGTTTTCCAACACTAGTCAAAACTCATAGTTTTGGATCAAAACTTATAGTTTTGGAACAAAATCTCATTTTCTTTCAAAATCACTTCCGAGTGAAGAAGTCCACTATTTTCCATACATAACAATCATCATCACATCCGCACAACCTTTCCCATCATTCCATTTAACAAAACCTCTTTTTTGATTTCAAAATCAAAATCCTAGATTTTTGTTCAAAACCCCAAATCACAGTATTGTTTTAGAAATAACATATAATTAAGTTGAAACTCATAAGAAGGTGTGCAAAATCCCTACCTCAAGCTAGAAGAGTGGAAGAGAAGAACTCGGAAAACTCAAAGTGAAACCACGAATCTCTTGGATCAAAAGAAGGCCCTTGACACGATCTACAATCTATTTCAAAGGACCAAGATGAGGTGGTACCTCTAGGTGAGTAGATTTGAAGATCTAAGTGAGAAAAAATGAGTTTAGAGAGAAAGAGAGGCAAGTCACGGGTGAGAGGGAAAAAGAGAAGTAATGAGAGATAGAAAAGTGTTTTGGGGTCCATTTATAGTGATTAGGTATTAGTAGAATAATTGCTCCAAAGTTAAATGTAAAGAACAAGTCAAAAATCCATAAAAAGTAGGGCCCAAGCCGAACAAAATGTTGAGATTAACTCACAGGGGTCGACCCTTGCAACAGTGATGTCGACTCTCGAGAAAAAAAAAATTGAGACACTTGTGTTTGGCGGTAGACAAGGGTTGACCCTTGAAAGCAGTGGTGTCGACCCTATATTTTAGTAGACAATCCAGAACAACATAGGAAGAGAAGGGTCGACCATGGAAATCCATGGAGTCGACCCTATATTTCAATAGCGAATTCCAAGAACACAGCAACCAGGAGGTGTTGACACCACCAAGATGGGTGTCGACCTTGGGAGCAGAACAAAACAAGGAAATAGAGGCAGTGTCGATACCACCAAGGATGGTGTCGACCCCTAAAACCAAGTAAGAAAAGAGAATGAACATTAGCTACGGACATGGTTTCCCGGATTCAAAAGCATTAAGCCCAGATCGTTATAAACTCCCGTCTTAAGAAATTTCATCCCGAAATTTTGAATTAACAATAATATTGAATTTAAGCCAATTACAACAATGATAGCAATTCAATTTCATCACCATGACCCATTTACCGGTCATGCATTCTCTTCATCGAGATAAGCACGTGCCCATTACTGAATATACAATTCACATTTCCAAAACATATACAATATTTATATTACATTAATATGACAAGATTTTTGATATAGGTTCAAACGTCAACAAATAGGTCAGGATACTTCTCACGGACTTCCGCCTCACGTTCTCAAGTTGCTTTATCAACCCCGTAATGTCTCCCCAACACCTTTACTAAAGGAATTGTCTTGCCACGCAAGACTTGGTCTCGAGTATCTAAGACTCTAACTGGGCGCTCTTTATACTAGGCATCCTCATCAACCTCTAGCTCGGTCTAATGCAACACATGCGATGGATCTGGCTTCTACTTTCGGAGCATACAGATATGAAACATGTCATGAATCCCGGAAAAACTGTGGCAGCAAGGCCAAATGATAAACTACCTCTCCAATACGTTCTAAAATCTCAAAAGGCCCAATAAACCTACGGGACAACTTTCCATTCTTCCCAAGCCTCATCAAACCCCGTTTAGGTGATATCTTCAAAAAGGCGTGATCTCCTACCTTAAAGGATAACGGTCTCCTTCTACGGTCAGCACAGCTCTTCTGACGACTCTGAGCCGCAACCATCCTCTTACGAATAAGCACAACCTTCTTTATTATTTCCCGATCTAATTTAGGACCTATCGTAGATGTATCACCCACCTTGGCCCAACACACAGGAGATCTACACGGTCGACCATACAAGGCCTCAAACGGTGCCATGCCAATACTCAACTGAAAGCTGTTATTACAGGCAAACTCTACTAAAGGCAAGTGAGTAGCACCTCGAAATAAATACAATAAGCCATCCACAATGATAAATAAATAACAATATGAATCAAAGTATAATGTCCTTTCATTACATAAGGCTCAGTTGTATAAAAGGGTGACACATACGAATATACATTCATAAGTCCTAACCCTGAATCTATAGCATGTGTCAACAACAAAGATATGAAATAGAAGTTAAACAAATAATTGAAATGCCCTGAAGGTTACAACTTTCCAAGACTATACTTGATTACATCAAAATGGATTTAAATCCAATATAGATAAAGTCCTAGAATTGTACAAAATAATTACAATAAATAAACAAAATGAAGCTCTTGCTCCAATCTCTTAAAGCTACTGCCTTGGTGGAGGCATCTCACCAACACCTGAAAATGGTTTTCCCATATAGGGTGAGCCAAAGCCGAGCAAAAATACTACAACACAATGTATAAATCTTAACAAAGCCATGAGGTTTTATGCATATGCAATGCCAATGTCAAAACATTTTTACATTTCTTTCCAAAACCATGTCATGCCAAGTTTATATCACAATTCTCGAATCATGTCCTTTACAATAAAAAAACAAGGGGGAAATCTCAAACCAGTACAACCTTTCACAGATATTTCATCCACAGGAAACCGTGAAACGACACCTATGTAAACGTAGCCTATACAAGTGCTATTATTGTCATTTTACGGATATTTTGTCCACGGGAATTGGCACCCATGTATACGCGCGTTTTTCTAGACTTTCACCATAGAGACACATGCCAACTTGATTTGGTGATACACAAATTCCCACGTTCACCCCATTTTCTTAAAATCATATACATTTTCAATGTATTAAATAAATAAAAATGTTTAATGCTCATGGATGAGAAATTAGTTTTAATTCACCTAATCCTCATGCAATTTCTACAACAATCATAGCCATCTTCCACCAATAGCCCAAAACAGATAGATAATTTTCATTAAAGCTACACTTTTCCAAAATTTCAAAATGGGAGTGATAATATATATCCAATTCCACCCTCATCATCATCATCATTTTAATTTCACAATTTCTATATCAATTCCATTCTCTCTTTACAATCTCAAACATTCTCACTTTAGGGCAAAAACCTCTTTCTCTTTGAAAGTCCATTTTAATGCAAGAAATATTTCATTTCAACATATATCAACCCCAAATTCATAATCACAACCCTTTTTTTAAAACCATTTGAAAACCCCTCTTTTACATTTTGATTCCAAACCCTAGGTTTTTGACAAAAATTCCCCAAAGCACTGTAATATTTTAGAATAGCAAATAGCTAAGGTAAAACTCATACAAGAGTGTGAAGAATTCCTACCTCAAGCTTAGAAGATGATTGGAGGAGAGATGGAAACCCAAAGACACCAAAAACCAACTTTACTCCAATTAGAACGAAACCCTTTTCGAGCTCTATCTTTTTAACAAAGGCTCATGGGTGAAACGATCGATGGATCTAGGTGTATTTGAAGGAAATAGATGAGTTTTAGAGAGAGAGAGTAAGAGTTATTAGGGTTTTAAAATGTTTAGAGAGAGTGAGACATGAAAAAGTGATGGAAAAAGTGACTTTTACGGACTGATATACATGCAGTTCGCTGAAGCACAAGAAGTTGATGCTCGAGCGTGAAATATAAACTCCTAGTACTTTTACAGACAGAAGACTAACACTCGAGTACAACAAGGGCCGCTTGAACGCAAGAAGTTTCGCTCGAGTGTAGAATACAACTTCCTAGACCTGCAAAACTACTGAGAGTTCACAAAGACCGCTCGAGCGATAGAAATGACGCTCGAGAGTAAGAGCAAAATTCTAGGCAACAAAAGTTTGAAAAACAAGCTATCAACCTGTTCCAAAAGCAACTAATACAACCCAATAGCCCAACTCAAGGAAAAATAGTGGTAAACAAGGCAAGAACAACTATATAAGGAAAAAAAACCTGAATCCAAAAGTCCAACGGGTCGGGTTTAAACCAGAAACGCTATAACCTCTCCCTCTTAAGAAATTTCATCCCCGAAATTTAAACCAAACATTTAAAATCAAGTTTAAACCAATTATAAGAATGATAATCAACTAATTTCATTACCATGACCTATCTACCGGTTAATCAATCATATCAACATGATAAATAAGTTCTCAATATTGAATATACAATTTACATTTCCAAAACATATACAATGTTTGCATTACATTAACACAACAAAACTCTTAAAACATGCTCAAGTACCAAAAAATAGGTCCGGATACTTCTCATGGACTTCTAGCTCACGTTCCCAAGTTGCTTCCTCAACCCCGTGATGTTTCCATAACACTTTCACTAAAGGAATTGTCTTACCTCGCAAGACTTGGTCTCGAGTATCCAAGACTCGCACCGATCTCTTCTCTAACTCAGTCCAATCCAACACGTGGATGGATCCAGCTCATACTTTCGGAGTATACATATTGAAACATGTCATGAACCCCAGAAAACTGTGGCGGTAAGGCCAAGCGATAAGCTATCTCTCCAATCCACTCTAGGATCTCAAAAGGCCCGATAAATCTAGGAGATAACTTCCCACTCTTTCCAAATGTCATCAAACCCCGTCTAGGTGATATCTTCAAGAAGACGTGATCTCTTACCTCAAAGGATAACGGTCTTCTCCTATGGTCAACATAGCTCTTTTGACGACTCTGAGCTATGACTAACATCTTACGGATAAGTGCAACTTTCTCTGTCATTTTTTGGACTAACTCGGACCCAAAATTGGCACATCACCCACCTCGGCCTAACACATAGGAGACCTACACAGTCAGTCATACAGGGCCTCAAACGGTGTCATACCAATACTCGACTGGAAACTGTTGTTATAGGCAAACTCCAATAAGGACAAGTGCCTCTCCCAGGACCCTTTAAAGTCAAGGAAACTGTTGCTATACGCTCAGACTGCCTGTTAGTCTGAGGATGATAGGCAGTACTGAAAGTCAACTTAGTGCCCAAGGCATTCTGTAGGCTCTGCCATAACCGAGCCATAAAATGTGGATCTCTATCCAAGACAATAGTCACAGGGACTCCATGAAGTCGAACAATGTCCCTGATGTAAAGGTCAGCTAGATAATCTACCGAGTCACTCGTGTGCATAGGTACAAAGTGTGCTGACTTGGTCAATCGGTCAACTACCACCCAAATTGCATCACTATCCCATTGAGTCTTCGGAAGACTCACAACAAAATCCATCGTGACATGCTCACACTTCCACTCAGTTATAGGCAAGGGTTGTAACAAACCCACTGGCTTCTAGTGCTCGGCCTTCACTTGTTGACAAGTAAGGCATTTTGATACAAACACGGCTACATTCTTCTTCATACCTCTCTACCAAAACTGGTGACTAAGGTCACAATACATCTTTGTGTCTCCTGGGTGCATCATACGACGTGAGTGGTGAAACTCTCGGAGTACTTCCTCTCGGCAAGACTTTAGCTCGAAAAGATGGTCAAGGTATCTAACACTTGAGTCAGAATATATGTTTAAGCCTTTATCTACCTTCCCACTAGAGATCTTTTCCCGGAGGGTTTCTACCTCAAAAGTCACCCCTTTGTGCTTCTATCACTTGGCTCATAAGTGTACGTTGTGCAACTATAGAAAACAGGGCTGCAGACTAAACGGACTGACCAAGATGCAAGTCAAACTCACTAATAGCACCCAATATCTCCCATTCCTGTATAGCAATACTAGCCACACTGCCAATGGATTTCCTACTTAAGGCATCAGCCACAACATTGGCTTTCCCCGGATGATAATGTAACTCAAAATTATAATCTTCTATAAACTCCATCTACCTTCTCTGCCTCAGATTCAAGTCTTTCTATGTAAACATATATTTTAGACTTTTGTGATCAGAAAATACTTCAAACTTCTCACCATACAAATAATGCCTCCAAATTTTCAAGGCAAAGATCACTGCTGCTAGTTCTAGGTCATGAGTAGGGTAGTTCCTCTCATGTGTTTTCAACTGCTGTGAGCCATAAGCTATTACTTTTCCCTCTTGCATCAATATACAACCCAAACCTTCCCGTAAAGCATCATAATACACTGAATAGCCCAAATCCCTCTCCGGGATAATCAATATTGGAGCAATGGTCAGTCTGACCTTAAATGCTTCAAATGACTTTTCACAAGTCTCACTTCATATAAACTTAATTTCTTTCCTTGTCAGTCTAGTCAATGGTGAAGCTAATCTAGAGAAATCTTTCACAAATCGAAGGTAATACCCGGCCAACCCCAAGAAACTACGAATTTTAAAGCATTCTTAAGTTATTCCCAATCTTGTATGGCTTCTATCTTGGATGAATCTACAGTCACTCGTTCCTCGGATACCATGTGGCCTAGGAACTTAACTTCTTTCAACCAGAATTCACACTTCCCGAACTTAGCATACAGTTTGTGGGCTCTAAGCAATTGAGCACAACTTGTAAGTGTTCCTCGTGTTCCTCTTCGAAGGGTGAGTAGATCAAGATGTCGTCCACAAAGACGACCATAAAGCAGTCTAAGAACTCACGGAAGATTCAGTTCATCAAGTCCATAAACATGGCTGGTGCATTGGTTAATCCAAAAGGCATCACTAGGAACTCATAATGGCCATACCACACACAGAATGTTGTCTTCTGGATATCTTCATCCTTTACCCTCAACTGGTGATAACCCGATCTTAGGTTTATCTTAGAGAAACAACAAGAGCCCTTCAACTAATCAAATAAATTATCTATACGAGGCATTGGGTACTTGCTCTTAACAATAATTCGGTTCAACTTCTGGTAATCAATACAAAGCCGTAAGGCACCATCCTTTTTCTAAGCAAAAAGAGTCGGTGCTTTCCAAGGCGCCGTACTAGGGCAGATGAAACCCTTGTCTAACAATTCCTAGAGTTGAATCTTCAACTCACCCAACTCAACGGGTTCAAATCTATCCGGTGCCATAGAAATCGGTATTGTGCTAGGCACTAATTCAATAGAGAACTCAATCTCATAATGAGGTGGCAAACTAGTGAGATCCTCAGGAAAAACATCTGGGTATTCACAAACTACCCTTGGAAACTCAACTCGGACTTCGTCACATTCACTACCCAAGGAGTTTGCAAGAAGACAACTAAGCTCACTCAGTCCATGCGGATTATACACCAGTGATAAGACTCTATCAACCCGGTCCCCCAAGAAATAAAAACAATCACCGCTCAAGGTACATACAGTAACAATCTATGACAGCCCGATACGATGATAACCAGTCCATTCCCAAAATAGAATAAAAACTCGATATGTCAATCAACGCAAATGCAAAAAGAAGTTAGCGACCGACAACCTCTATGTCACAACCCCGACACCCCTGTTCCAAAACAATCTCACCTCCAATAGGTGACTCTGTACTAAGTGGAGATGCTAACCGAGCCAACTTTAACCCTAATGCTGATACAAATGTAGACGAGATGAATGAATGGGATGCACCTGTATCAATTAATATATTATCAATAGAATTGCATAACAAGAAAGTACATCTCACAACTGAAGGTGCTAGTATTAAGTCTGGCATGGTAAAAGCATACACACGCTCTGAGGTCTCTGCTCCACCTGCTCACCCCTCAAAACATGAGTCTGATGTACTAACTAAGCTGAAGAGGCTTCCTGATTGGCCCTCGAGGCCTGTGCTGACTGTGTAGGTTGGTGGCTCTGTATTCGCCTCAAACCAGACGCACTAGGTGTGCCTACCTATCTACACTGATAACAAGTGAGTGGCTACCCTTTCCCCCTTACTCTGGCTCTAAGAACGAGCCACAGATGAAACAGACCATTGCCCTCCTCCCTTTATGGGCAAACTGGAGACTTGTGGCCCAACTGACCACATCTAAAGTAAGTGAAATCTCCTTGACCACTTCTTCCAGAACCTGAACTCGATACTGGAAAAGTGGACCTCGACTGTGCTCCCTGGGACTGTTGTGGGGGTAGAACCCCTCTGTCTCATGTTGTCCCCCTGAACATCCTGACTCCTCTTGGAGCCCCTCATCCTCTCTTCTTCCATTTGCACCACAGTCTCAAGATGAGCCGCCGACTCTATAAGTCACCCATAATATTTAATTATTAAACTGGCTATCTTGAAAAGAAGCCCAGTCCTTAACCTTTTCTTGAACTCCATACAACGACATTCTTTTGTCGCTACTAACTCTAGTGCAAATCTAGATTGACTAGTAATGCGGCCTCAAACTTGGCCACCAGTGTGTTCAACTGCTTAAGCTTTGAGAATTGCTTCCTTAACTTCTTCCTAACAGTGGGAGGTAAGAACATGTTCTGGAAGGTGTCAACGAAGCCTTCCTAGTTACTCCAATACGTCCACGTGCATACTTCCACAATTGACCCGTATCTCCCTTCAGCTGGAAGGATGCCAAGGTCACCCTCAAACCACCATCTTTAATGCTGAGCATTTCAAACATCTTCACCATCAGCTCTAACCACTCATTCGGCTTCAATGGCTTATTAGGATCACCCAAAAACTTGTTCGAGTTAGATCGGAAGAACTCCCTCTTCAAGAATGATGGCCCTGCCTCAGCTACTTGGGCCTGGACTTGATTCTCAGCCTTGAGAGTGTCCATAGATTTTTGCAAAGCTACGGCTATTTCACGGGGCAAAGCGCCTAGAGCCTGCTAACCAACTGGTTTGGCCAGATTGGCCTGACCAACTCCTTCTTCTTACACCGGAATCTTATCCACTAAAGGCACCTATCTCATACCCATAAAATCACATAAGCATGTTATCGCATAGTGTACCTTACATACAGATGTCTCTATAAAGTGAGACAAACCCATTGTGGTAATAACCACTTTTCAGGTTCCTAAAGTATTCAAACCTGGTACGTTCTGATACCAAGTTATATCGCCCCGAAATAAATACAATAAGCAATTCATGACGATAATATGAATCAGAGTATAATGTCCTTCCATTACATAAGGCTCAGTTGTACAAAAGGGTGACACATGCGAATATACATTCATAAGTCCTAACCCTGAATTTATAGCATGTGTCAACAACAAAGATATGAAATAGAAGCTAAACAGATAATTGAAATGCCTTGAAGGCTACAACTTTCCAAGACTATACTTGGTTACATCAAAACGGATTTAAATCTAATACAAATAAAGCCCTAGGCTTGTAAAAAAAAAAATTACAACAAATAAACAAAATGAAACTCTTGCTCCAATCCTCACAAACTACTACATTGGTTGGAGGCATCTCACCAACACCTGAAAATGATTTTCCTATATAGGGAGATCCAAAGCCCAGTAAAAATACTACAACACAATGTATAAATCTCAACAAAGCCATGAGGTTGTATGCATATGCAATGCTAGTACCAAAACATTTTTACATCTCTTTCCAAAACCATGCCATGCCAAGTTTATATCACAATTCTCAAATCATGTCCTTTACAATAGAAAAACAAGGAGGAAATCTCAAACCAGTACAACCTTTCACGGATATTTCGTTTCCAAGAAACCGTCAAACAACACCCATATAAACGTAGCCTATATAAACACTACTATTGCCATTTTGCTGATATTTCGCTGCGGGAATTGGTACAATGTTTAATGCACATGAATGAGAAATTAGTTTTAATTCACCTAATTCTCATGCAATTTCTACAACAATTCTCATGGAATTTCTACAACAATCATAGCTATCCTTCACAGATAACCCAAAACAGATAGATAATTTTCATGAAAGATACACTTTTCCAAAATTTCAAAATGGGAGTGATAATACATATCAAACTCTACCCTTATCATCATCATCATCATTTCAATTTCACAATTTCCATACCAATTCCATTTTATCTTTACAATCTCAAACATTCTCATTTTAGGGCAAAAACTCCTTTCTTTTTGAAAATCCATTTCGATGCAAGAAATATCTCATTTCAACATATATCAACCCCAAATTCATAATCACAACCTTTTTCTTAAAACCATTTGAAAACCCCTCTTTTATATTTTGATTCCAAACCCTAGGTTTTTGACAAAAAACCCCCAAAACACCATAATCTTTTGGAATAGCAAATAGCTAAGGTAAAACTCATATAAGAGTGTGAAGAATCCCTATCTCAAACTTAGAAGATGATTGGAGAGATGGAAACCCAAAGACGCCAAAAACCAACTTTACTCCGATTAGAACGAAGCCTTCTTCGAGCTCTATCTTTTTAACAAAGCCCACGGGTGAAAAGATTGATGGATCTAGGTGTATTTGAGGGAAATATATGAGTTTTAGAGAGAGAGAGTGAGAGATATTAGGGTTTTGAAATGTTTAAAGAGAGAGAGAGAGACATGAAAAAGTGATTTAAAAAGTGATATAAAAAGTGACTTTTATGGACTAATATACGCGTAGTCTGCTTGAGCGTAAGAAGTTGACGTTTGAGGGTGAAATACAAACTCCCAGTACTTTTACAAATAGAAGACCAACGCTCGAGCGCAACAAGGGCTGCTCGAGCCAAGACCGCTCGAGCATAAGAAGTTTCGCTCGAGTGTAGAATACAACTTCCCAATACTTTTGTAGACCTGCAAAACTTCTGAGAGCTCACAAAGACCGCTTGAGCGCAAGAAGTGACGCTCGAGCATATGAGCAAAATTCTGGGCAACAAAAGTTTGAAAAACAAGCTACCAACCTGTTCTAAACGCAATAACCTAATGGCCCAACTCAAGGAGAAATAATGATAAATAAGGCAAGAACAACTATATAAGGAAAAAAAACTTGAATTCAAAAGTCCAACAGGTCGGGTTTAAACTAGAAACACTATAATGTGCCTCTTTTACGACCCTTTAAATTCAAGAACATAACCCCGAAGCATATCATCAAGGATCTGGATGGTACACTATGATTGTCTGTTAGTTTGAAGATGATAAGCGGTGCTAAAAGTTAACTTAGTGCCCAAGGCATTTTGTAGGCTTGCCACAACCAAACCGTGAAATGTAGATCTCTATCCGAAACAATAGTCATAGGGACTCCGTGAAGTCGAACTATGTCCCTAATATAAAGATCGGCAAGATAATCTACCGAGTCACTCGTGCTCATAGGTACAAAGTGCCCTGACTTAGTTAACCGATCAACTACCACCCAAATGGCATCATTACCCCATTGAGTTCTCGGAAGATCCACAACAAAATCCATCATGACATGCTCCCATTTCCACTCGGCTATAGGTAAGGGTTGCAACAAACCTGCTGATCTTTGATGCTTAGCCTTCACTTGTTGACAAGTAAGGCACCTTGATACAAACATAGCTATATCCTTCTTCATACACCTTCACCAAAACTAGCAACTAAGATCGTGGTACATCTTTATGCCTCCCGGATGTACCGCAAGGCGTGAATGGTAAAACTCTTGGAGTACCTCCTCTTGACAAGACTCCGACTCGAAAAGACGGTCAAGGTATCTAACATTCGAGTCAAAATACACATTCAAGCCCTTCTCTACCCTTCCACTAGTTATCTTCTTCCGGAGGGTCTCTACCTCAATATCACCACTCTGTTCTTCTATAACCTGGCTCACAAGTGTAGGTTGTGTAACCACCGAAAACAACGCTGCCGACTCATCGGACTTGCCAAAATGCAAGTTAAACTCGCCAACAGCACTCAACATATCCCATTCCCTGATGGCAATACTCGTTACACTGCTAATGGATTTCCTACTTAAGGCATCAGCCACTACGTTGGCTTCTCCCGGATGATAATACAACTCAATGTCATAGTCCTCTATAAACTCCATCCACCTCCTCTGCCTCAAGTTCAAATCTTTTTGTGAAAATAGGCACTTCAAACTCTTATGATTGGAGAATACCTCAAACTTCTCACCATACAAGTAATGTCTCCAAATCTTCAAAGCAAAGATCACCACTGCTAGCTTTAGGTCATGTGTAGGGTAGTTTCTCTCATGTGTTTTCAACTGACGTGAGCCATAAGCTACCATCTTCCCATCTTGCATCAAGACACACCCCAAACCTTCCCGAGATGCGTTACAATACACAGAATAGCCCAAACCTCTCTCCGGAATAATCAACATTGGAGTGGTGATAAGTTTAACCGTAAGTTCATGGAACGACTTCTCACAAGTCTCACTCTACAAAAATTTGATTCCCTTCCTTGTCAATCTAGTTAAAGTAGAGGCTAATCTAGAGAAATCTTTCACAAAACAACGGTAGTACCCGACCAACCCCAAGAAACTACAGATTTCAAAGGTATTCTTAGGTTGTTCCCAGTCTTGGACTGTCTCGATCTTAGAGGAATCTACAGTCACCCCTTCTCCCAACACTACATGGCCTAAGAACTTAACTTCTTTCAACCAGAATTCACACTTCCCAAACTTAGCATACAACTTGTGGGTTTTAAGCAACTCAAGCATAGCTCACAAGTGTTCCTCATGTTCTTCTTTAGAGGGTGAGTAAATCAAGATGTCATCAACGAAGACAACCACAAAGTGGTCTAAGAACTTGCGGAAGATTCTATTTGTCAAATCCATAAACAAGGCCGGTGCGTTGGTCAACCCAAAAGGCATCACTAGGAACTCATAATGGCCATACTGCGTACGGAATGTCATTTTTTGGATGTCCTCCTCCCTTACCCTCAACTAGTGATAACCCGATCTCAAGTCTATCTTGGAGAAGTAACTAGACCCTTTTAACTGGTCAAACAAATCATCTATACAAGGCAATGGGTACTTGTTCATAACAGTTACCCGGTTCAACTTCCAGTAATCAATACAAAGTCACAATGTACCATCCCTCTTCTTGGCAAAGAGAGTTGGTGCTCTCCAAGGTGATGTACTAGGATGGATAAAACCCTTATCTAGTAATTCTTGGAGTGGAATCTTCAACTCACTCAACTCGGCGGGTGCAAACCTATACGGTACCATAAAAATTGGAGTCGTGCCAGGCACTAAGTCAATAAAGAACTCAATCTCAAGGTGAGGAGGTAAACTAGTGAGATCCTCAAGAAAGACGTCTGGGTATTCACAAACTACCCTCGGCAACTCAACTAGGACTGTATCACTCTTAACACCCATGAATTTAGCAAGTAGGAGACTAAGCTCACCCCGACCACTTGGATCACATACTGGCAACAAGGCTCTATCAATCTGATCTCCCAAGAAATAACAGTCACCACTTGAGGTATATACAGTAACCCTCTGACAGTAATAGTCTATAACAGCCTCGATAAAATGACAACCAGTCCGTACCTAATATAACATCAAAACTTGACAGTTCAATCAATACAAATGCAGAAAAAAGTTGACGATTGGCAATCTCTATCTCACAAATCCGACATCCCTGTTTCAACACAATCTCATCCCCAACAGGTGACTCTACATTGAGTGGAGATGCTAACCGAGTCAATTCTAATCCCAACGCCAATGCAAATACAGACGAAATAAAAGAATGAGATGCACATGTATCAATCAACACATTGGCAATAGAATTACACAACAAGAAATTACCTCTCACTACTGAAGGCACTAGTACTATATCTGGCGTGGTAATAGCATACACATACCCTGTAGGTCTCTGCTCTACCTGCTCACCCCTTAGAGCATAAGTCTGATGCACGAACTAAGCCAAAGAGGCTCTCTGATTGGCCTTTGAGGCTTGAGCTGACTGTAGACGCTGATGGCTCTGTGTTTGGCTCTAGCCAAATGCACCAGATGTGCCACCCGACTGAGAGCAAAACCTCTTCACGTGCCCTAACTGCCCACACTGATAATAGGTAGGCGACTGCCCTCTTTTTTGACTCTGGCTCTGAGAACAAGTCACCGATGGTGCAAATTGTTGCCCTCCTCTCTTTTTTAGGCAAACTATAGACTTGTGACCCAGCTGGCAACACTTGAAACAGGTAATCCCTCCATGTCCACCTCTCTCTAACCCGGCGGTCGGTATAGGAAAAGTGGACCTAGACTGACCTCCCGTGGGGTGGAACCCCTCTGCCTCTTACTGTCTCGAGTCTCTCCCTGAACCTCCTGACTCCTCCTAGAGCCCCTCATTCGCTCCTCCTCCGCTTGAACCACAGTCTCCAAGTGAGCTGCCGCCTCCACAAAGCATTTGTAGTCCCTAATCATTGACCCAGCTGCTTTGAAATGAAACTCGGTCTTCAACCTCTTCTTGAACTCGATGCAATGGCATTCCTCCGTCGCTGCAAGCTCCGGTGCAAATCTAGAAAGGCTAGTGAAAGCTGCCTCAAACTCGGCTACAAGTAAGTTGAGCTGCTTGAGTTTCAGAAACTGATCCCTCAACTTCTCCCTTGTAGTGAGAGGCAAGAACTTGTCATGGAAGGTGTTGACAAAGGTTTCCTAGGTCACTTCAATGTGCCTACGTGCATACTTTCACTATTGACCCGCATCTCCCTTCAATTTGAAAGATGCCAAGGTCACTTTCAACCCATCATCTTCAATGTCAAGCATCTCAAATGTCTTCACCATTTACTCCAACCACTCATTTGCCTTCAGTGGTTCCTTCGAATCAACCAAAAACTCATCCGAATTCGACCGGAAGAACTCCCTCTTCAAGAATGACGGCCCTGCCTCAGCAACTTGGGCCTGAACTTGATTCTCAGCTCTAAGAATGTCCATAGATTCCTGCAAAGCTCTGGCTATTTCACGAGCCAAAGCGCCTATGGCCTGACAATCCACTAGTTCGGCCACATTGGTAAAAACCCATTGTTGTACCCAAAGTATTGAAACCCGATACGCTCTGATACCAAGTTGTAATGCCCCGAAATAATTACAATAAAACCATCCACGAACACTTATAATTAAACATATCATTTGGATTATACGGTCTCTTCTATTGCATATGATCTCATATTACAAAGGACAGTATATGCAGTTATACATTCATAAGCCCTAACCTTGAATCTATAGCATATGTTATATTGTTAAAGATTTGAAAATAAGTTAAGCAATTAAGAAATGCCCTACAGGCTTACAACTTCCCAAGATAATGCTTGGTTACAACAAAAGTGAGTTTAAACTCAATACAAATAAAGCCTAGGCTTGTACAAAAATAAATACACAAATGAACAAAATGAAGCTCTTGCTTCAAGTCCTTCCAAGCTATTGTCTTGGCGAAAGCATTTCATCAGTACCTGAAATGTTTTTCTCACATAGTATAAGCCAAAGCCTAGTAGAAATAGTTCAACACAATATATGAATCTCAACAAAATTATAGGATGAATGCATATGCCATGCTCGTGCCAAAACGTTTTACCTTTCTTTCAAAACCATGTAATGTCAGGTTATAAAACAATTCATAACATCCTTTCTCTTTTCACTATAAACCATACTGTGAATACAACACCGTGAATCTCTAGGTACGTGTCTGCTAGCAAGCTATATAAGCACTACTCTTTGTCATTTTTACTGACATTAACCGAAAGGCTCGACACCTATTTGCACGGTTTTTTAGTCTTTCACTAAAGACAAACAGACCAACTTAACATTTGTAACCACACCTCCTACCTAAATTCACCAAGTATTCCCTTTTTCTCAAAACAGTATATCATGGGGTAATTAGTATTTTATAATTATTGATTTAATGGGTTAGCCAATAACATTTTTTAAAATTATATTTTAATTCAATAATTCGCAAATATTGGTAGAAGTTTTGGAGCTCCCACAAGGCTCCTTGCAAAAAGCCACTTTGTTATAATATATAGTATAGATTTACTAAATTTTAAAAATTTTTTTATAAATATTTTATTTTTTAAAGTGTTTTTACATTAACTGAATCTTAGAATAAAAAATGCTCAAAGTATTAAAAAAAAATTCACTACAACTAGAAAAATGACACACAAAAATAAAAAATAAAAACTTAAAAATTATTTTAAAAAATTGTTAACCGAAATGTCTACTCCACAATAATTCTTTTATTACTCTGAATTGAAGACAACCTATGTTAATTCCCAAGTTCTAATGTTCGCAATTCAAACAAAAAAATCCACCCACATAGGACAAACTTTTTTATAATGAAAATATCAAGAGAAGAATAGTAGTTTGATTACGTACGTTTCCTTGATTTAACATTATTAAAAGAGACGGAGAGGGAGAAGATTATGGTAATCTTGAATGGTATTTTTGGAACAATCTTTTGTGTAAAATAAAATAATTTGAAATAAATTTAAATAAAATAAATAAATAATATATCAGATTTATTTATCGAACCGAATTAAAATTAAGACCAAGTCGAGTGTGTGACACTCTGTCCTTAAGACAGATTCGCCCCGCTACGGTGCTTCCGGTTGAGTGGCGTCTATCTCCCAGGATACAATGATCTTCACAAAATTGTTGTAGCACACCAAATAAATTTATACGGCGAACCAAACCTTGTGTTCTATACTCTCTTTTGTTTTTCTTTAAACTAGAATGAAGATTAAAATGCAAAATATAATTTGGACAGCAAAGAGGGTGTTTTTCAGACTGTTCTCACTTCCTACGAACTGCTAGAAATGGATTAATATATATAGGCAACTTGATCTGACCTAATAGGTGCAACCTGGAAGTGAACAGGTTTGAATCAAAATTCAAACAGATCTGAACTGTTTGAACAGATTTCTACCGTTGCTTATTTGAACATTAATATTCAAACTTTCTGAAAAGCAACCGTTGGTCTTAGTTTAAAAGAAACTATTGGTACATTATTTATTAAACTATTTGAAAAATATATATAACAAATTGAATAGTTTAATAAATAAAGAAAAAAGGTACAAATTTTAGGAAACCACTTAGGAATCCAAAATTTAAATTTAGAATTAAATTAAATTCCCACAATTACAAACTTTAGGAAACCACTTAGGAACCCAAAATTTGAATTTAGAATTTAATTAAATTCCCACAATAATTTTTATTGAAAAAATTCAAAAGAATTTTTATCTAAAAAATTAATGTTAAATCCGAAAACGACGTCAACTTCCCATTCACTCATAAATGGTTTTGACGTTCCGTCTTCACTGTGTGACTTGCCACGCGGCAAGGAACACGTCATCTCTTCGGACCCACCCAAAAGACATTTGGGGCCCACTCTATTTTGAGCTCAAAGTCGACCCAAAATATGCCTTATATAAACCAATTTTCTAACAATCCCCCAGATGAATGGAATTTGACGGAGAGAAAATGCAACAACATGATCTAATCAGAGAGTACAGAAATTGGTAATATTCTGCAAAGGATAGGTAGCTTTTGGCTTTGAACCTTCCCTTGTGAGACACTATCGGATTTACTAGCTAAACAGTGAACATGATGTCTTGAACTGTTCAGCCGTTTGTGTAAACCAAGACAATAGAACTCACATAGTATATTCCCAGACACAGTTTAGTTCTCACTATTGTGTTCATTTTGGCCCTGAACAACCTGGTCTTTCATGAGTGCTCTAGAGAATTGTAGCCCTTCAAAATTCATAAAAACCGGCCCAGTTCACACTCACATAGGTGATTCTTATGAAGAGTATCCTGCTATACCACTAGGTTAACCTAGATATAAGAATCATTAAAAGTTTTACTTAACCTAAAACGCTGCAGACATCACTATTTTATCATAGAAATGGGTAGGAGTTAGACTCCCCAGTGATCCTTCTGAGTCAATCACAACTCGGTTGTCCCTTTGAACCTAGATCTTGGGATCTCCAGTCAACTAGGTTGGGTTGCCGTTGTGGTAACTCTTATTTAATAGGCTTAAGTCTCATTCCTCTCGATGAATTCTTAACTAACTCTCTTGCTAACCCTTTGGTTAGTGGATCCGCTATGTTGTCTTTAGACTTAACATATTCTATGGAAATAATTCCATTAGAGAGTAGTTGTCTCACGGTGTTATGTCGACGACGAATGTGTCGTGACTTACCGTTATACATATGACTTTGTGCTCTACCTATAGCTGATTGACTATCACAATGTATGCATATAGCAGGCACCGGTTTTGGCCATATTGGAATATCTTCAAGGAAGTGGCGAAGCCATTCTACTTCTTCCCCTACTTTGTCTAAAGCTATGAATTCAGATTCCATAGTAGACCTAGCAAAACAAGTATGTTTGGAAGATTTCCAAGATACAGCCGCCCCCCCAAGAGTAAAATACCCACTAGTGGGCTTAGAGTCTCTAGTATCCGATATCCAATTTGCATCACAGTATCCTTCAAGTACTGCTGGATATCTAGTATAATTAAGCCCAATGTTACGAGTAAATCGGAGATATCTTAGAATCCTTATCATTGCTTTTCAGTGTTCTACTCCCGGATTACTCGTATACCTACCTAATTTACTTACTGCATAAGCTATATCTGGGCAAGTGCAGTTCATCAAGTATATTAAGCTTCCAATAATTTGGGCATACTCTAATTGAGAAATACTTTCTTGTACATTCTTAGAAAGATACAAATTAACATCTACAAGAGTTCTAGCAAGATGATCATCATCTTTGCTGAATTTGTCAAGTATTTTCTTAATGTAATGAGATTGTGACAAAGCATATCCTTCTAATGTTTTGGTAATTTTCATACCAAGTATTACATCAACAATGCCCATGTCCTTCATGTCAAAATGTTTATTCAACATTTTTTTGGTAGTTTTAATCATGTCATTATTACTACCAATGATGAGCATATCATCTACATAAAGACATATAATGACATAACTCTTATTTGTGTTTTTAATATAAACACATTTGTCACACTCATTAATTTTAAATCCATTTGACATCATTGCCTTGTCAAATTTCTCATGCCATTGCTTTGGTGCTTGTTTTAAATCATATAATGATTTAACTAATTTACACACTTTCTTTTCTTTCTCTGGAACAAAAAACCCTTCTGGTTGTTCCATGTAAATTTCTTCATTTAACTCACCATTTAAGAAAGCGGTTTTAACATCCATTTGATGAATTTCTAGATTGTATAGAGATGCAATGGCAATTAGCATTCTAATAGATGTTATTCTAGTAACCGGTGAGTATGTGTCAAAGTAACCTAGACCTTCTTTCTGTCTAAAACCTTTGACTACAAGTCTTGCCTTGTATTTGTCTATTGATCCATCTGCTTTCAATTTTCTTTTGAAAATCCACTTGTACCCAAGAGGTTTTCAACCTGGTGGCAAGTCCACTAATTCCCAAGTGTGATTTTGCAAGATGGATTCAACTTCACTGTTGACAGCTTCTTTCTATAAAGGAGCTTCAGGACTAGACATAGCATCTTTAAAAGTTAAAGGCTTATTTTCTAACAAATATGTTAGAAAATTTGGACCAAAAGATTTTGAGGTTCTAGCACGTTTATTACGCCTAAGTTCCTCTTCCTTATTTTGATCTAACTTTTGTTCTTGATCATGTTCTTGATCCTGACTAGTAATAGTATCAAAAGATCTTTTATTAGTATTAGTCTCTTGTCCAGTCTTCTTTGGAAATAGATGTTCAAAAAAAGATGCATTCCGAGACTCAATAATAGTATTTATATGCATTTCGGTATGTTCTGATTTATGAATCAAAAACCGATATGCACTACTATTCTTGGTATAACCAATGAAAATGCAATCAATGTCTTAGAACCTATCTTAGTCTTTTTAGGACTAGGAATAGCCACTTTAGCCAAACACCCCCACACTTTTAAGTATTTGTAGGATGGTACTCTTCCATGCCACAATTCATAAGGTGTTTGATTCACTTTCTTCGGGGTACTTTATTTAAAATATAATTAGCAGAAAGTATTGCTTCCCCCCACAAGTTCTGAGGTAATCCAGAACTGATTAACATGGCATTCATCATTTCTTTTAAAGTCCTATTTTTCCTTTCAGCAATTCCATTTTGCTGAGGTGAGTAAGGAGCGGTGGTTTGATGAATTATTCCATATCTTTACAAAATTCACCAAAAGGTGATTCATATTCACCACCTCTATCACTTCTAAGTTTCTTGATTTTCTTACCAAGTTGATTTTCAACTTCATTCTTATATTGAATGAAAGTTTCCAAAGCTTCATCCTTGGTTCGAATTAAATAAATATAACTATATCTAGTATAGTCATCTATAAAAGTGATTACATACTTTTCCCACTTCTGGTTTGAATTGATTTAAAATCAAAATGTCACTATGAATTAATTCAAGTGGTTCCGTACTTTTTTCAATTGAATGAAAAGGAGTTTTAGATAATTTTGCCTCAACACAAATTTCACATTTATGATTTGAATCAATGTCAAATTTAGGTAAACATTTCATATTAATTAATCTACGCAAAGATTCAAAATTAACATGTCATAGTCTACTATGCCATAAATTTGAAGACTCAAGCAAGTAAGAAGAAGATGCAGTATTATTAATAACTGAGGGTACAACGGTCATTACATTTAACTTGAAAAGGCCATCAGACATGTAACCTTTTCCTACATACATCCCATTCTTAGTAAGTACAAATTTATCACTCTCAAATACTAGCCTAAACCCATTCTTACTCAACAAAGATCCGGAAACAAGATTCTTGCGAATGTCCGGTACATGCAGCACATTGTTGAGAGTGAGTTCCTTTCCAGATGTCATCTTGAGTACAATCTTTCCTTGTCCTTCAACTTTGGAAGTTGAGGGTTGCCCATAAATAGTTGTTCACCATTGTCCACTGTAGAATAAGATGTGAACATCTTTTTGTCGGCATAAATATGACGAGTAGCACCCGTGTCCACCCACCATTCTTTAGGATTTCCGACAAGATTTGCCTCGAAAACAACTGTAGAAAGATTGATGTCATCGACACCATTGGAAATATTGTCCACTTCGGTCATATGGGCTTGAGCAGACTTCTTGCTTGTTCTTCTTTTGCTTTTGCCTTTGCTACGGCAATCTTTGGCCCAATGTCCCTCTTTGTCACAGATGTAACATTTGCCATTAAACTTGTACTTTTTATTTTCTCCCCCTTTAGAGCCTTGTGATGAACTTTCTCCAGAAGATTTACGTTTCTTGGTTTTTGAAGCATGTTCTACTACATTTGCCTTAGACTCCATAGGATTCTTACCTGCCCGCTTATCAGAATTGCGGTTGTCCTCCTCAATCCTTAAACGCACAATTAACTCGTCCATAGAAATTTCTTTGCGCTTGTGTTTAAGGTAGTTCTTGAATTCCTTCCAGCCTTTTGGTAATTTTCAATTAAGGCTGCAACTTGGAAGGATTCACTGAGAGACATACCTTCTGCGTGAATGTCATGCAGAATGAGTTGGAAATCTTGAGCTTGGTTGATCACAGTTTTTGAATCAACCATTACAAAATCTAAGAATCTGCCAACCACAATTTCTTTGAGCCGGCATCTTCCGTTTTGTACTTTTTCTCCAACGATTCCCAAGTTCATTTGCTGTCTTGATTGGACTGTAGACGTTGTATAATGTGTTGTCAAGTCTGTTCAAGATGTAGTTCCGGCAAAGGAAATCGGCATGTTTCCAAGCATCAACCGCAGCAACCACATATCTGTCGGTTTCATCCTCTTTCAGGATAGGAGCATCTTCACGGAGGAAACGAGTCAGGTTCAGAGTTGTAAGATAGAACAACATTTTCTGTTGCCATCTTTTAAAGTCAGTTCATGAGAACTTCTCTGGCTTTTCACCGTGATTTACCGGTACTGTCATCACATGAGAGGGGGTTGGTGCAATTGCAGCCACTACAGCAGTACTTGTTTGGGCATTAGTTTCAGTAGCCATCAATTCTAATATATAAAACAAAATTATAATTAGAATTTACACTACACAGAAAATTAAACCAAAATCACAGAATTAAATTCTGTAAAAATAAAAGAAACAAGATGTAACTTTTATTTTTCAATTAATTTGAAAATAAAATAAAATTTTATTTAAACAAATTAATTCCACACAGAAAATTAAATTCTGTAAAAATAAAAGAAATAAAAACTATAACTTTTATATTTCAATTAATTTGGAAATAAAATAAAATTTTATTGAACCAAATTAATTCCACTCAAGAAATTAAATTCTGTGAAATAAAAGAAATAAGAATATAACTTTTATTTTTCAATTAATTTGGAAATAAAATAAAATTTTATTGAACCAAATTAATTCCACACAAGAAATTAATTTCAGTAACACTTCAATAATTAAAATACTGAAAACAGAATTTTAATTAATGAAAACTCAGAAAATAATTTCTAAAAAAACCAAAATTAATTTTCTGACAAAATTCCACAAAAATATATTTTGAATTGTTAATGACACCAGTATCGTACTACTAGTTGTCAAAGAAAAGAGACAGTATATTACTACTATCTATCAAATAGCATATAATCACTATTTGTTTTTCCAACCAGAATATTATTTTGTAAATTCACAGAAAATAATTTTCTTCCGAAATTATTTACGAAGAATGAAAAAGGGAAACAAACGAAAAATTCTGTAAACAGAATAATTCGAATCTGTCTTAAGATTGTTCCAACAATTTTAATTCGGTTCGATAAATAAATCTGGTATGTTATTTATTTATTTTGTTTGAATTTATTTCAAATTATTTTATTTTACACAGAAGATTGTTCCAACAATCTTAAGACAGATTCGCCCCGCTACGGTGCTTCCGGTTGAGTGGCGTCTATCTCCCAGGATACAATGATCTTCACAAAATTGTTGTAGCACACCAAACAAATTTGTACGGCGAACCAAACCTTGTGTTTTATATTCTCTTTTGTTTTTCTTTAAACTAGAATGAAGATTAAAATGCAAAATATAATCTGGACAGCAAAGAGGGTGTTTTTCAGACTGTTCTCACTTCCTACGGACTGCTGGAAATGGATTAATATATATAGGCAACTTGATCTGACCCAACAGGTGCAACCTGGAAGTGAACATGTTTGAATCAAAATTCAAACAGATCTGAACTGTTTGAACAGATTTCTGCCGTTGCTTATTTGAACAATAATATTCAAACTTTCTGAAAAGCAACCGTTGATCTTAGTTTAAAAAAAACTATTGGTATATTATTTATTAAACTATTTGAAAAATATATATAACAAATTGAATAGTTTAATAAATAAAGAAAAATGATACAAATTTTAGGAAACCACTTAGGAATCCAAAATTTAAATTTAGAATTAAATTAAATTCTCACAATTACAAATTTTAGGAAACCACTTAGGAACCCAAAATTTGAATTTAGAATTTAATTAAATTCCCACAATAATTTTTATTGAAAAAATTCAAAAGAATTTTTATCTAAAAAATTAATGTTAAACCCGAAAACGACGTCAACTTCCTATTTACTCATAAATGGTTTTGACGTTCCGTCTTCACCGTGTGACTTGCCACGCGGCAAGAAACACGTCACCTCTTCGGACCCACCCCAAAAGACATTTGGGACCCACTCTATTTTGGGTTCAAAGTCAGCTCAAAATATGCCTTATGTAAACCAATTTTCTAACATGGTATTCCTCTAAAAATAATCCTTAATTTAGGGTAGGTCGTCCCAACAACTTTCCACCTGAGGTAGGTTCTATTAGCAACTGGCCTTCATGTGGTCGTCCCAACAACTTTTCACCTGAGGTAGGTTCTATTAGCAACTTCATGTTTTTTGATTGAATAATAATAATAAACAGTATATGAATCCCCAATATCTCTTTATTTATTTATTTATTTTTATAATTAAGTGTTTAGGTCAGTTTATACATAAGTAAGTATTGAATTTGAAATCCGAAAAGAACACATTCCTAAACCTCAAAATTTGCGTATTAGGCCAACAATCCTTTGGATTCCCAATATCTCAATTGTACTATAGATAGAAGCTATATTCGATATGTTTATATTCCATATATTTAAAGGTGACATTTGTGTGATTTGGAGAAGATGGTGCTTCCAAACTAATTAATACAATATTAGGGTATAATCCAAGTCACTTATGCCCATCCATATGTAACTTTTTCTGTCCTCTTGAATTTGATTGTTTTATAATATCAACATTCGTTAGCATAGATAATTTCATAGACTAATAAGATGTAAAAGGATAGAGATACAAGCATAAAAAGAATCAACTGATCTTAAATTATTACGGTAAACTAAACCCAAAATTAATCACAAAAGAGTAGAGTTGCAGAACAACTCAAGCTTAGTTCATTTTAAAGCTCATTTTAGCTCGATCTGTTTACTAATTGAATGAGCTTGAGCTCTATTTTTTATTTGGACCTTGCTACATCCCCTAAAAACACCCCCCTAATCCCCTTAATTTTCATATGAAGTAAAAAAAAAAAAAAAAAAGAAACAGTTTCCCAAAATGGAAATTAGGGGGATTAGGGGGGATCATTTTTGGACTCCAAATCATTTGCCTTTTTATTTCGTTTAATAATCGTGTAGAGCTCGATCCAAACATGCCTTGACAAGCCTCGTCAATGTAAATAAAATAAAATATTATTTTATTTTAATAATATAACAAATATATATTATTTTATTTTATTTTCTATTTGCATTTTGTGTTTGTGTAAATTTATATATTTGATTGATGAAATTTATTATTAATATAAACATTCTTTTATATTTTACTTATAAATATAAGCATTCTTCTTTCTCTTAATATGTAAATTAATGAGCAAATTAAACTAATAGTCCTTAAACTTTGACCTTTATGTCATTATAATCATTATAATTTTAATTGACTCAATTTTGACCTAAATTTTTAATTTTACCTCATTTTGATCAAATTGATAACAATTTTTAGTTTTCTTTTTTATGAAAAATGCTCGCATAAGCACTATATGTCATGTTTTTATAGATAAAGTTGTAAACTTGTTCAACTTAATGAGTTATTCACAACTAACTCAGTGATAAATTCTTTCAAAAATCTTAATTGGCGTTATTAATTAGACCAAATTGATAAAAAATTTAAAATTCAAGGTCATCAAAATCGAGCTCTTTGAAATGACAGGAATAAAATGACATAAGAAACAAAATGCAAAAACTATTGATGTAAATTATCTTAAATGAATTTACATTTGATTTTTTCTTTTTAAACCTAAGTTCAAACTGAACTCAACTCAAATTTAAAAAATTGAACTCAAACTTGACTAGTCAAATTTTTGAGAAGCTCAAGCTTGACCAAAACACCTAAACGTTCCACTCCCCCAACTCCTTTGAAACAACAGCTTGCTTGTTTTCATTTTTCAGAAAATACTTTTTAGAAAATTCTACTTTCTTATTTTTCGTATTTTTTTGTTTTTACTGAATTTTTTTAAATATTTTAAGCAATTTTTTTACTTTTTAGACACACCTAACATAAATACACCTAAAAAGTAAAAAAATTGTAAAAAAAATCTTTTAAAAATTCACTAAATACCAAAAATACAAAAAAAAAAAAAACAAGAATTCAGTACATTTTTTTTATTTTTATGTATTCATTAATTTTTTAAAATATTTTTTCATAAATTTTTTACTTTTTAGATACATCTAACTAAGGCGCATCTAAAAAAGTAAAAAAAATGTTTAAAATTTAAAAAATATTTACTAAAAACAAAAGAATACGAAAATCAAAAAACTCAATTTTTAAAAAATTTAATCCAGAAAATTCAAACAAAACACATTGTATTGTATTTAATTTTTACAGACAATAAATGGTAAGGCTAATGTTGAGCTATGTATGGCTAGCTATTCATCTTATACACTTCCGTAGGAACAAAAAAGAAATGGTGAAATATGGGACTTACATAGAAAAAGTATTTTGAAAATTATTTCAAAATTGAAAAATGTAAATTAGATTTATTTTAGATGTAACTCAATTAAGGACTATCAACGAATTAAGTTATTCATAACAGCTCGAGCTCAACTTGTTTGTTTAAAGAAAGAATTCGATCCAAATTTTCAGTTTGTTTAGTAATTGAATCAAGTTTGAGCAGAACTCATGAACACAAGAATATATAAATTATTTTTATTTTTAATAATATCTCAATTATATTATACTTCTATTGAATTAGCTTAATTTTTTAGTTTATGTTTGGTCTCTGTGCAAATTAGCATATTTGAATCATGAAACTGATAATTTGAGCATTCTAATTTAGGTTTACTTTTATTGAAATAAGCTCAAACACTAAAATTTGGCTTTACTTATTTGCAACACTATCCACATTAAACAATACTTTTTGAATTAGTTTTTTGAAATTAATAAATATTTTCATACACTACTAGTAAAATGGGTGAAATTTATGCATGACAAAATATTGCTTTCTTGTCATTTATGTAGGCCAGATATCATTTTCTTGTCATTTGTAATTTGTCATTTATCATTTGTCTAGTAGTCTTCTCTTTTCGAGTTTAGGAGGAATTTATGAGTCATTTGATGTTGGCCAATTGTCTAGCACATGTCTAATTCATAATAAAGTTTGAATGGATTTGTTTGGTGTAGTCCATTGTAAAGTAAATGGTGATAATCAAATTATTTTTAATTTATTTTTATTTAATAAATTGTAAAAAAAAAATTGTGTTAAATAATTTGAGATAAAGGGAGGGTGTTGTCGCAGTATCGTGTTGTGACATCTTGGTTAAAGTTTGTCTCTATTCTATTTTGATAGTCCAAGTCGTTCATAGTATAAGATTTGTCAAGCATATCATCCATATAAAAAATGTGATTGATTGGACATGCATAATCCCATGATCAGGCTCTAATTGTTGTTTAAAAATTATTAAAATCATACTAACCGTTTATTTTTTAAAACTTAAATGTGGTATTGTTATGAGTTACAAATGTCTAATTGGTTTCATATTTTTTTATGGATGATCTACTGAATGTATCCTATAATATGAATAGTTCGAATTATCAAAATAAATTTAGGAAACACCCTGCAACACTGTCATACGAGGTTTGATAATTTGACACAAACTTTCAAAATAAAATTAAAAAAAGAAAAAAAGAAAAGAAAAGAAAAGAAGAAGTTACAAGCAATGCATATAAGTTGTACCACGCAGTTGCACTAAATGTAGAAGATTTGGACTGTGTGACGCTATTTTCATTTGGAGGCAGATTCCTAATGTTTATAATATGGATTGGAAAGTATTGTTTAGGCTCTTAGGATCTATTATAAGTCTCAGTTCGATAATCTAAAGAGTTTATTATGTCAGCTAATTCGTGTATTTATCTACAAAATAATTAGGTCAAATATAATAATCGTAGCAGATTCAAAAGCAATAAATTGAGGATGTAGATAAATACACAAAATACGTGAAAAAATAATCAGTTTAGATCATCGAAACAGAACCCGTGATAATTTCCACAAACTCAAACAACACCCTCCAATCCAAGTTATGAACCGAAAGAAATCTACTATCTTTGCATTTGGTTCGTAGTGTTACATGTGTCTTGTTGTTCATTTAATGTGTTGAGATTATTTAATTGATTGTTATTTGATTTGAATTTTGTTCGTAAAACTTTTTGTCTATGTAGATTTGTCCTTTGTCTAATTTATGTATTTTATTATGTAAAATTGTTTTGTGTTTTTAACAAAATGAAGGAGTTAACCATCAAAGGTCCAAAGTGGGAAAGCAAAAACCCAAAGTGAAGGTATATATATATTTGTTTCTATGTTACTCTTTCTTTGACATTTAAAAGGTGTCGTATTGATTTGTATGGTATGAAATAGTTAGTAAACAATGAAAAACTTTCAATCTAGATGTGTTTTTTGTGTCAATTTATTCAATGAACTAAATAAATGCACTTATCTTTCCGAATTAAAAAAGTAAATAAATGAAAAAAAAAAAAGGGGAAATGAAGAAGTTGAGGAAGAAAAAAGCAGGGAGTTAGTGTAACTAATAAAAGGGAAAATACTATAAATAAATAAAATGCAAGCACATGATGCTTGTCACTCTTCTATTATTATTATTTTTTTTAAAAATTGATTTTTATGTTATTTTTTTCTCTAATCATAATGGATATAAGTTTTTTTCTTCTCTACAAATTATTTCGCCAAGGAGAGTTAGTTTGCATTTTATGGTTATCATTAGGGGTGTTCGCGGATCGGTTTTGTGCGGTTTGCGGTTCGGTTTTGACCCGCCCGTATCTATGCGGTTTGGGAAAAAATCAACCCGCAACCGCCGGTAGTGCGGTTTGCGGTTTGTGCGGGTAGAGTTTGCAGATGTGCGGGCAGTTGCGGGCGATTTGCGGTTTACACTTTTTTCTCTAAAAATTATTTTTTGAGTTTTTTTTTTTTCCATCGAATTTAGGTATCAGATTCATTTTATATATTTGTGATTATTTGACAACATTTTTATGATGAGTTTACAAATAAAAATTGAATATTAATACATTAAATGAAAGTATCCAAAACAAAGAGACCCTACACTAGCATTTTTGCCATGAAAAAAATGTATATCAATGCATTAAAGGTTGTACTCAATTAGAATTGTCAGCTTAGTAATCAATAATCAAACTATAAGTTCCATCGACCACTAGAAGAAAAATTTTATTAGGAAAAAGTAGATGAGTCACCAATGAAAATCATATAAGAAACCAAGTTTAGGACTTGATAATTTTACGGCATTAGAAAGTTGAGAAATACTTAAAAATAAGAATCCTAGTGTCATAGAGAACATAATAGTGCTCTTGTTAAAGTTACAAAGTTGGTATATAAAAAAAAAAAATAATAATAATAATTAAAGTGCGGGCGGTTTTTGCGGGTTGCGGGTTTAACCCGCGACCCGCCCGCGACCCGCAAATTTATCATATTTTAAACCGCATCCGCCCGCATTATGTTTGCGAAACTGCCCATTTATATACGGGTTGGGCGGATTGGACGGTTTGAGCGGTTCGGATAAACCGTTGGCCACCCCTAGTTATCATCTTTAGCAATGCACAAAAAAAAAAAAAAACTAATAAACTAAACTGACCATTCAAAATTAATTGGAATTTTGATTTTCAGTCTATTTTTCATAACGCATGATTTGTTTTTGTTTTAAAAATTTTTACACTGATACAAACCGAACAGACTGAAATATTATATTTAAATATTTTTATATTTTAATTATTTGAGCATTAAAAGATAAGGGACCAATATAATGCACTTTTTGTAATAAAAATTGTAGAGGCAGACACTTATAAACCAATTTTTATACTTTTTCTTCATTAATTATCAATGTGAAATTCTAGAATACTTGAATTAGTTTTCGGCTTTAAATGTTGTTTGATCCAGTTCTTTTCAGTTACACAAAGGTAATATACTATGCACATGGGCTTAAACTAAGAAGTTCAAAGACTAATAAGCCTAGTTCACCCACAGATGCAAATCTGTCTCACTTTTATTTGTAAAACCCAACCCAACCCAATCTGTATGGTCTAATGAAGTTTCAGGGTTGAGCAGTGTTAAATGAATAAGAAAAATTATGAGAAATTACAATTCGTGGTGATTTTACAAAATAATTACAAATTTATGAAAAAAATTTAAGATTTTAATTATTAATGTACGTAAACTTTACTACTGCTCTGAATTTTTTTAAAAAAATTTACACTGAATAGTAATAGTCCCAAAAAATTAAGACCTATAATTTAATTTAAGTCTCACAATTGTATCCATAATTTTATGACATGTTATGTGTCAATTTTTGATTTGTTATAAACTCAATAAGGTCCGATTCCCTTGTCATGTCATTGTCAGTAAATTATGGGGATATAAATTGTGAGTTTCTAACTCATTCGAGGATTCTCTACACATCTATCATAATGACTTTGTACCTTATCAAAATATATATGTAAGTAGAAATGTAGAGAGAAATTTAATCAACATAGCAAACATTTGTACTAAAATGCTGTTTTTTAAAATAGTTGCGATCATAGTCACAAAACTGTGTAAAATTCCATCTCAATTATATGCCAACCTTTATTTATTTATTTTATACACATAAAAATTTGACTAGAAGCTCCATTTCCAAATGTCTCAAGATTTCTTCAAATTGTTTGGATATGAGTTGAAAATTTGGTTTCCCTTTAAAATGAAATAGTGAATTTAATTTGTTAGTTGAATCAAATTGTTTGGAGAAAAAGTTAAAAGTTTAATTTCATAAAAATCAAATTAGTGACCATTTTATGAATTGTGTCATTAATAAAAATTATTATCATTTATGCTATAGAAGATGCATTATATTATAACCTGATCATTTATATTTAATGATTTTAATATTTTCTTTTTACATTATATTAAACTTATCTTTGGATATTTAATCTGCTTCTATGATCGACCTATCAAACCTCTCAACAATTCACCTAAGTTTTCGAATTTATTAGTTAAGAAATTTTCTGAGTGATGATTGGGTTAGTCAAAATAAATAAACAAGCATACTGACAATTGTTTGTTCATCGCTTTTATATGGAAGAGAGCATGTTATATATAAGTGTAATAAAAAATATATATATTAATTTTAAACTTGCTTAATATATATATATATATATATATATATATCTTAAGGTGGTATTTGATAAAGTTGAAAACTAAAAAATAAAAATTAAAGATTGAATTTTTTAAGCTAAAAAATTATTTGATAAAAATTTAAGTGTTGAAGTAAAAATAAATTTTTTTTTTGATATGTATAAGATCAAATTTAAATTTTTTTATTTTTAAATTATATATTTTAATTTTATATTGTGATGGTGATGGCGGTGGTAGTGGTGGTGGTGATGGCATGGTGGTGGTAACGGTAGCGGTAGCGATAGTAGTAGTAGTAAAATAATAGTAGTACTTATGACAATAATGACAACGGTGATTAAGATGGGGGTAGCGGTAGCGATAGTGGTTGTGGTGATAGCAGTAGCGGTGGTAGTGGTAGTGGTGGTGGTGGTGGTGGTGGTGGTAGTGGCAACGGTGACATGATGGGGGTGGTAATGGCGGCAATAGCATGATGGTAGTGGTTGTGATAGTGGTAGTAGTGGTAGTGATAGTAAGTTTATAATAATGTATATCAATATTTATGTTTAATATTTATAAATTCATTTAGAATTAAATAAATTTCATATGATTTAAATTTTTCTTAAATTTTAACTTATATTTTAAGATACACTTCAATTTTTAAGTGATATCAATTTTGATTGTCAAACAGACTTATTTAATTATCTATTAATGCATTTAGTTTTAAGTGCTGAATCACATTATCAAACATCTCCTAACTACACACTTTAATAAAATTCAAAAATATAATCTTTCATTTACAAGGACGACAACACTATTACTTTATCTTCAAGTTGAATTAATTCTCAAACATTTGTAGATTACTAGTTCTATTTGTTTAACTAAAAACAAATAATTTGTTTTCAGTCTTTTAAAATTAGTAAGGCCAATTGACGGCAAACTCTTGTATGTAAAGTTGCCCAATGATTTATTTGAAGGTAAATTACACTGATAGTTTCTGTAATTTATAACTTATATTATTTTAATTTTTGACTTTTTAATTGTAATATATTTAACTTTAAATTTTAAATTTTATTCTAAATGGGGATAATTAAAGATGCAATTTCCTTTGCAAATGGAAAATGCTCCATTTCAAGAGTAGAGTTGTCAATTTGATAATATATAAACTTGTTTGACAAAAATAAATATAAAAAAGATAGTTTTGAATTTTTAAAAATTTATTTTTACCTACCAAAGATAAAATTATATATAAAATGATAAATCTTTTACATTTTTTTAAATATTTTTACCAAATTAATTTTTAATATGTGTTTGGATAATGATCATGTAATTATTAATCTTTTTTGTTGATATTTTTGTATGGTTATCATATAATAGATGATTGTTTTTGTTGTTAACAGATATTTATAGATGATTATAATATAATGGATGATTATCATGTAATTGATGATTATTATGTGATGGATGGTTATTAGGGTTTTAATGTGTAATCAATATGTTTAATATATGAAATATTTTTAGTCTTAGATTTTTTGATTTATGGATTGATTTAATAATAACATCAAAGTTGTCATCATGTTTGACTTGAGTTTTTGAGACTATTTAAAAAATAAAAATAAAATAGAAACTAATTTAATGAAAATAAATATCAAAAAAATTTAATTTTAAAAAATTATTTCTACTCTCTCAAAACATAAAATTGTACAAAAATAATACTAAGTGCTTTTAATTTTTTTTCACCAATTTAATTTTTAATTTTTTAGAAAAAATGTCTGAAAATAGATTTTAAAAACCAAATCAAACAAAACTTTATAACCAAATAAAAAAAAAAAAGGCCATTAGGCCATCTCCAACGCCAAATCCATCGCCAAATTCAAATTTGATGAAAAAAAAAATCCTTTTCTTGTACTCCAATGGTTTCATCAAACTTGTATTAAATTGAGAATCTAAAAAATATTTTACCCAACAAAGGATCTGGACTACCTTCCACCATTTTATTGTGCATGACCGTTGAGATGGGACCCACCGGACGACCGAGTGGATGTTTCCTCGGTCATCCTCTTTCTTGAACAATTCCTACACAAATAGGTAACACAAAGTGTTGGAAAAAATGGTTTGGACAACCATGACTTTTAGCTAACTTTGAGCCTAAATTGAGATGGGCTCTAGACACCGATTGAGGTGTGTTTGGGTGGAAACACGTTTTTTGCCGGGTGGTGATTCACTTCGTATATTTGGTTGTTCAAACCATTTTTCGAGTGAATGGGAAATTTATTCCAAAAGAGGCTTCGGCAACATGGTAGTTGAATGAATTCAAATTGAATTCGTCTTTGGTTTCTTCATCAACAATGAGTTTACAAGCACCCAAATCTTCAAAATCAATCTTCATTAACAATGAACTCATATTCCCAAATATATTGATTTCTTTATTCATCCACAAAATCTGTTTTTACCGTAGTATTTGGTTTTCTCGAGTTTTACATTGTTTCTTAGGTTAAACTAGCAAGTCTAACATAAATTTTACTAATTGAAACTCCATTTCCATCTTCTTACCAGCATTGATAATGTAACACTAATTTCTACAAAATCCCTCATGTAAAAGCTATAAGCATTTCGAAACACATACATCAATCCAGCACTCAAAGAACCATGAATGCAAAAGAAAAGAACTGGCAAAACCAAAAAGGAAACCTAAAAACACACTCCCATTGAAGCAAACCCGTTAGCAAAAAAGAGAATTCAAGAGAAACCGAGCTGAGAAAAACTTCTCTTCTTTCACAATTTCACATCTATCCTCACAAAAAGACTCGACAAAAACCCACAAAATCAAACATTTCAAGGTATAGTTGTAGACGTCCCCCGAACGCCCCGGGAGGTGTTAAGTCCCGTTCTGTTCATATTGGGTCACTACAGTTCAAGGACTCAAATGTCACGGTTCTTAATCTTGAACCAAAGAGTCCAAATCCGGCAAATCGTTTTGAAAAAGATTTTTTTGAAAGAAGTGCCAAACATGGACTGCTTTGCCAGATAACAGAGTCGCCACCTAAATATTTAAAATGGGAAATTTAGGAAACCCTGACTCGGTGCCAAAGGCCACGTGTCCGTCATCACCAAAGTTGGCTCGGGAACTTGGGTACGATTGGGGAAGGTCACATCGTGAGCACCCCGCTCGCCCGGTCAAAGACCGGCCTCTACTAACCATGATATCTTATTTTGAAAACATTGTATGCTCTTATTCCGATTATTAGCCTAGGTTACTATGTGATGCTCGCAGCAAACAAGTATAGACTGGGCGCCTGAATTGGAACAAAACATTTCATGTTTGTTTGTTTGAAAATGGTTTGATGGTGCTACCCGCAGGTAGGCTAAGACGCGGATTTGCCACCCTCAGGTGGGCTTAGAAAACATGATTTTGCCACTATCTAGTGGGCTTAAAACAAACATTTGATGAATTGTCCAATCCAAGCAACTCAACCTCCACCCACAGGCATTCAAGGCAGTTGTATCACATAAGCATATAGCCTCATGGTAAGCATGCTATCATGGCAACACTCACACGCATGCAAGGATGCTAAAGCATAAGACTCACCGAGTACTCCAAGCCAAAACAGAAAACTGATTAGAAACCAATGCATGATCCTAAATATACAGGAATGCCTAATGCAACACATGCAATATGCAACTATAGCAGGCTCGGCTATTCTAAACATGGCATATGAAATGCTACAACTAACATGTATTCAATTTGGAATTGAAATACAAATGCAGTTTGTATGATGCGCCGAGCCCGGTGCGTGCAAAACAGATGAATGATGCAAACATGCTGTCATACTGTATGCTAATTGAAATATGCCCTATATCTAACCATCATAAGCGGATAAATAAAAGGGAGAAAGAAATGGGGTTGGAAGACATACATCACACTCACCCACACTTATTACAGCATGCCCTCGCGCAGAGGGTCCGAATAAATAATACAGTCCGAAATAATAAAGAATAGTACATCCGAAATAAACAAATTCCTAATTAATTAACAAATTAAACTAAGAAAGCTTTAAACTGGCATGCAAGCCAGGGGCTGCCTCGCTTCTGATGAATGATGTATGCTGGGCTGCTTTGCGCAGAAATCCACTGGGATGCCCAATTTAGCCTCTGTTTGCAATGTTTCTCGAAATGCGCGCCAGACTCCGAAAAGTTGCTGATTTTTGATATGCTGCAACAGAGAGCAGGAAAAGGGCATAGCAATGTATTTCACAAATATATGCATGCCTCGATCCTCGTGCCACCAATCACGCATCTCGATGCATGATGGCCGAGGAATCGGATTGCACAACTCAATATAGGATGCAATGCAGATGAATGCTACAATGAAAACCTAACTCCATCATGGGTTATCCGAGTGTCGGTGACTGGGAATTGAGACCCGTTCCGTCACTCGGAGTACGAAACGTGCCTCGTTTCCCGTGCCCGGGCTAACTCCTATCCCGAACACGATGCAATATGCATGATATGCATGAAATGCAACTAAGATACAACCTAGTATGCACAATGCTGATGAAAATGAGACGCCTCGAAAAACGTGCACGCGGGCACGCAAACTGAGGCGATGATGTGAAATGCAAATCGGATAAAACCGAAGTGCCTCGAAATGTGTGCCCACAGGCACGCACACCGAGGCGATGATAAAATGAGAAATCGGATAAAGCCGAAGTGTCTCGAAACGCGTGCCCACAGGCGCGCATACCGAGGCAATGATATGAAGTGGAAATCGGATAAAACCGAAGCGCCTCGAAATGTGTGCCCACAGGCACGCACACCGAGAGCGATGATATGATGAGATGGAAATGCAAATTGGGCTTATACTAACATGAGAGAGCCTCAGCCTACTCACATCAGACGCCGTCGGATAAAACAGAGATGCCTCGAAGTGCGTACCCACAGGCGCGCAAACCGAGGCATGGTCCGAAGGCATGAAAATGGTACAGAAATGCAATGATGGGCTTATACCAACATGAGAGAGCCTCAGCCTACTCACATAGGAAGCCAATGAATGAAAACGAAGTGCCTCGAAGTGCGCGCCCGCGGGCACGCAAACCGAGGTAATGCACTAAAGCATGAAATGACATGAAAATGATATGCAAGCATGCAAACCAAATTTCAGCAGCTAAATAAAGGGGAAAACAGCCCCGAAATGATACGAAATGACAATCAATGCATGAAATCATCCCGAAATGTGATTTTAAGTACCCGAAATGGCCTATAGCCATGCGAAACATGCACAACATGACCATGACATGCAAACCAGTAGCAAGGCAGCCCCAAATATGGCATTTTTTCAGTATAAAGCAAGGCTAAACAAGAACCACAAGCATGGCAAAATTTAGCATGCAAAAACGGGGAAAAAGAGGGGAATTACAAAGCAAGTAGTATATACAATGCTCAAACCAGAAAAATCAGTTCTACAAAATTGAAGAGGGGCCAAAAACATGCATATTTACAGTAGATGAGATCCTCTAATTCAGTGTGTAGACATGCTCAAAATGGCATGCAAAAATGAGCCAATAAGGGGCTACAACATGAGGTACCATAAGCAATGATCAAACAACTTTGGACCCTTGACAAAGTATGAAGAATAAGCCAAAATAAGACACTTTCTAAGCCTGATGAAGGCTCAAATCAGTAGCTAAGCAAGCCTAAACAAACATGCAATTTTACGGAAAATATGAAGGATATAACATGAAGTACCAAAACCAATCATCAAATGGCCTAAGGACCTTAACAAAACATGAATAATAGGAAAAAATAAGGCTCTGTCTAGGCCTGATGAAAGCTGAAATCCGAAGCATGGTGAGCTTAAAAACACATGCAAAATGGGATTGTAACATGAATTCAAAGCAAGTGATATGTAGAGCAAGAAAACCAGGTTGAGCCCTTCTTCAATGTTGAAGAGGGGCTCAAAATAAGCACAATATCAGTATGTTGCATGCTCCAACTCAGATCAAAATAGGCCAAAACAATCATGCAATTTTACGGTAAAATGGAAGCATTTCAAAGGAAGTGCATGACAGAGAAGCCAAAATGGTTGAGCCCTTCTTCAATGTTGAAGAGGGGCTCAAAATAAGCCCACTCACAGTATATAGTATACTCGAAATCAGATCACTCAAAAGCCAAACAAAGCATGCAAATTAATGGCCTAAAGAGTGATATTGAAGCAAGTGTATGAAGGAGACACCAAACAGGGTTGAGCCCTTCTACAAAGTTGTAGAGGGGCTCAAAATAAGCATAAAACCAGAAGGGGTCAGAGCCCAAAACAGATCACAAGTAGGGTAAAGAAATGACTCAAAATTTTGCTAGAAAAAGGGATTTAGAGGCTTACCCTTGAAGATCCAACTTTGGTGGCCTCTTGGCTTGAGATTGTTGCCTCTTAGCCTCTGAAGAACACTTCTTTGCTGCTGGAATGGAAGTGGTGAAGGTGGAGCTTAGGGTTGATGAAGGATTGAGCTAGGAACTTGAATGAATTTTAGGGTTTTGGAGGTGAAGATGGAGGCTATGGAAGAGAGAGTCTTGAGATCAAAGGTTGTAACCTTAACAAAGGAGGAGGCTATGCCTTCAAATAGGGAAGAAAGGTGTAAAAGGGGAGGGAATTGCATCCAAGCATTCCCTCCCAAAATATCCCCCGGATGCCCGGGATATTTTGAAAAATATCCGGACAGCTGGAAAGGGCTGGAAAGCAGAAAGCTGGCCGGCCAGGTAAATTTCTGGGAGGTGGCCGGCCGGCCACCCCACCTGGTCGGCCAGCCACTCACCCTGGCCGGCCGGCCATGGCCCAAAAATGAAGTGAAAAATTTCTGGCCGACCACTACTTTGTGGTGTCCTCCCATATGTGTAGAATAAGGTTCCAAGGTCGGAAATTGGCAACACTGAAGCAGGAGCCACAACATAGAGCTTGAAGGAGAGGCTCAAAAATGAATGTAACAATTGCTGGCCGACCACCACTTTTTGGTGTCCTCCCATATGTGTAGAACAAGGTTCCAAGGTCGGAATGTGGCAACACTGAAGCAGGAGTCACAACATTGCATCTGAAGGAGAGGCCCAAAAATGAAATTCACAATTGCTGGCCGACCATCACTTCTTAGGGTCCTCCCATGTGCCCTCATCACAAATATGTAGCTTTGGTTGGAAGAAAATGGGCCTAGGGTGTTCAACATTAGCCCGGAAGTGAGCAAAACAGGCGCCGGAGGAGCGAAACTGGTTATCTGGGATAATTGCTGGCCTCCTACCCTCCAGTGATCTTCCTAATGCTAAAACAGAGGTACCTGCCAAAATTGAACAAAAACTAATGAGAAATGAACGCTCGGGGCCCAAACCGCGCAGTTCGGGGTCCCGAAAATGGGCTGTAGGCACCGGAAGTGGTGTTCAGCAGCGAAGTGGGTATCAGAGGCCCCAGGGTTTCTTAAAATGATAAAACAGAGGTGCCTGCCAAGAACCGGAGAAAACCGATGCGAAATGAATGCTCAGGGGCCAAACCGCGAGGTTCGGGGCCCGAAAACCGGCTATAAGCACCGAAAGTGGCATACGGCCACGAAGTGGGCATCAGGGCCCCCAGTGTGCCCTGTTATGATAAAACAGAGGTATGTGGCAAGAACCGGAGGAATCGGAGACGGTTGGACGGTCCCGAACCGAGGCACACGGCCTAACGGCTCCGAAAACTGGGAACCGGGCTCCGAAATGGGCAAAATGGCCTACGGCCACGAAAAGTAGCGCACGGCCACCGAGAGATAGTCTACAGGACTACTCCCTTCCCTCAGGAAAGAAAACAGAGAAAATCGAGTCTGGTTCGCAAACCGAGACAAGGCACAGAAGAGGATTCGGAAGTCCGGAGGCAGGGCGCACGGCCGCGACTCTGAGACTTCTGAACGAGCACAGTATGCAACATCACCGAGCGCTCAATCGGTGACGTCTGAGTCTTAAGGTCGGTCAAAAATGGGGTGTCTACAATAGTGTGCGAAAACAAATTCCAAGAAAATCCCAATTTTTCCACAAACAACAAATCAAAAGATTAAAGTTTTTGCAGATTCCATAACCGTACATCAAAACCTAGATGAAATCAAGCAATTCAAGTCTACGATTCCAATCTAATACGCACAAAAAAACACATACAAAAAATGGTAAAATCACATTAGATTTGTTGAGTGGTTTTAATCGTACCTTTTTTTCTATGCAGAAAAAGAAAATCTAACGAAAACCCACGAACACTTTCACCTTCCTCTTCTCTTACCCACCAAGAGATTCTACGATTTCACAGATTGGCAACAACACACAGTTCTCTCTCTCTCTCTCTCTCTCTCTGCTACATTTGCTTCACTTCACACTTCACATACTCCTCGATATATACAGTAAAAACAGTTCCGTTCTTAGCAAACAAAGAAAATAGATTTTCTGAATTGCCTTGCCGGTTGATCGGCTGGAGTTCCGACAGGTCGTCCTCCCGGTCGACCAGCATTTTGTTGATAGCTGGATATCAGATAAAGGAATTCATCAATTTTTTACTCAGATTTGGTGAAATATTTGATACAGTGTTGAAGATGCCCTTATATTTCAAACAAAATACAAGTCAATCAACACAAAATAAGTTGCATAACGACTTTACCTTGAAATAAAGAATTTTTTGTTTGTAAAGGAAATTATATATTTGATTGTCATTATTTGGAATGGAATTTAAAATTTAAGATCAAATGTATCACAATTGAAAAGTTAATGACCAAAGTGACACAAGTGTCAACTATAAGGGCTGTAAAATAAGTTGAGAGAGTGATATTGAAAGAGTAAACTCTGTTATTCAATCTATATTCAGAAACCAAATAGAGGCTCCATTATATAGGAGCTGTGTTACAAAACATCATGATGATACAATTCAATATAATAATGAAAAGGAGGCTGAAAGAAGACGGGCGACCGAAAGCAGGAACAAAGAAAAGGAATCCTATCTAGCTAGCTGTATGACAATTATATTATACATACTATAATATATTAACATATTATATTAACATTATATTAATATATTAACAGCCCCCCTCAAACTCAAGGAGGACAAACATCAACCAATTGGAGTTTGGAGACAAGGTCAACGAAGCGGCCAGGAGAATGAGCTTTGGTGAAGATATCAGCAGGTTGATCAGCAGAGGAGATTAGATGGAGATGGACATACCACAAGTGACGTGTTAACGAATAAAATGGCAATCAATCTCAATGTGCTTGGTGCGATCATGAAAAACATTATTGTGAGCAATTTGAAGAGCACTTTGATTGTCACAAAAGAGGGCAGTAGCGCCAGAGGGGGAAACACCCATGTCAGCAAGAAGCTAAGAAGCCAGAGAAGCTCCTGAGTAGTATCAGCAAGAGCACGATATTCGGCCTCGGTACTGGAGCGAGCAGTAAGAGATTGTTTCTTGCTGCGCCAAGAAATAAGAGAATCACCCAAGAAAAAGCAGAACCCGGTAGTAGAGCGGCGGTCAGTAGGATCCCCAGCCTAATCAGCATCGGAAAAAGCACGAAGCTGGAGAGAGGAGCGGGCGGAATAATGAAGTCCATGAAACAAGGTACCTTTGAGATAACGAAGGATACGAACTAATGCAGCATAATGAGGGGTACGAGGAGCTGACATAAACTGGCTGACAATATAAACGACATAGGCAATATCAGGACGAGTAACAGTGAGATAGACAAGGCTGCCAACCAGCTAATGATATAGGGTAGCATCAGAGAGAAGAGTGCCATCAAGAGGTGTAAGACGACTCTGAGGCTCTAGGGGAGTGGACACAGTCTTGCAATCCGTAAGACCAGCGCGGGTGAGAAGATCAGAGGTATACTTAGCCTGAGAGAGAAAAGACCCCGTGGAATCATGGAAGATTTCAAGACCCAAGAAATAGCTAAGAGGACCAAGGTCTTTCATCTCGAAATGATGGCTAAGAAACTGTTTAAGGCAAAGAATACCATCAATATCATCACCGGTGATAATCATATCATCCACATAAAGGAGAAGCAAGGTGGTTCCTTGAGTAGTTTTTCGGAGAAAAAGAGCAGTATCATAAGAACTGGAGGTGAAACCAAAGTCATGAATAGTAGAGCTGAACTTGGCAAACCAAGCGCGCGGAGCTTGTTTGAGACCATATAAAGCACGCTGAAGTTTGTAGACTTTATGAGGTGGATAAGTAGACCCAGGGGGAGGTTGCATGTAGACCTTCTAAAGAAGAACACCATTAAAGAAAGCATTTTTCACGTCCATTTGATAAAGATCCCATTGGCGGGTGGTGTAGACACCCCATTTTTGACCGACCTTAAGACTCAGACGTCACCGATTGAGCGCTCGGTGATGTTGCATATTGTGCTCGTTTAGAAGTCTCAGAGTCGCGGCCGTGCGCCCTGCCTCCGGACTTCCGAACTCTCTTCGGTACCTTGCCTCGGTTTGCGAACCGGACTCGGTTTTCTCTGTTTTCTTTCCTGAGGGAAGGGAGAGGTCCCGTAGACCATCTCTCAGCAGCCGTGGGCTACGTTTCGTGGCCATAGGCCATTTTGCCCATTTCGGAGCCCGGTTCCCGGTTTTCGGAGCCGTCAGGCCGTGTGCCTCGGTTCGGGACCACCCAACCATCTCCGATTCCTCCGGTTTTTGGCATGCATCTCATTTACTCCCTTTCGAGGGACACTGGGGTCTTAGATACCCACTTCGTGGCCGAATGCCACTTTCGGTGCTTAACAGCCTATTTTCGGGATCCCGAACTGCGTGTTTTGGTCCCCGAGCATTCGTTTTGCATCGGTTTTTCGTTCATTTTTGGAAGGTACCTCTGTTTTATCACCAGGAAGATCACTGGAGGGTGGGAGGCTAGTAATTGTCTCAGCAACCTGTTATGCTCTTCCGGCGCCCCTCCGACGCCCGTTTTTCTCACTTCCGGGCTAATGTTGAACACCCTAGGGCCATTTTCTTCAATCCAAAACCACATATTTGTGATGTACACACATGGGAGGACCCTAAAAACATATGGCCGGCCAGTAACTCTCTTTGACCCTTTTGAACCCCTCTTTGAATTGGCCTATTCTCTCTCCTGTTTTAGAGTTGCCAAAATTGAACCACAGGGTCTTGTTCAGCACACCTGGGAGGACACCAATCCTTGGTGGCCGGCCACTAAATCACCTTGACCTTTTTGACCCTGGCCGGCCGGCCATGGGGGTGGCCGGCCGGCCACCTGCAGCAAAAGTAATGGCCGGCCATGCTTCCCTCAGTGCATACTTTACAGCTGTATAGCTGTTTCCCCCAGAAAAGATCTGTATCCGGGGATATTTTGGAGGGGAAACTTGGGTGCATTTCCCTCCACCTTTGCCCTCCTCTTTTGGTCCATATAAGGAGCCTCCAACACTCTCTCCTAGGGTTAGAAAAAATTGGCTCAAGCATACATACACCTATCCCTCTCCATCTCTTTGATTTTCTTAAGTTTGGTTCCATTTTCTTCATCATCATCAAGCATCACCATCACCACTCCATTTCCAGCAACAAGAGAGGTTCTTAGAGGCTTAGAAGCAACATTTCTCAAGTCAAGAAGCAAAGAAAGAAAGGTCTTCAAGGGTAAGTCTCAAACTCCCTCTTTTTACACCACTTTCTTGCCTCATTTCTTAAGCCTATTAGCTTATTGTTTTGAGCTCCGACCTTAACTGAAACTAGGTCCATTTTGAGCTATTCTTCATGTTTGCTCAAGGGCTCAACCCTGTTTGAGCACTCCATCTTGCACTTGTTTCAATATCCTCTTATATGCCATTATTTTGCATTGAATATTTGACCTATGTGTGATCTGAATTGGAGCATCTCATGAACTGATATTGTATTTATTTTGAGACCCTATTCAACATTGAAGAAGGGCTCAACCTTGTTTTCATGCTCCATATGCACTTGCTTTGAATCCATGTTTTACCCTTGTTTTTGCATGCTTTTTCTAGCCTAGAGTGATCTGTTTTCGAGCATAATGTAAACTGTGAGTGGGCCTATTTTGAGCCCCTCTTCAACATTGAAGAAGGGCTCAACCCTGTTTGGCCTCTCTATCATGCACTTGCTTCAAATTCCTCAATTTACCGTAAATTTGCATGATTTATTTGACCTACATGTAGTCTGTTTTGGAGCATGTCATGAACTGTGAGTAGCTTATTTTGTGTCCCTCTACAACATTGTAGAAGGGATCAACCTTGTTGGGGTCTCCATGTTATACTTGTCTTTATACCCTCTTTGACCCCCATTTTGCATGCTTTTTTAAGCTTATCTAGCTTCTGTTTTCGGCCATCATCAGAACTGGAAAGAGTCATATTTTGATCTTCTTGACACATTTCATTAAGGGTCTTTGCTGGTTTGATGAATGTTTGGGGTACCTCATGTTATAGCCTTATGTATCCTCAATCTTGCATGACATTTTTAGCATGTTTTCATACTGATTTGGGGGATGTCATCTACTGTAAATGTTCATATTTTTAGTCCCTCATCAGTGTTGTAGAAGGTATTTTTTCATTTGGGCATCGCATGTATCACTTGCTTCAATACCCCTCTTGGCGGGGCCATTTTTGCATTCTTGCTTAATCCTATGTGTGCTTGCTGTTTAGCCCTTTTTTATGACTGAATGCTTGTCTTGGGGCTGCCTTGCTACTGTTTTCATTCCATGTCCATATTGTGCATGTTTGTATGGCTATAGGCCATTTCGGGTGCCTAATATCGCATTTCGGGACCATTCCATGCTTCGGTGCATTTCGCCATCTTTCGGGACTGTTTTTGCATCATTTCAGTGCCAAATTCATTTGCATGTTTGCATATCATTTCCATGTCATTTCATGCCTTACGGCCATCGCCTCGGTTTGCGTGCCCGTGTGCACGCATTTCGAGGCACTTCATTTTCATCCACGGCCTCTTATGTGAGTGTGGCTGAGGCTCTCTCATGTTAGTGTAAGTCCATTTGCATTTGTATGCCATTTCATGCTTTTAGTACCATTGCCTCGTTTGCGTGCCCGTGTGCACGCATTTCGAGGCACTTCATTTCATCCATTGGCCTCCCGTGAGTGTGGCTGAGGCTCTCTCATGTTGGTGTAAGTCCATTTTGCATCTGTATCTCATTTTAGTCTTGTTGCATTCGTATGCCATTTCTCGGTTTGCGTGCCCGTGGGCACGCATTTCGAGACATCTCATTTTAGTCTCATTGCATATCATTTTCATGTCATTTCATGCCTTAGGGCATCGCCTCGGTTTGCGTGCCCGTGTGCACGCATTTCGAGGCATCTCATTTTCATCCGACGGCCTCTTATGTGAGTGTGGCTGAGGTCCTCGTGTTAGTGTAAGTCCATTTTGCATTGCGTATGCCATTTCATGCCTTAGGATCATCGCCTCGGTTTGCGTGCCCGCGTGCACGCATTTCGAGGCATCTCATTTTCATAGCATTGTGCATGCTAGGATTGTATTTTAGTTGCATTCATGCATATCATGCATATTGCATCGTGTTCGGGATAGGAGTTAGCCCGGGCACGGGAAACGAGGCACGTTTCGTACTCCGAGTGACGGAACGGGTCTCAATTCCCAAGTCACCGACACTCCGGATTACCCATGATGGAGTTAGGTTTTGTTGTAGCATTCATCTGCATTCATCCTATATTGAGTTGTGCAATCCGACTCCTCGGCCATCATGCATCGATATGCGTGATTGGTGGCACGAGGATCGAGGCATGCATATATTTGTGAAATACATTGCTATGCCCCTTTCCTGCTCTCTGTTGCAGCAAAATAGAGAATCAGCAACTTTTCGGAGTCCGACACGCATTTCGAGAAACATTGCAAACAGAGGCTAATTGGGGCATCCCAGTGGATTTCCGTGCAAAGGCAGCCCAGCATACATCATTCATCAGAATCGAGGCAGCCCCTGGCTTGCATGCCAGTTTACAGCTTTCTTAGTTAATTTGTTAATTAATTAGGAATTTGTATTTCGGACTGTATATTTGGACTGTATTGTTCTTTCATTTTCGGGACTGTATTATTTATTCGGACCCTCTGCGCGAGGGCATAATTGTAATAAGTGTGGGTGAGTGTGATGTATGTCTTCCAACCCCACGTCTTTCTTCCCTTTTATTTACCCGCTTATGATGGTTAGATATAGGGCATATTTTCAATTAGCATACAGTATGATAGCATGTTTGCATCATTCATCTGTTTTGCACGCACCGGGCTCGGCGCATCATACTAACTGCATTTGTATTTCAATTCCAAATTGAATACTTGATAGTTGTAGCATTCCATATGCCATGTTTAGAATAGCCGAGCCTGCTATAGTTGCATTTTTGCATGTGTTGCATTAGGCATTTCTGTATATTTAGGATCATGCATGATTTCTAATCAGTTTTGTTTTGGCTTGGAGTACTCGGTGAGTTTTATGCTTTAGCATCCTTGCATGCGTGTGAGTGTTGCCATGATAGCATGCTTACCATGAGGCTATGTGCTTATGTGATATAACTGCCTTGAATGCCTGTGGGTGGAGGTTGAGTTACTTGAATTGGAACAATTCATCAATGTTTGTTTTAAGCCCACTAGATAGTGGCAAAATCATGTTTTTCTAAGCCCACCTGAGGGTGGCAAATCCACGTCTTAGCCTACCTGCGGGTAGCACCATCAAACCATTTTCAAACAAACAAACATGAAATGTTTTGTTCCAATTCAGGCGACTCAGTCTATACTTGTTTGCTGCGAGCATCACATAGTAACCTAGGCTAATAACCGGAATAAGAACTCACAATGTTTTCAAAATAAGATATCATGGTTAGTAGAGGCCGGTCTTTGACCGGGCGAGCGGGGGTGCTCACGAAGTGACCTTCCCCAATCGTACCCAAGTTCCCGAGCCGAGGCAACTTTGGTGATGACGGACACGTGGCCTTTGGCACCGAGTCAGGGTTTCCTAAATTTCCCAAAATAAAATATTTAGGTGGCGACTCTGTATCTGGCAAAGCAGTCCATGTTTGGCACTTCTTTCAAAAATCTGTTTTCCAAAACGATTTGCCGGATTTGGACTCTTTGGTTCAAGATTAAGAACCGTGACACAAATCGAGTCCGAGCTGTAGCGAGGTCCCCCGCGGGCTTGTTACAGTTTCTGGCGACTCTGCTGGGGATTTAGAGAACTTGACTCGAACTCATGATATCTGGTTTTGACTACACTTGTGTGTTTCTTTGCATTGCATTTGCATTGGTGCGCCTAGGACACCGTGTTTGCCATCTGCTATTCCTGAGCGGTTTGCCGGAGGCTTGTCTTGTCAAGGCATGTCCATAAGGCTGATCGGTTACGGGCTCTGCAGTATGGGAACACAAACCCCGGTTTTACCGGGGCACCCTTTTTGACCATTCGACCTAGTGCATATTCGGATCCATAGTGACCATTCCAAACTAGGACAGGTTGCTTACCCGTTTATAGGTTGTTTGAAACCGCTGCGTGCGTAGTAAAACCCTAGCTCCTGACAAAATAGGACAGGGAAACCCTACCCCAACATAGGGGTGTTTTGGCTCTCACTTATCTGTTATGTGCTTTAGAGTGCGTCTCTACAGGAATGCATGTATCAGTCTATGAGTTTGGGCATCAGGCCTGCGGGCATCAGTCAGTATCTGAGAATCAGTTGTCTGCGGATATCGGATTCAGTTTTGGGGAACAGTGATACAGGAACAGTGATTAGTGATTGAGGACGGTGTATTTTCAGCTTATCAACTGCGTGTTGTATGCCCGACTATGTGTTGTGTGTATTTAAATTAAGCTGTTATGCTGCCCGTTTTTCTGGTTATTTATTTCCTTTTCGCTTTATTATCTTTTTGCTAGGGCAGTTTTTAGCACGATTGCTTCCGAACCAGTAGATACTCCCCAAGCACTCTGGACACGAGGTCGCCGACTCAACCGATCCGAGGATCTCGTTGACGGACATCCAGTGTTCCACTCTCTACCCCCAGTTGCCAGAAGAAGGCCAAGGAGGCGCAGTGTATCAGAGCAGGGATTACCAGGACAGAGGGCTACTTTGACAGTAAACAGCCAGGTTGAGATTTCTGTGTCTGCCATAGAAGTACATTTACCGGTCATCCAGATGGAACAGCAGAATACATCAGTGGTAGAGGCGATGATGCGCCAGATGCAAGAGAGCATGAGGCAGATGCAAGAGGATCCATCCGCCAAGCGGAATTTTCTAAACAACAAGCCGCAGTCATGGCCCAGCAGGCCGAGCTGATCACTAGGCTGCAACAGCAGAATGCAGCGTCTGCTTCACATCAGGTTCCTCCTCCACCAGCGGCTCCACTACCCGAGCAGGCACCTATGGGTCAGAATACCTTGCCAACCTTCAGAATACCCTGCCAAACCTCAGAATACCTCCCGAACACCCAGAACACCCTACCCAATGTCCAAAATATCCAAGAGGACACCAACCTTCCAACGGGGCTGGCTCCGCCCCCGCTTCTGCCTCAACTGTCCAAGAATCTTACACCCAACCACCCGGACTCTCCATTCGAGTTCGAGGTAGATCATACAGCTCTAAAGCTGAGTAAGTTGGAGAAGCTTTTCAAGAAATCGCAGGGGGTGAAGGCCATCCCAGACATCGAAGATGGGTACACTGATGTGGCCGTAACATTGCCAGACAGATTCAAGATGCCACAGATCGACCGTTTTGATGGGTCCGGGGATCCTATGGTCCATCTCCGGCTATTTTCAGACATCCTGAGGCCAATGGGCCTAACCCGACCACAAAAGCTTTCTTTGTTTGGCAGAACTTTGTCGGGGGTGGCGGCCATCTGGTACGCAAAGTTAGAAGATGATGTGAAGAGAAATTGGGATGAGATGGCTGAGGCCTTCGTTGCGCAGTACTCGTATAATACACAGATCGAGATTACAACACGTGATCTCGAAACGACGAGGCAAGAACCCAAGGAGTCTTTCTCCGATTTTGTAACTAGATGGAGGGCAAAGGCGTCGATGATGACCTTGAGGCCAACAGATAAAGATCAAATCCGGATGATTGTGCGCAATCTCCAACCGAAACTCATGCAGAAAATGATTGTACTCCCTTTCCACTTTCTCAGATTTACACGAGATGGGGGTACAGATCGAAGATGCAATGAAGCAAGGTTTGATCGACCAGGACCGGGAGCAGCCCCGAAGGACATTCAACCGCAATAACAACGCAGGCCCGAGTGGCGCTGCAAACACAAGGACTTCTGAGGTCGGTATGGTCACCACCACTCCCCCTTCCCAACCAAGGCCCGCAGCGGCCACACCCTTTTCCAGTACCTCCGGAGCAGTAACCAAGCCTCGAGATTTCAGCCCAGAGGCCAAAGAACCTTCACTCCACTATACATGCCTTTGTCCAAGGCTCTCGGGGTGTTAATCAGAAAGAAGCATCTGACACCTTTAGAGCCGAGGCCACTGCCAAATCCACTCCCTCCCTCTCTCATGACCCAGCAAAGTACTGTGCGTACCACCAACAGCACGGTCATGACACCGACCGTTGCTATAGATTGCGTCATGAGATCCAAGATCTTATCGACAAGCAGGTGATCGCGCCTCCCGAAAAACCAACGTCACAACAAATCCTCTCCCACCACACAACCAAAGCCCCTCCTCCCAAAAGAGTCAACCTCATCCAAACTGGGGTCGTGTCCTACGATCCTAGTATCTATATTACTCCCTCTCACCTACCCAAGCCGGAGGTGATCCTTCCTGATTGCACTGACTTGTGCATGTTGGACACCTTCACAACCCAATCTAAGCCAGTGGTGGTGACCACCGAAGATGGAACGGGGCAGGTTTCAGAGGAGAGCAGAATTGTTGAGTCTGGGATGGAACAGCCTGGGAATCTTGCTGGAGGAGCCTATGATCCAAGCGAGTACATCTTATCAGTGGGCCAGTCTAAGCTGAGTGTGGGGCTGCCAGAAAAAGCTGAGCTGTGCATGATTCGGGGGGAGACTTGAACAAGGGGCAGATGATCTGACAACAGTGGAAGAGGACTTTGCCAACTTCCAGTTCTTCAACGACCAAGAATCAGGGGATGCTGCAATCAACTGGTTCGACTATGAGGAGTCGGCAGAAGTTGTCGGGTGGTTAGATGATCAGCCAGACGTTGTAGAATTCCAATCAGAACAGGGCCCGGCAGGGGCGAGAGTATCAATGATGGCCGGAAGGGCCGAGGGTCAGAATCCACCGCCGGAGAGCGCCGGCGTTAAGAATTTCGCTCAGAATTTGGGGATTGTAAATACAGGGAATATTGAACAACCAGCTGTACTGACGCAGTTGGAACAACAAAAGTTTGACGATTCCGAGAGAATCAGAAAGGCTAAGGCCCATGTGGGGGTCGAAAGTGCTGTGTGCACAGAAACAGAAAATGCTGTGGGCATAAAGACTGAAGGTGCTGCGAGCAGCACGATACCGGAGCCGGACAGATGTCTGTCGGCTGCCGACGGAATGTGGTGGGAAGACGATGACTTATGTCTTGCCCACACAGATGAAGACTGGGGAGGTAACCAACCAGATGATACCTGGTATATTGACGAGATCGCTCATATGACCAGAAGTGGGCGGTATTTCAAGCCCCAACACTTGGACCAACCTGAGGCATCTGGGAAAGATAAAGAAGCTGAGAAACAGAGAGAGAAACAGATTGAAGAAGAAGCTGTGCTCAAGCAATTGAAGAAGATAGCAGATATCTCCATCTGGGGACTGCTTATGGCATCAAGGGTGCACAGACAGGCCGTCCTATCTGCCATGGACAAGGCCAAACTCTCAATAGACACTACACCAGAGCAGCTGGTTGGGCTGGTTTTTCCGGGAGGAGGTTCCCCGGCATTAACCTTTTCAGACAAGGAGTTGCCGCCTGAGGGCACAAACCATAACAAACCTCTCTACGTCTCCGTGGAGTGTAGAGATAAATGGATACCGGTGGTACTTGTTGATACCGGGTCCGCCATCAATGTCTGCCCAGTCAGAACAGCATATGCAGTTGGGTTGAAGCCCGCGGACTTCACACCAACAACTCAGGTGATCAAAGCTTACGATAATACGAGTAGGGAAGTGATGGGGATTGTCAAGATTCAAACCAAGGTTGGTCCAGGACAACACGACATCGAATTTCATGTCTTGGACGTTCCCGCAACCTTCAACTTACTCTTGGGGCGGCCGTGGCTGCACCAAGTAAAGGCAGTCTCTTCCACTCTACATCAGATGGTGAAATACCCCTATGGAAAGGGAGTAGCCACTGTGTTCGGGAACTCATCAATCCATCCGCCTCCGGAGGTATCTACGCCGGTCCTGGAAATTCGAGCATGGCACAGAAGATGTATTCTTATCAGGATTCACTTTGGCTGAGGCCCGGGTAGTACAGAATATTATGGCTGTGAATGAAGGTGTGTACGTCAGTGCTCAATCCGTCTACCTCATGAACAAGCTACAACATATTCCCGGGATGGGATTAGGAAGGAGCGGCAGGAAAGGAGTCGCAGCGTTGGCCGAAGTGCCACACAACCGCATACCTTTGGACTGGGTTATCTGCCCACCAAAGAAGACTGGGTGAGGAAAGGAAAGGAAATGGCCGGCAGAGCCAGAGCGAAGCAGGCTGGGAAGCCTTTTGACCTAATACACAGGCCCATTCAGGGTACCCTGAACGGACGCTTCGTCCGGGAGGGGGAGGATTTTCCATTTTGCGGCTTCCCAGAGCCGTGGATAAACGCGGAGAAGAAGCGCGTCCCAGGCTTCGAAATCTTCTTTGATTTACAACTATCCGGGGATGACGTTGCCACAGAGCAGACAGACCCAACAACTGAGGTTGAGCAGAATAAGGCAGGGGATCCTGAGGGCACAGAATTTGAAATGGGGGTAGCACTGGCATGTCTCCTCTCTGATCCTCCGATCGACCAAGAGTGCTTGGGGGATAACTTCGTGGTTTCCATGATTGGGGATGAAACGGCTGCGAGCCGACCAGCAGCTATCTTGGATGCATCAATCGCACCCTCTCTCACTTGGCAGTACGAGGAGGGATTTTTGTCCAGCAGCACCGGGTCAGGTAGTGAGCCGGAATCTGATTCCACCGAGTCTTGTGAGTCGGAATCAGGTTCCAGCTCGACTGAGTCTGAGTCTGGTACTCCTGGGGATGTTAACCCGGATGCCACAGTCCTGTCCAGGTCGTCTTTTTCCTTTTCTTTTGAGTCTGTTGTAACAGAAGAATTGGACGATTTGGATGAACTTAATGAGAATGAGGTGAATGTGGTTTCCGAGTATTTCTCTGTGCCCTTGATTTATTGCATTAATTCAGACTTTCAAAACTTTGATGAAAACGACGAGGACGAAGTTCCTCCGGTTTTACAACGTTTAATTGAGCAAGAGCAAGAGAGATTTGTTAAGCCATTAATGGATGAAATCACTACCGTGAACATTGGTACTGAGGAGGACCCGCGGCTGGTCCAGATCGGGTCCACGTTGTCTTCGGAGGAACGCGAGCGCTTAGTCGCTTTATTAAAAGATTTCAAAGATGTTTTCGCGTGGTCCTACGAAGACATGCCTGGAATCGATCCTGAGATTGTACAGCATCGGATCCCCCTTGACCCCGAGGCCCGACCTGTCAAGCAGAAACTCAGAAGGATCCGCCCGGATTGGGCTCTTAAGATTAAGGAAGAGGTCACCAAGCAAATTGACGCAGGCTTCCTGCTGGTATCTGAATATCCGACTTGGTTGGCCAACATTGTTCCGGTGCCGAAGAAAGATGGCAGGATCCGGGTGTGTGTAGACTTCAGGGATTTGAACAAAGCTAGTCCGAAGGACGACTTTCCCTACCGCACATCGATGAGTTGGTAGACTTCACAGCAGGGCATGCATTGCTCTCATTCATGGATGGCTTCTCAGGATACAACCAGATAGTGATGGCACCAGAAGACCGGGAAAAGACTGCATTCACCACCCCGTGGGGACATACTGCTACCGGGTAATGCCGTTTGGGTTGAAGAACGCTGGAGCTACTTATCAACGGGCCGCGACCACAATACTACATGATATGATCCACAAAGAGGTTGAGGTGTATGTGGACGACATGATTGTCAAGTCCAGGAAAGAGAGGGCCACTACACCGCCTTGCATAAGTTTTTCCAAAGGATCAGGGAATTCCGGTTGCGGCTAAACCCTCAGAAATGTACATTTGGTGTTACAGCGGGAAAAATGCTGGGGTTTCTGATTACACAAAGAGGCATCGAGGTCGATCCTTCCAAAATCAAGGCCATCTTAGAAATGCCACCACCAAGGACTGAAAAGGAGGTGCGAGCTT
>JAPPVO010000032.1:116110504-116278563 GCA_030407325.1 Camellia japonica
TAGAAGCTTAGGACCTTGGTGTTTCCTGATCCTAGTTCTGACAGTGATTATCGCTATGTCGACATTTGCACTACCATTGAGATTGTGGGTTGATGTGTGAAGCAATTGATGAATTGCTTGGCTGGTAGTCTGGTTCAGCTGGTACAGTTTGAACCTTAGGCACGAACGGAGTATTCATAGCAATAAAAGCTTCAAGAATAACAATGATGATTTGCAGAGGCAAAAAGAGATAGTTTGGGGACACAGATAGAGACGAAATGAGAAAGTGAAAAGGTTTTGTTGGAATTGGAAGAAGATGGCAAAAAGTTATGATTTTGAGTCCTTGGGAAACGTGCCGATGCTGACGTTAGGTGGTAGGGGGCAGAACTAAAACGAAAGCAAGATAATGAAAGAGTTGGAAGTGAAAAAATAACTCTTACAACATCACCTATTTATAGATATTGAATGCATCTATTCCTAAAGGTTAAGATCATTCGAACATGTGCCTTCATTCACATTGTTATGTCCTTTAGGATTTGAATTTGAATCAATTCTAACATCTTCATCTTGTACGGGAAGGTTCTCTAACCAAAGCAAGGTTTGATTAGTTGTGAGAGAGACCACCAAATTATGGTGTGATCATCTTTCATACCTTTATAGACAAGAGAGAGGAACTCTTAATTTTGTTTGATAAACCAAGTGAAAAAGAAATCAAAAGAATATGATTTCTCACAATAGATGAGGAAAAAAAATGAAATAATCTTACATTTTTAACATTTTATTTGAATAAATTAGTAAATAAATAAATTCATTTGTCATTTTTTTTTTAGTATTTTGTATTTAGATGAGTAATTTAAGTATTTTAAATATATGTTTATATATACAACAATTTTTTGTTTTTCACCAATTTTGGTGAGAACAATAAGTTTTAAGAGAATTACTTTTCTTATTGTTTCTCCTTAATTCTTATTTCTAATCTTTTCAAATTTAAACCAGTATTGAGAATTATCTTTTTCTTCATTTTTTATTTACCAAACTTTTCAATCCAAACGAGCTGTAAATGATAATGACACTGGTTACAATCACAAATGAACATTGTAATATGACAAAATGACCTCAACAAAGAGAACTAAAGTCTATAGTGCTACCTCTCTAAAAAAAAGAGTCTATAGTGCTTCAATATTCATTGTAAGAGCATCTCCAACAACCTAGCTATTTCGACATTTTTGCTATCTAGAAGGCATCAACGCTGAAGAAACAAAACAAAAAAAAAAGTACATTTTTTTTTTTATTGGCAAAGAAAATCTTTATTAATGAAAACATACAAGGTATGATAGATTACATTAATAAAGAGGAGCTTGAAGCTAAAACAAAGCTCCAAGCACCAGTTGGTGAGGAACCAACAAAAAAGAGAGCAAAAGATGCTGCCACAATAGGAGAGAAAGATGAAAAAAAAAAAACACAAAAACCAGATAGAAGCAGCTGAGCTCCCAACAGCATAACAGCACACACTTCCTGATTTGCATCAAAATAAAATGAAAACCAGCATTCAGCCCATTCAACCCGCAGACCTGCAAACAGCCCAATCAACGACCTAGCACATCAACATTCAGCCCATTCAAGCAGCAAACTAGCATACAACCAAAGCATACCAACACAGCAGCAACCAGACCAGTACAACAAAGCTACATAGCAGCAGACCATGTAGTCCTCAACATCAATTGCAGTCCACCAAAAAACACCCATCAATTGCAGTCCACCAAAAAACACCCAACAGAAAACCATTGCAAATGCTGCCATGATCTCCATTCAAATAAACCAAACATTCAAAACAACAATCAATGGCTGCAATTGTATATCTGCAATATCTTACCAGTAACTAACCAATTAATCACCACCAAGATAATACTAATCAAACCACAAATTAGTCACCAAGACTAAGCAACCACAGAACATCACAGCAGAAAACCATAATCTGATATGCTGATGTGCAGAGAATCACTGAGCAATCAATCAATGATAACTCCTTAGCTTTATACACCATAACCTGATGTGCTAATAACCTGTTATGCTGCAAAAAGCCACCAAAATTCCATTTCTATATTGCCTTCCATTTCTATAAGCTACCAGTGAAAGCTGCTACTGAAACTCCTAGGCCAAGCACCTTCTAACCTGGTGCAAATTATGCACCAGATCATGTACAGAGTAATTCAAAGCTAGGACAGAGGACTTAACCCACAAGGCAATTCGTACCTTAATGGTTTCACACAGAACTACAAAATTAGGCTCCACCTCATTAAACACACAGTCATTCCTCAGTTTCCATATGGACCAGAAAATAACATATGGGATTACACTCCACAGCTTCTTTTCAAGTTGCCTCATTCTACATCTAGACCACCACTAAAGGATACTCTGTACTGAACCTGGTGAAGCCCATTGCAGCCCCCACCATCTGACAAAGTAAGACCAGATTAGCCACACAAAAGGGCAGTGAAGTAACACATAGTTAATAGTTTCCTCTACTTCTTTGCAGAACACACAGCAGACATCAACATTGGCATTTAGGATACCAATCCTATGCAAGTAACTAGCAGACTTGATTATATCCCTCCAAACCAACCAACCAAAGAATTGTGCTCTTGGTGGTGCAGGAGCCTTCCACAAAGATTTAGAAATCAAACAAGTAGAACCAAAACCCAGTTCAAACCACTGGTAGGCAGATGAGACACTGAAGCAACCAGATATATCTGCATTCCAAGTCAAACAATCAACAACATTAGCTCTGAGCAAAGGGGTACTGCTGAGATACACTAGCAATCTACTCAACTCCTCTTCCTCCCAAGCAAAGAGGGGCCTCCTAAAATTAAACACCCAATTCCCATTTGCATCTCTATTGTTGTGAAACATGAATACAGACCCTACTTTATCAACTGATAGAGAGTAGAGTCTAGGAAACTCATCTCTAAGACATACACCCTCTGACCAACAGTCAGACCAAAATTTAATTCTTCCACCATCCCTAATCTTGACCACAGCATTACTCCTAAAAAATTGCAGAAGATTTGCCCTAGAAGCCACAGTGTGAATTATGTCAGCCCAGGTCTTGGACAACCTACTAACCCTCTCAGTTAAAGGAAACCATGCCCAAACTCCTTTCAAAGGGAATTCTCTTCAGCACCAAACCTCCACCACCAATTTAGTAAAAGGCATACATTCATAATTCTGATTCTCTTAACACCCAGCCCTCCTATGTTTTTACTTTTAGAGACATCCTCCCATTTCACCAATTGCACTTTCCTCCTCAGATCTGAGCCACCCCAAAGAAAAGCAGATTGAATACTTTCCATCTTTTTTGCTACCATCTCAGGCATCTTGAAGATTGAGAGATAAAAAATAGGTAAGTTATCAAGGACAGACTTAATCAAGGTCAGCCGACCTATAAAGGATAGATATCTTCTCTTTCAAGAAGCAAGTCTTTGCTTACACTTATCAATCACTGGCAGCCAAGTTCTACTACTTCTTGGGTTGGCCCCTAATGGCAGCCCCAAGTATTTGATGGGCAATTTTTGATATTTACAATTCAACCTTATTGCAAAAAAACAGTACATTACCACTAGTTACTTTGGCTAAGTGTTACAATATCTCTAGAAATTTAAGATTTACTAAGCAATCACACTTTTATTATTATTATTATTATTATTATTATTATTATTATGATTATTATTATTATTTCTCCCTTACTCTTTTGTACTTTATAATTTAAATTAAAAAATAAATAATGAATGAGTATTTAAAGGTTAACTAAGACTCATCAAGTAGACGTTGTTATGAGGGTATGGTGATTTCTGACGGATTAGGTAAGCGATTTCCAGCTATTCACTCCAGATCTTTGTTAGTCAATCTTCACTGTGTTAAAAAATTAAAACTAAATTCTCTGTTTGTGTACTCAACAACAAAAATAGAACAAATAAATAAATAAATGAAAAGAAAGATTTTCCAGAATCTGTTTAATCACATAAACAAAAAAGAAATTGGAAATAGAGTAAAAAGAAGGACACAAAATAAGAACAGGAAAATATTTACATAAACTATTTTTCGAGAATGATCAAGTTCAGCGTTTTACACTGTCTTCTTAAGATAGATTCGTCCTCTCTAGGGTGCTCACAGATTATGGACGTCTATCTCTTATGATGAAATGATCTACAATGAACAATAACAGCACTACAAACTGTTCACATAATGAACACACTATGTGTATATATTCTATCTCAAGGAAAAGAAATGCAAAAATATGTAGGAACTTTTAGTAAATGAAGAACGAAAATCTGATTGTAAAATCCAAATGAGGGACTGGCTATTTATAGATATACAAGGTGGTTGTTTGGGTAAAGAATACACAGGTATGAACCTGTTCAGGTTGAAGCTACAGGTATGGTACCTGTACAAAAATGACTAAAGAGGTGAAAAGGCCTAACCGCTAGAATTTGAATTTTCCAAACCGAAATTTGAATTCAAAGGGTCAGAATTTATTTTCTAAAAAATAAATAAATAAATAAATTTCAAATGTTTTTGGCCCAAAAAGATTAGTATTGGAACGGACAAGCCCAACCCAACCTCGCACCATGCACCTACGCCCAAGCCTAGCCCGCTCGACCGACTGAACGCAGGCAGCGGCGTGCACGCGTGTGTGTTTGTTTTGGGTCCAACGGGTCTAGTCCACTTTGCCCATAACCTCCTCCTCTTCAAAACTTGAGTGCCCCTTAGGGCCTATCCCAAGGTCCAATCTCAAGGCTTATAAACCCATACAATGTTAGCCTAGCCAACCAATGTGGGACAAGCTTTCATTCCTTTAATTTGGGAAATCCACCAATATACCATTTCCATGGAGCTTACTTTGGCATCAATTTCTCATTCACCTGATAATGGTTTTGAATAACCAAAAATACTATGTGAATTACAACGCGGCATAGAACGTGTTACCACCAATACCTATCATAACCGATACTTGGGTCCTATTTATCTTGTTGCCTAAAGTTGACTAAAAATTCTGGTTTTGTGTAGAACTTTCTTAACCATTTCTAGCAATCCCTCACATGAATGGAATTTGATCACAACGAAATGCAACAACATGCAAAATTGTTGAGAGAATATACAATGAAATCATCCTAGATCAGGATGGATAGCTTTCGGCTTTGAACCCTCCCTAGTGATAACCTATCAGATTTACCAGCTAACTAGTAGACTTGATGCATCGAATTGTTCAGCTGTTTGTGTAAGCCAATACAATAGATTTCACATAGAATATCCTCTAACACATTGTGGTTCTCACGGTTGTGTTCATTTTGGCCTTGAACGCTCCTGGTCATGAGTGTTTCTAGAGAGTTTAGCCTCTTCATTCTCATAGAACCGGCCCCAGTTCGACACTCATATAGGTGATTCTTATTATGAGTATCTCTTATACTCGTCTTAATTTTTATGCTTAAATCAAGATATAAATAATCATTAAAAGTAACGCTTATCCTTAAACCCCTGCATACAACACATGTTGCCAATATCACTCTCACCATAGGAATGGGTAGGGAATTTTAATCCATTGGTGATTTCTAGCGAGCCACACATAACTTAGTTGTCCCTTTGAACTTAGTTCTTGGGATCTCCAGTCATTTAAGTATGGTTACCATTAGGATGACTCTTATGTAATACGCTTTAATCCCATTCCTTTTGATGAACTATACACTTGCACTTTTGCCAAACCTTTCGTTAACGGATCTGCAATATTCTCGTTAGAATTTATATAATCTATTGAGATTATTCCACTTGAGAGCAATTGCCTTACGGTATTATGTCGACGATGAATATGTCGTGACTTACCATTATACATATGACTTTATGTCCTACCTATTACAAATTGACTATCACAATGAACACAAATAGCTAGCACAAGTTTTGGCCACATTGGAATGTCTTCTAAGAAGCAGCGAATTCATTATGCTTCTTCTCATGCTTTGTCTAAAGCAATGAACTCAGATTCCATTGTGGATCATGCGATGCATGTTTGTTTCGTGGATTTTCAAGAAACAACAGCACCCCCCAAAGTAAAGACATATCCACTAGTGGATTTTGAATCTTTAGTATCGAATATCCAATTGGCATCACAATGACCTTCAAGTAATGCAGGATATCGAGTAAAGTTCAAACTATGATCACAGGTAAATCTTAGATATCTAAGAACCCGAATGATCACTCTCCAATGGTCTTCTCTGGGTTACTAGTGTACCTACTCAATATACTGACAGCATAAGCTATATCAGGACGCGTGCAATTCATTAGGTACATTAGGCTTCCAATGCTTTGGGAGTATTTTAACTGAGACACCGCATCACCTTTATTTTTCGATAAATAAAGACTGATGTATACGAGTGTTCTTGCTACATTCACATCATTCTTGATATATTTACCAAAAATTTTCTTAACATAATGAGATTAAGATAATGCATATCCATCAGATGTTTTAGTAACTTTCATTCCTAATATAACATCTACGACCCCCATATCTTTCATATCAAATCTTTTGTTCAGCATTTGCTTGGTTGATTTGATCATGTTTTGACTAGATTGGAAATAGAGTAGAAGGAAGGAAACAAAATAAGAACAGAAAAATATTTACAAAAACTATTTTCCGAGAATGATCAAGTCCAGCGTTTTACACTGTCTCCTTAAGACAGATTCATCCTCTCTATGGTGCTCACAGATTATGGACATCTATCTCCCAGGATGAAATGATCTACAATGAATAGTAGTAGCACTACAAACTGTTCACACAATGAACACACTCTGTGTACATATTCTCTCTCAAGGAAAAGAAATGTAGAAATATGCAGGAACTTTTAGTAAATGAAGAATGAAAATCTGATTGAAAAATCCAAATGAGGGACTAGCTATTTATAGATACAAAAGGTGGTTGTTTAGGTGAAGAATACACAGGTATAAACCTGTTCGAGTTGACGCTACAGGTATGATACCTGTACAGAAAGGACTAAAGAGGTGCAAAGGCCTAACTGTCATAATTTAAATTTTCCAAACCGAAATTTGAATTCAAAGGGTCAGAATTTATTTTCCAAAAGTAAAAAATAAATTTCAAAATTTTTTCGCCCAAAAAGTTTAGTATTGGGCCGAATAAGCCCAACCTAACCTCACACCACGCACCCACGCCCAAGCCTAGCTCGCCCGACTGACCGAACGACAGCGTACGCGTGTGTTTGTTTTGGGTCCAATGGGTCTAGCCCACTTTCCCCATAATCTCCCCCTTTTCAAAACTTGAGTGCCCAGTAGGGCCTATCCCAAGGTCCAATCTTAAGACTTATAAACCCATACAATGTTATCCTAGCCAACCAATGTGGGACAAGCTTTTCTTTCTTCAATTTGGGAAACCCACCAAAACACCATTTCCATGGAGCTTAGTTTGGAGTCAATTTCCCATTCACTTGATAATGGTTTTGAATAACTAAATATACTACGTGAATCATAACACAGCATAGAACGCGTTACCACCAATACCCGTCATAACCGGTACCTAGGTCCTATTTATATTGTAGCCCAAAGTTGACTAAAAATTCTAGTTTTGTGCAGAATTTTGTTAACTATTTCTAACAATCTTGTCACTCGGGGGGAGCAAGAGCCAATTGATGCATCATCTTTTTCGACGTTGACCAATCTTTCTTTCCCCTTTCCCCGACTGATCCAGTTCTCCACTTACCATTTTTCTCCCTTTTCTTTTCCCCTATTTTTCCTTTCGGTAGTGTTCTTAGGTGTTGCAGATCTGAACTCTCTCTCTTTTTTTTTACAACAGACCCTAGTTTCCTTTTTTCCCGTCCTTGTATTACCGACTCGCCCCTTGGCCTCTAATGGTATTTTTGGCTTGTTTTTGTAGGGAGTTTTTTTGGTGCGTTTGCCGCTGGTTATCTTATTTTTTTATGTTGGCTGTTTTTCTTAAACTAGTTCCTTGTGTCTATTAGTTTTTTCTCTAGCTTTTGTGAGTTAGGCTTCTTTCTTTGTTTGTGTCGAATTCGACATTTCAATTAGTTAAAATATTATTTTCATTTCGCTAATATTGTTGGAAGGATAATGCTATGATCATATGTAAGTTATGACATTTATAAATTTAATTACTATAAATATCATAACTCGATTCTATAAGAGTTATAATTATTTAAAAAATGAGTTATACCTAAACGTCACATAAGGTATAATCAAACAACTTTTAAATCATAACTAAAATAATATCATAACTAATGTCACAATGTGTCATAACTAACAATACAATCAAAGATACTAATCGTACATAAAGATACAACTTAAAGAGGATTTGTACATAAAATTTTCATTGTTGACCAAAAATTTTTTTAGCCCGCAAAAGTATAATATTTAGCTACTAATTTTTTTTAGGAGTATATTGATTATTGGCGACTAAAAAAAAATTTAGTCACCAAAAATGCCACAATTGGCTACTAAAAAATGTTTTAGTCGCTGTATAATTAGTTTTGGCTACTAAAATTAGCTAATCATCGAATAAAAAATAAAAATTTTGGTTGCCAAAAAGTGTGTTTTCAGCGACTAAAAAATGTTTTAGTCGTTGTATGATTAGTTTTAGCTACTAAAATTATTTAGTCGCCGCAATGTAAAACAAAATTTTACTTTTTATCTTTGGCGACCAAACTTTTGGTCACCAAAAGTGTGTTTTCAGCGACTAAAAAATGTTTTAGTCGCTGTATGATTAGTTTTGGCTATCAAAATTATTTAGTCACCGAATGTAAAACAAAAATTTACTTTTTATCTTTGGCGACCAAACGTTTGGTCGCCAAAAGTGTGTTTTCAGTGACTAAAAAATGTTTTAGTCACCAAAGAACTAAAATATTTAGAGGGAGATATTTTAAATTTTGGAGGGTTTATAAAATTAATTGGCGACTAAAAAATTTTTGGTCGCTAATTGTGTAAAATTACATATATTTTCAACGCCTGCCTTTCTTTATTTTCAACCTCTTTTCCCTCTCTCTCTCTTTCTCTCTTCTCTTCTCTTCACCTATGGTGGATCTCTCTCATCACCCATAATCTTCTTCAAGGTGTTGTAGTATAGAGAAAGAGAAGGGTGTTGCTTCAACATCAGTCTACTGCCATAGCAACTCTGCGACTGTCCACCACCATTGAAGAGGAAGATCAGCAAACAGCAACAACCCAATGCAGTATTGACACCCACCCTCGTTCTTCGTTGCTGATGCTGAATTCTTCAAATCAGAGGTATTTTTCTTCAATTCTTTGTACTCTGAATTCCCCAAATCAGAGCTTTTTTGGACTTGCAATTCAGTAACGATTGAATTGTATTATTGTATACGTACATACATAGATTGATGAGACATATATCTATGATGGGTTCACCGTCAAAATGTACTGAGTCAAATCGGATACCAAGTCAATCCAATTTGTGTTTCTAAGATTTGGATTTGGATTTGGGTTTGGGTTTGTGATTTTCATTAACTGGGTTATGACTCCCATTCGAAGCTCAAACTTGAGCAACGATGGAGTTCAAATAAGAAAAGAAAAAATAGAAGAAGAAAAGAAAAAGGAGTGGTCTGGTTTTTGTTCCATTGTGTTTGCTTGATGGGAAATTGTCTTTGTTTCTCTGTTTTTGAGTTTGGTTTGTGCTGATACATGTGTGGTTTGCCATGAATTTCTATTGCATGTCGCACATTCTGCTCACCAACTGTTTGATGGAATGCCTAAATGAAAAATTCACCATAGACCAATTACAACATGTTGAATTTCCGGAAAGCCATCATTTTAACAGTCTTCGGTGTTCAATTGTAGGCCATGAGGTAGATTTTTCTTGGATATCAATGGGCTAGGGTTTTGAGGGCTGAATATCTTTGTTCGGGGTTTGTAAATAGAACTACAACAATAATAATTCGCATGCTTTGTGATGTAGGATCATGTATTTTTATCACTAAATTAAGGTTTAATTTTAGGTTTGGCTTATAGATGATTGAGACATGGATTTGGGATACAACTTATGGTTTATAAGGGCTAAATAGTGAGTTTAACGTTTTAAAATCAAATCTAGCAAGAAGCTCTGTAAATGCAATGACACTTTAAGAAAATAAGAAAGTGAAAGCAAAGGAGGAGAAGAAAACAAGTGAAGCGTAGAGAGTCGCACTTGGGGCATTAGGTACTGGCACATAAGAAAGATGCATCACACATCCACAAGTAGATGGCGACATAATACTTATTCATTTAAATCGTTCAAAATAGACTAACTCTGTTCTCGCTGCTACTGCAACCAATCCGAAGGTAAAATAGTATAATCTTCATCTTCACACACAATTTGTTGAGATTTTCTATCATTTTTTTTAGCTTCACACAAACACACACACACACACACACACACATATATTATATATATATTACAAAACAACTCTGCTGATGGGATATCTATCCTAGGTGGCAATAGATTTAAAGGTTAAGATTACTTTTAGATTTTATGTCTTTTTATTTTCATCATTGGATATAGCTTGAAAGTTGAAAACCCATTTCAAACCCATTTCACTCTCCCTTCACCGCCCAAAACCCACCCTCTCTTTGATTACTACTTAGTTCTTCGCATTTTGTAGAACAATCTCTGTTTTATTTCCCATTTATCGATTGATTCATGATCAATTAGAGAGGGTTTTGTTCCACTAATTGTTTTGCTTAATCATTCTTTTTCATTTATATTCACTTGGGTCGTTTGTCAATAAGCTTATTGAGTTTATGGGATTTGCTAAAACATTTTTTAGGATCAAATTTGGGTAATTATCTTTATTATTCTATCCTTTCTTTTAGCAGTAACATCATGGTACTCCGATTTGTTGCTCCAATTTTTCTGCTTCAAAGTACTTTTTTGCAAGTGTATATAATATTATTTCCAATGGAAATTAATTTTGAAAGATTGAGTTACTGATCTGAAAAGCTTACTCTACTATAGTTGTTTTGACTGTTACACATTAGTATAATCAATCAGAAGTTGAATATTATGATAGAATGATGTCCACTTTTCACCATAGACCTTTCCCACCATGAGAAAAAAATAAAATAGAAAACATTGCAGGTCTTAAGATAATATATATCTTTGTAAATTTTGAGTTACTTTAGGAATAACATTGTGCTCAGTTTTGAAATTAATATTGTCAATATTGAAATTTATGTCTAATTATGATTTTATTTGGGTTTTTGGTTTATATACATTTTATTTACAGAGAAACTATAAATTGCAAACGTTTTTTTTTTTTTTTTTCCCTTTCCCATCTCTATCGCATTTGTTTTAATCCCCATTGGAATAAAAGCTAACAAAATCATAGTGTAGTGCTTTTGTTGTCCCATTGTTCTTCCTACATGTGAGCTCATTTTTTTCAAAAGATGATTCAATTGGTATAAGAAAATATGTGTGCTCATTTTTTATCAAGTGCTTTAGAGGAGATAGTAAAAGTATATGATTCAAGTGCTTTACCAAATGTTAATTAGGGAGTCTAATTCATTTTTGTTCAACAATTGTCTTAGTATTCATTTTATTTGCAATTTTCTAACTATAAGGGTGTGTTTTGTGTGATTGATCTGTTTGATTAGCAATTGCCATTTTATTTTTTTACCAAATGTTACCAAAAGAGTGAGATCAGAGGAACCGAATAATAAGTTTCACCATAGATTAATATCCTTCCTTTCTTTCGGGTGATATTACTGATTTAGCTTCTTAATTTTTTATTGCTACATAATTTTTTGTCTAATTATATTTTCTAGTATTATTTCTAAAAAAATTATTAGGGTTTGGAAGGGATAGAATAGCCATAAAATAGACCCAACAAAACCAAAATGAATATAGATCCATCAAGCCAAAATGGAGAAGTTAATACACAATATTGAGCCAAGATATAAAAAAAATGGCCAAATACAAATCCACTTTTCCAACATGAAGGATTATTTTTTTTTATTTTTTTCTTCTGCCTGTCAAACAGCATTACCCACTCAAAACAATAACTCACTTCTCCCCCCATAATACAAACCCAATTCGTAAATGGTTCAAGCAAATTCATTTTAACAATAAGCTAATTTTATACAAAAATTAAAAACCAAGTACCCAGAAATTCAATGTGAAAATTATCATAAAATTCTTACATTACAATTGCAAAACACCTTAAAAAATTAAAATATGTTTCATAACTTGAGTTTTAATATGCTATTGACCATATCAAATGAATAAATAACTTCCAGCAATAGAATTATGGTTGAATTAACCAAATTCAGGTCTTCACAATGTAAACAACTAAAACTAAAATAACCTGATTAAGGAACCAACTTCTGACAAAGGACCCAAAAAATATATATAACACAGATTGGGACAGATGATTTGCACTAATTTACCCAATATCAAAAACACAAGATTCATATGGCTTGATTAACTAATTTTAATTTGGAAAAATATTGGACAAATGGGAAACAAAAAAACTAATTGCAAATCAATTGGTGGAGTGCAAGTGAGAACTATTCCTAAGGCACGTGTTTCTCACTTGCATCGGGGGTACATATGTCAAATGTAAAATATCCAAAATTTTGAGAAATGGTATTGTTAATATTAATGCCTAATTTACTGTTACTTTTGTGCAATTTCTCTTCATTTATGTGGAAGTTAGAATAAAACTTGGTCTAATAACAGTAAATTTTTACTTTTAGGAATGAAATTAAGCAGAGGAAGAACTCCTGGAAAGATGGTGTGTTGGAGAATAATTGCCCTATCCCTCCTAACAAAAATTTCACTTACAAGTTCCAAACCAAGGATCAAATTGGAACCTACACATACTTTCCATCGACTTTTATGTGTAAAGCTACTGGAGGGTTTGGAGGACTAAATGTATATGCAAGATCTGTGATCCCTGTACCATATCCTACACCTGCAGCGAATTTTACTTTACTTATTGGTGATTGGTACAAGACCAGCCATAAGGTGAGAAATTTATATTTTAATGTATATAGATGACACAATTCTGCGTTTACGAGTTCATGTTCTTCATGTTTACTTAAGTATTTTAGTTTTTAGTATCTATCTGAAATTTTTTGAAAATAATGGCATTGGCAATGTGCATTTGTTAAATAACTAGGAATACATTATTTTATATAACGTTTGTGTTCTAAAACCAATTCAACAATTTTTTTTTAAAGATAATGAAAATATTATCTCAAAGTCTATCTCCTTTTCTAATACTAGTGAATCAATTTACTTTGAAATGTGACTACAAGAACGGTGTCTGCATGAAATTTACATGCCTGTCATGCTCTAATGGTTTTCAATAAACTATAATTAATTTTTCAATTCTTGATGTTTGCAGGCATTGCAGTAATTTTTGAATTCAGGAAAATCTCTTCCCTTTCCTAATGGCATCCTTATAAATGGGAAAACTCAATCTACCTTTAGTGGTGATCAAGGTCCGCCCCATCATTTTATTATTGAAAAATGTTTAAACAATTTCCAAGTATTTTAATCCTGTCGGAAAAGAAAAAAAAGGATTTGATTACAATAGTTTACTTTCTTTTGCTTTTCAGGAAAATCTACATGTTCAGGATTTCAAATGTGGGCTTGTCGACCTCCATTAACTTTTCAAAAGTTCACTATCATCCTCAGAGTTTATACGAATATAATGGTTTTTGTATGATTCTCTGTTTTGTATGAAATTATTATTTTAGATTGGAATATACTTAGTTTGAATGAAATTTGACATTAAAAGTTATTCCTTTTTGGATGGTTAGAAGTGAAATGAATATAAATTGTGAAATGATTGATAATATATGTATCTCTAATAAATTTTTAACGAGCCGAACAATCTTATCCACAACCAAGTAACCATTTGATAAGAAAGAAATTTGGGTAATTTACCAAACCCATGTTTAATTTTGGGGAAATAACATATCAATTGAAAGATGAAAAAAAATTATAAATTAATAGTAAATATTATAAATTTTCATTATTAAAATCATAAAATTTTTCATATATTTGTAATTATTTTTGGAAAAATTAGGCTGATTTGTAATTTTCCTTTTCCTTTTAATTTTTGTAGGAGAAATGGGTTGATGACGTGGTGCTTGCGTCCAAGCCCCAATGGGCTCCTGTCATCTCACCAACCTCCATTCCCTCCTTTTAAAATCATTTTTAAGAATCGGCGTTCTTGGACCCCCCACCTTTCCTCTCTCTCACCTACATGCCGCCACCACCACGAGTACAGATATCAATCACACTCATTCACCCTCCTGCCACGTGTCTCCACCTCCACCGCTGATCCCCATGTAAATCCAACGGCCACGTGCATCTCTCAACTAACACACTCATCTATTTAAGCAATCAAAAGTGGCTCACCAAAAACTCAGGAAATTCAAACCCTTCAAAAGGCTTTGCAATTTCCTTTACCTCTTAGCTTAGCTTGTTGGATTCAACATATACATATACATACATAAATTAAAGTTTTTTTTTTTTTTAAAGCTTTCTAATCATTTTATTCTGATCGTTAAGAGTTGTTCCTAATATTGAATCTCTCGTATTTTAATTGTATTATCATTAGATTAATTTTTTTTTTTCCACATTAATTTCCCTATGGAATTTCACAATGGTACAAGTAATGGTCACACTTTATGTGCCCAAGACCCATTGAACTGGGTGATGGCAGCCGAGTCGCTAAAGGGCAGCCACTTCGAGGAGGTGAAGAAGATGGTGGCGGAGTATCGGAAGCCGGTGGTCCGGCTCGGAGGCGAGACCTTGACCATATCACAAGTGGCCGCGATAGCGACAGGTGTCAACACCAGGGTGAAGGTGGAGTTGGCGGAGGCGGCCCGGGCCGGCGTCAAGGCGAGCAGTGATTGGGTGATGGAGAGCATGAATAAGGGGACAGATAGCTATGGGGTGACAACTGGATTTGGTGCAACTTCACATAGAAGGACCAAGAGGGTGGTGCTCTGCAGAAGGAGCTCATTAGGTAAGAAATCAAACTATCTTGTTTTGCTTATTTTTCTTCATTAATTATTATCTTTTTTTAGATTTGCATACGCTGTTTTCCAATTAAAGAGGGTATTGGTCATTAGGTGGTTTCTTTTAAAGATCTTCCAGCTCTATGATTTGGCGGAGAGTAATCAATAATATTAGTTGGATCTAGACAGACGAGTAATTATCAAGTAGTTTTTTAAATACATCTGGCAAAGTTTATACGGTATTTTATATAATTCATGTAATGAAAAAATTTACAAGTGATACATGGTGATTTACGTTTATTTAACAGTTGAGGATAAATAATCATTCAAGTACTTTGTATTCAGACTGAAATAATAACTTATAAAAAAGACTCACTTAGGAAATATTTGTTTGATTCGAACAAAAATTAGGGAATTTGCACTAATAAATGCATTAAACTTGCTTTTTCTTTTTCTTTTTTTTTTTTGTATTTGTGAATAAAAAATATATGTAATTTATCTTAGATTGATATTTAAAGGAAGTTTTTCTATTAAAAAATTATTAAAATAGAAAAAGTAGGTTAAATTGTTGTTTTTATTTTTTTTTATAAATAGGGGTGTTATCACTGACAGTGTTTGGCAGTATGTCAGAAGTCTTCTTAATTGGGGAAATTATAAAAATAAAATAAAACTTAAAAAAAAAAAGTACAAACATATGAAAAAGTATAGTATTTCAATTATTAAAATGCATAATTTTTTTCATGTTTCTGTAATTTATTTTTGTTATACGTCTCGTTTGGCAATATCACTTTTTAACTAAAAAGTCAAAAAATTATTATAAAAAAAAAAAAAAAAAACAATAACTTATATTAAAAAGTTAAAGATTTCGTTTTCTTCTTACTTTTTGCACATTTTTCGTAAAAAATTTTATAAAAAAATATCTCAAATATACTAGTTTTTTTTACATCATATTTTAGCTAAAAAATCAAAAAAATCTTTAAAAAAATGTTCCCAAACGAGACCTCTATTTAGTGTATTTTTTTTTTTTTTAATTCAAAGGTACGATGGATTAAAAAATAATTATTATTATGAGGTTCAAACTTTTAGGGGTGGTAAATGTTAATGTTAAAATACAAATCACACTCTTCCCCGATTTCAAAATAAAAAAATTACAAACCACACTAAATCCTTTTTTTATTATTATTATAATTAACGATAAGCCAAAAAAAAAAAAAAACAAACAAATAAACAAATAAATAAACATTTATACTATTAATTAGAACATCATGGTATTTACTAAATATTTCATAATTATGAAAATTTGACATTCCAACCACCAACATTTAAAAAAATCAAATTATTAAATGGTTAACTATTAATTCATCTAAAAGTTTAAATTGTTATAAAGGTAGATACTTTTTCAGTAGTGCTACATGTATCAATTGGTATATCAATTAGTGTATCAACATATATTATAGTATTACTATTTTAAAATTATGATCCACTTATTATACAAATTACAAAGACCTAATACTTTTAAAATTATGTGACATCATCCATTAATATGCTAATTAATACATATAGCATTATTATTTTATTATTTATATCACTAACACACCCCAATACTTCTTTTATGACGGAGAATCCAACTAATTTGCACCTAGTTGAAAACCTTGTGATTAAATTCCGAATATGCCTTGATACTTAAACTAAAAAGTATTTTAGATTTTAAATTTTTTAACCTTTAAATAAATAAATAAAAACATAGGAGGAGAGAGGAACAAGCTTGTTTGGTTCTACTTTTCAAAAAATAATTTCAAAAAATTCTATTTTTAAATTTTTGTATTTTAATGTTTTCAATTATTTTTTTAAATATTTTAAGCAATTGTTTTTAATTTTTAGACACGCTTAACATATATATATTTAAAAAGTATAATATTTGTGAAAAAAATCTTTAAAAAATACAAAAAATACCAAAAAATATTTAAAAAATACAAATATTAAGTATATTTTTTGTATTTTTGTGTATTTATTAGATTTTAAAAATATTTTTTCACAAATATTTTACTATTTAGATACATCTAAGTAAGGTGTATCTAAAAAAGTAAAAAAAAAATTACTTAAAATTTAAAAAATACTCACTAAAAATAAAAAAAAAATTTAAAAAAAAGTTTAATTTTTAAAACATTAAATTTAAAAAACTGAAACTAAACACACTGATTGTATTAGATATGGGCTGTCAAATCCATCATTGTATGCCAATAAATAATAGCCGCTTTCTTAGGACAGAGTCTGGTCCAATAAATGATGAATAGGCCCAAACTTGTAGTAGGCCTTGACAGTTGCCCAAGTCCTAGGCCACACACTAAAAATAAAAATCAGTGTTTGGGCCCACATTCGATTGGGAATCACAAAGAATATATGAACAAACAAAATTCACTTCCTCTCAAAAACAAGTAAATAAATAATATTCACTTTGACCAAAAATAATACTTTACAAACATAATTTTGTACAAAATTTTCACTGAATTGTGTGACATTTTGTAATTCTTTCATTTTTAAATCAAAATACTCACCGTTAAACAGGTTATAATTTTAAAAATACCACTTTCATTCATTTTAATGATTTAAAGGGATTTTAAAATACTACTTTTATATGAATTGTATTGGTTATTTTTTCTTTTTTTCTTTTTTTTTATTTTATTTTTTTTTTTATATTGACTTCTAATCTTACAAAAATTTTATGGAGAAGCCTCCACCAAAATCATGTGGGGGTAATAAAAATCAAAAATGCTTCAGACCTCCATTGGGGATCGATCCCCAGTGAGGTGTAGCTCCGTGATTGGGTAAAAAAAAAAATTTTTTTTTTTTCAGTCAATAGGAACGCGCCACGTCACTGGGCTATGCAGCACTTCTCAATAAAAATAAAGGAGATGTGTTGATTTGACCATAAAGTAGAATGTCTATGAGTCAAAAGTCCTACAAATGAGCAGTCAATTCTCTAGCACATAAACAAATCCAAGGATGGGAGATAGACACTCACAAATGAGCAAGTCCCACATAATGACCTCTTTTTGAAAGGACATAAAAAGTTAAAAGTTCATTTTTAACTTATTTTAGATTATATGATCTTTTATTTTTTTACATGTTTTTTTTTTAAAAAACAAAAATCATAAAAAATTAAAAAGTCAATTTTTAACCAACTTCTCTAAATAAGTGATTGTTTATATACCATTCAATAATTTGTTTGTGTTAATGGTGGAAATGACTTTATGTCTTCAATTTTGATACATTAGTTGGTTGATTTTTTTCATTCATTGTTATCTTCAAAAAATTATTAATTAGTTCTAAAATATCATATGGTATTATTTGCACAGTATTATTGATAAATATAAAATCTATGTTATTGGCTAGAAATTCTACACAATTTTTTTTTTTTTTTTTTTTTTTTTTTTTTTTTTTTGCGACTACCCAATAACTATCCCTTTTTTATTCCTTGTGAAACTCTTTGTTCGAGTAATTGGGTAATGTTGGACTCACAAAAGAAGTAATTGGGCCCAACCCATCAAAGAGATTTCTACCACTAGAAGTTTACCAAATCAATCATTCAATTATTCTTCTGCTCAAAAAAAAAAAAAAAAAAAAAAATCATTCAATTATTCTTTTTTTAAACTAATCATTCAATTATTCTTAACTGTGTTAACGTACAAACCTGTGTTACTGATCAATTTTTATAAAACTCTTTGGTGCAACAGATTCTTGAATGCTGGAATATTTGGAAATGGCACTGAATCATGCCATACTCTTCCTCAGTCAGCAGCAAGGGCCTCAATGCTAGTTAGGGTTAACACCCTCCTCCAAGGCTACTCTGGCATTCGGTTCGAGATCCTAGAAGCCCTTACTGAGTTCCTCAACCACAACATCACCCCATGCTTGCCCCTCCGTGGCACGATCACTGCCTCCGGTGACCTTGTCCCACTATCCTACATTGCTGGGCTTTTGACGGGCAGGCCCAATTCCAAGGCAGTTGGGCCCAACGGAGAAACGCTCAATGCAACCGAGGCCTTCCAGCTAGCTGGCATCAAAACCGGGTTTTTTGAATTGCAGCCCAAAGAAGGCCTTGCATTAGTGAATGGCACTGCAGTTGGATCGGCCCTAGCTTCCATGGTTCTCTATGAAGCCAACATCCTTGCCATCCTCTCTGAAGTTTTGTCAGCAATTTTCGCCGAAGTCATGCAAGGAAAGCCCGAATTTACGGACCATTTGACCCATAAATTAAAACACCACCCTGGCCAAATTGAGGCAGCAGCTATTATGGAACATATTTTAGATGGAAGCTCCTATGTCAAAGAAGCCCAAAAGTTACATGACATTGACCCCCTTCAAAAGCCAAAACAAGACCGGTACGCCCTCCGAACATCGCCTCAATGGCTAGGCCCGCAAATCGAGGTCATCCGCACATCGACCAAGATGATCGAAAGAGAGATAAACTCGGTGAACGACAACCCGCTAATCGATGTATCGAGGAACAAGGCCCTACATGGTGGGAATTTCCAAGGTACCCCAATTGGAGTCTCAATGGACAACACTCGCCTAGCCATCGCTTCGATTGGAAAACTCATGTTTGCCCAATTTTCCGAGCTTGTCAATGACTTGTACAACAATGGGTTGCCTTCAAATCTCTCCGGTGGTCGAAATCCTAGCTTGGATTACGGATTCAAAGGTGCTGAAATCGCCATGGCTGCCTATTGTTCTGAACTCCAATTTCTAGCCAATCCGGTGACAAACCATGTCCAAAGCGCCGAGCAACACAACCAAGATGTGAACTCCCTAGGCTTGATCTCTTCAAGAAAGACAGCTGAGGCTATTGACATATTGAAACTCATGTCATCCTCATTTTTAGTAGCTCTATGCCAAGCCATAGACTTGAGGCACATAGAAGAGAACCTGAAGAACACAGTCAAGAACACAGTGAGCCAAGTAGCCAAAAGAGTCCTAACAATGGGCTTCAACGGAGAGCTTCACCCATCCAGATTCTGCGAAAAAGACTTGCTCAAAGTTGTCGACAGAGAACATGTTTTCGCATACATCGATGACCCAATTAGCAGTACCTATCCATTGATGCAGAAGCTGAGGCAAGTCCTTGTGGAGCACGCACTTTTGAACGGTGAAAGAGAGAAGAATTCAAGCACTTCAATCTTCCAAAAGATAGGTGCATTTGAGGAAGAACTAAAAGCCCTTTTGCCAAAAGAAGTTGAGAGTGCAAGGTGTGATGTGGAGAGTGGAAAGGCAGTGATTGGAAACAGGATTAAGGAATGTAGGTCATACCCATTGTACAGGTTTGTGAGGGAAGAGTTAGGGACTGGTTTGTTGACCGGTGAGAAGGTCAGGTCGCCGGGGGAGGAGTTTGACAAGGTTTTCACGGCTATCTGTGGAGGGAAGTTGGTTGATCCATTGATGGAGTGTTTGAAGGAATGGAATGGAGCTCCTCTTCCAATTTGCTAGTTAGTTAATTAGGATGTTTTTAATTAAATTGTTAATTAATATTACCACTATATATAAATTTGTGTATGTGAACATTGCATTTATGGTTCTTTTTTGTAAGTTGTAATCTTTTAAATGTGATCTCAAACTGTTTATAAAGATTGTGGGTATGTTTGGTTCGTATTTGAGAAATGTGTTTTAGAGATAAAAAGTACGAAAATATGTTTGGTTTGGTTTTTTTCAAAAGATGTTTTGGAAAATTATTTTGAGAGAGAGTTTTGGAAAAAGTGATTGATTTGATGTGTGTGAGAGAGAGAGATTTGTTTGGAAAACTTGTTTGGTTTACAAGTTTTGAGAAATTTTTTTGGGAAAATTTGTTTGGTTTGATTACTTTTGAAAACTTATTTGTAGAGAAAATTTTTCAAAATTTTTTCAGAAAATCAAACCAAACGAGCCCACTTTTGTTCTTAAATCTTTCTCTGTCATTCGTTTACACTTCTCCTTTACTCATATATTCAATTTAAGATATGTTTCTAACGTAAAATATTATAAAGTTGGTTAATTTTTTAAACTCAACTTGATTATGTTTATGCGAATTATAAAATATTAAACTAACTAAACTAGACTCAATAATAAACAAATAAAGATTTAACACAATTTTAAAACTTATTAAAATTTTGAACTAAACTTAAACAATCAAAGATTCAACACAATTTTACTAAAATTTTGAACTAAACTTAAACAAGTGTAAGACTCTAGCTCTTCCCTTGCAAGTTGCACATTTACTTGTAGTATAACTGAATTTTCAAAGATAGAGATTTGTAAACAATTACTGTGGTTGGGCTCTTATATACTGCATTACCCCTGCTGGTTTGCATTTTAATCTACAAACCACATGTATGTGATTATTTTTAAATGACAAACAAATGATTTGTACATAGTGAAATTATAAGGGATAAAGTGAATTTTGTTGAAAAATAAAATATTCTAATTCATGTTATTCATTTTCTTGACCCAACCAAAAAGGAGAAGGATGGTTTCCTTCATTTTTTTTAATCCATCTTTTTCCTCTCTCTTTCATTTTCTTTTAATTGTATTTTGGTACAAATTTAACATTTAAATATAGATAATCTTCTTCTGTTTGAAAAAATGAGTCACTGAAAAAATGAGTCACTATCGACACATTTGAAATCGCCAAATATTCTAGAGATATCCTATCTAATACTTTTCTTTCTTTATGGTGCTGAATTTTCCGAGCCACTAGTAAGTTACAGAGAGTTCGAAAAGGTAAATTGATTTATAATTCCATCATCTAAGATTGGGTTATGAAAACTTCTGGATAGGCATGAAAGGAAACAAAATGCAAATAGCTTGGCCCTTAAGCCTTGGTTTGGCTGTTATTTTGAGATTAAAAAAAGTACAAAATGATAAAATAGATTAAATAAGTTAACAAGACAAAATATCATATTCAATTTATAATTATTATATTTTTTCTTTCACAAAAATTAAAAAAATAAAAAAAATTTAAATTAAACAAGACTAAAAAAATCAAACTAGAAAGTTTTAATATAAAAAAAATTAACAATATTAGTGATTGCCAAACGAACCTAACTGATGCAGCAATACTGCAAGTGTCTAATTCCAAGTGTCTACCTAAAATCCAATAATGTTTTGTGTCCCTAAAAAAAGTGCCCCTAATATCCCTAATTTCTTTTTTAGCAACTGTTTTTTTTTTCTGTTTTTCTGTTTCTATTTTTTTTTTTTTTTTTTTTTACCTGAAATGGCAATTCGGGGGATTCGGTGCCCCCGAATTCGAGCTCCCAACTTGGACCTAAAATCTCTTGCTTTAATCTAACTGTCGGAACAATTATGATGATTAGATAAAGACAATTATGGGATTATGACCTTTCTCTGTAATTGCAACTGTCAATGCATTATTGCTGCTATTTTGAAGCCAAAAGTACAAATATATTTATTTATTTTTTGGGTGGAGGATTGGATTCGGGAGCTTTTATTTACACACAGCAAATACACTCTTTGCACATCTTTTTTATTATACACATTAAAAAAAATTAATTTCTAATTATTTTACTCACTGCACACATGATTCATTCCACATCTACCCTTATACACACACACACACACCCCCGACCCTCAAACCCAGCTCTCTCAACGGTGCAAATACACCCATTGAAGCTGAAGCTGCATCTCTCACATTACCGTGTTTCAGACATTATCCCATAGCTCCATGCTTCACACAGCTTTCATCCCCAAAGCTGCATCCATCAAGACATCACATTGAAGCATTCCAACACATTTTCAATCCTCATTCGTATTTGGGTGAGTTTATTTTTCAATCCTCATTCCTATTTAATTTGTAATCTAGAGTTTTGTTTTTATCATTTTCAAAACGAACAAAGGCCCACGGAGTGTAAACAAGTTGTTCGGAACTGGTTTTCCGAAAATAAGGAAGTTGTTCGGAAGTAGAAATCCGAAAGTAGTGATTTATTTCAACAGTAGCTTTCCGAAAATTTTTCATTATTTCGACAGTCAACTTCCAAATATTTTAAATTCAAACAACATTCAACTTCCAAAATTAATTTTGTGTTTCGGTTTTCAACTTCCGAATAGTATATATACTTTTGGTTTTCAACTTCCCGAACAGTTTTTTTTTTTTTTTCCTCCTTTTGTATATTCTTTTTACAATTTTATAGTCATCAAACATATTAATTTTTGCAGATAATATGGATTTTGAATATCAACAACGTGTCCCACCTATTGCTTCAAATAGACGACGTCGTGAATTGAATGTTGACCATGAACGGGGACGAGGGCGTAGACGAGGACGAGATCGAGATCGTAGTCGAGGTCGTGATCCAGTTTCGGTAGAATATGATATCCCCAGTGCCAGTCAAAGTCGAAGCCAAAGCCAAAGACGAGTTCAAGATGATGATATGCTTGACATTACTGTGAAGGACGCCTCTTTACTCGATTCTCCTACTGTCTAGGAAGAGTACCTTACTCAAGCTTTTCCAGGTAGACCGACTGATCTATCAATACTACGGAGTTTCAATAGTCATGTTGCTGCAGCTGTTTGGCACGGGGAGGTAAACATTCCTAAGTAGAAGTGAAATTCATTTGTATATGAGTTTTTTTTTTTTTGTGTGTGTTGTATGGTAGTTTCTAATGAGATATCATTTGTGTTATAGGAACGAGGGCCCCTAAAGTGTCATAATCACTCTTCGAAGATCCTTGTATGGCCATGGTGGTCAGTAGACAACAACACCAGATTCAAAGCCATTATTGAGCAATCTAGGCTGTCACAGTTAGCTCGTTACACTTATCGGTTCGTCAACAAGCTTCTAATCTCCAGTTTTGTTGAGAGATGGCAACCTGAGACGAACACATTTCATATGACAGTTGGTGAGATGACCTTGACCTGGGATGATGTTGGCACTATTTTTAGCCTTCCCATTGTAGGTAGATCAGTCAGCGTACCAGATGTGACAGATCATCATGGAGTTACACTACTAGTTTTTGGCTTGGGGATTACTGAACGTGTAGCACATGAAGAGGTTTCTACTGCTGGTGGGAATTCAGTCAGGCTTGAGTGGTTGCGAAGTCAGTTTGCTGGTGTCATAGATTCAAACCCCGATGAGGCTATACAGTGCGCTACTAGAGCTGATTTGTTGTTTCTGTTGGAATGCACTCTCTTTAGTGACAAGAGTGGCGGCAGGGTTCCTGTTGTTTACCTTGGCTTATTGATGGATTTGGGATCCATTCATACTTATGCCTAGGGTGCTGCTGCATTAGCATTTTTATACAGACAATTGGGGTATGCTAGCTGGTCCGGTGTTAAGCAGATAGGTGGTTATATGACTCTTTTGGAGGCATGGATTTATGAGCACTTCCGAGCATTCCGACCTCACCAGAACATGGGCTACAATGAAGACATGCCACACGTGTACCATTGGGCATCTAGGAGAGAGGCGGGTTCTGTCAGTAACCATTGGGCATATAGTCATGTATAGATACTTGGATAGGATCTGGGAGGCTTGGGATAGCCATGTGTTATCTGAGCAGCGGAGGAGCACACTAGTTCGTCAGCCTTGGAAATGTGTAGCGGGTTACATGGATTGGTATAAGAATATCACGCACCTATATGTTGAGCACACTGATGAACCGTGTGTCCATGACCATCAGGATTTCAGCCAACATACCGATGTAATATATTATCCTCTTTTATGCATTTGTAACTTACTTTTTATTTTCTGATATATTCCCTAAAATGTGATATTCTTTTCAAATGCAGCGTATTGCACATGCACTGCAAATTGCACATCCTATTATTGAGGCTAGTTATGAGGAGGGAATTCGACATCCTCATCGACTTTACCAGGCTATCGAGACTATAACGCATGTCCTTAAAGGTCAGCACATTGACGAAGCTGGACCTAGTTCTGCTGGACCTAGTTATACTGGAGTTCGCTTTTCATCTCCAACATTGACATACAGTCGTAGGCCTAGGCATAGGCATACAGCTGATTCGTGACATGTTATTTGTTAGTTGATGAATTTTTTGTGGTGTTTTTTGTAAGATAACATTGTTGTAATGCTAACAGTGGTTAATATTTTCTTATTAGAATGGAATGGCAACAATGATTGATACCATTGAAAATGACATTTTATTATTAGAATGGAGTGGTAACAATGGTCGTTGATTTTGTAAATGATATTTTGTTATTAGAATGGAATGGTAACAATGGTCGATAACATTCAATCCATGCCACAGAACACATCAACATCAAAAACCCATCCATTAATTTCTTCCATAATTCTAACATTGTCAAATGCATACATGCAGATACTCTAATGCAGAGATAGACATATTACCCCGTAGCTCCCTGAACTGAGAAGGTTTAAATTGATGTTGCACAACAGTTAGACTTTTCTCAAATGAAGCCTTGATATCAGTGTGTTGCAACTCAAGCAAACTGTGTATTTTCTCAAATGATGCCTGAAATGAAACTTGACATGAACTTAATTGTCTTTTAAGTTTTGCATGTGCACTCTCAGCCCTGTTCAATTCAATGTAAGTGAAATTAAAATCAAGTATATGCACTTATTAATAACATATTGAACAAAAGTAATCTTACTGGTTAGTTGTAACATTGCCACAATGCATACACGTGTCTGTCCATGCCACCACAAATTTCTCCTTGTAAGGAACCAACCAAGTATCCATGACGTAGTTTACTACATCCGGATAACTATTGAATTCCTTAAGTAATGATTTAAGACGCTCATCGTATTGAATTTCAGAAGATGAATACACTAAAGAGTTCCACTCATGGTTGAACTTCTCCCATTTCTGTTGTGTCTCAAACATTTTCTTGCATTTGGTCAATACATTCTTACTGATATGCCAACGACATAATAAATGTCTGCCAGTCGGGAATATCTTCTTATGGCATTCATCAAGGCTAGCTCACTGTCAGTAACAATAATTAATGGCAAAATAAAACCATCCATGACATCACGCAATGTAGCTAACACCCACGCATAATTATTGGCCCTCTCATACTGTAAGTATGCGAAAGCTACAGAGAAAGTCATTTCAGTTGATGTCACTCCCACAATTTCAAGAAGAGGAAGACGATATCTATTGGTTTAATATGTGCAATCCATAATTAATATACGTAGGAAAGACCGAAATAAGTCCAAACTAGTAAGATGTGCCCAAAACAAGTCTGTTACAATCATCGTGGACTCTTCACATCGATGGCACTCAATGTAATTATACTTGGCCAATTCACCCAATAAGTGTTGCATCTATGATCTTCCAGCTCTCTGTACCACCCTGTTTCGATGGCGTACATTGTAAATGGTTTTAAGTGTGCTTACATTGAGGACATCTCGCTGTTTCAAGGTTACTGAACCATGCTCTTTGACATATCTATTAACAATGCTTTCTTATCCTTTGACAGCCTCTCCGCATATGAACGTCCCTCAAGGTGCTCTACAGGTGGATGGTTATGCAATCCGCATATTACGGTCAATGTCCATTCATCATGTGTGGTAAACTTGTGAGCCCTTATATCAAAAGGACAACCACACTTCTTTGTACCGGTTATTCTTGATGTATTGTTACCATCATGTTTTAACTTCATTGTCACTCTATATTGGCCACTCCTCTCACAGCAAGATACATCCTGGGTCTTTTTTTCCGCCACCATAGTCTGATGTTTTGATTACAATGACCAAACCATTTCTCTTTCCAACTTCACGTACCCAGTTGAGCAATTCATCCTTACTTTTGAATACCTACAAAGTCAAATAAATATTATCAAACATTTACATTTGTTGAGCAATTCGAAGCATAACCATTATAATTTCGTAGAGTGAACCTGTTCAGTTGTGAATTGAGTAGTGTAATCCAACACACTATCTGCGCAAACCTGACTTCCTTGAGTTGACACATATTCCTACATGTTTTGTATAACATTATAAATTTTTAATGGCATTATAAAGATTAATTTGCAATTTGAAACTGTAAATTTGGTATGCAGTTTACAAATTTGGAATATAAAATGGGAAAAAAAAATTTACTCCATTCGGAAGTATAGTGTTCAACAAAATGCTAATTTTCGGAAGTAGTTATCCGAATTAATTTTAAAATTTCGGAAGTTGAATGTTGTAAAATTTAACTTATTTCGGACAACAACTTCCGAAATTAAATATTTATTTCGAAAGTAGATTTCCGAACAAAATGATATAATTCGACTTTGGTTATCCGAACGACACTGAAAAAAAAAAAAAAACAAGACTTTTACATTGCAAAACTCACATTTCCTTGGCTATCTTTCTTATAAACATTTATTTGCTTTTGAAAATCTGAATTTTTAGAAGAGAAATCCTCCACAACAATGATGAATGAGGATGAGGTTAGTGTGTAAACTAATGGAAATGGAAAGCTACGAATGGACTTGGAGCTTCAATAGCTTCAATAGAAGAAGTAGCAGCTACGAACTTGGAGCTAAACAACTTGAACAATAGATGGATGTGAAGTCTGGATGCGTATTGAGACGTTTGTTTATTTGAATTAGGTATGATGTCTAAAATAGTAATTTCACTTAGGGGTAAAATTGTAATAAAAATAAATATCATTAAGTGTGTGTATGAAGTGGATTTGGTGTGTGTGTAAATAGAAGCTCCCATTGGATTCCCTCTTTTAATCCTCAGGGTATATATAGGTTTCTCTTAAAAAAGATAATTGTTCCTTTTAAAAAAAAAAAAACATAAGTCTAGGTACTTAAAAATAGTATGCAGAAATTTACTCAGGGAAAAAAAAAATTAATAGTCAAGAGTCAGATTCAACTTTTATATGATGGGATCTAACTTTATAAAATCTTTTAAAATTGTGAGAGGGAAAATGAGAACTTATTGTAATTTTGCATAATAAAATACAAAAGTGACTGATTTTGTACAAAACCAAAAAAGAGAGAAAAAAATAAATAATCTTCGTTATAAATCTATAGTAATTGGTGTCCTAAGCAGATGATGCCTCAAAGCTAAGGTCCTTCACCTTTTAAATTTTAGGACATTGGGTCTAGCTTCCACAATTTTTCTTCTAAAAACTTTTTGTGACTAATATGATCCTATAGTCATTAAAAAAATGAAAAAAAATTTGCAACAACTTGTAGACCAGATATGTCCACTCTAACCAACTAATATTTCGGTAATGCTCTCCTCCATGATGTCAAGGGCAATGAAGGATACACCGTTATCACAGCCATAAACCAAATCCTCATGCTAAAGAGGATAGTCGATGATCATATTGTTAGAAAAAATAGTTTTACAGTAATTTTAATGTGAAATTAAAGTCGGTCCCAACTACCAATTGAAATGAGATTAAATGGTTTTAAATTTTTTATGATAAGATTTTTACACCACAAAAAGAATGACAAAAAATCAGTGAGAATTGAATGAGTTGACCTCATGAATGAGGTATTGGGAATGGGGCGTAATCACCTATCTCACTTCATTACAGAGGAAAGCATTGATGGGTATGTAAATCCCAAGTTTGTGATAAGGGTATGAGCCATTTGGGGCATCCAAATTTTCTAAGAAAGGGAATTATGGATGCTTCAATGATGGACTTGGGCCAAGACTATGGTCCAAGTTGGTTATGCAAAAAATAACACACACGCTACCCGAACCGAACCGGACAGGGTCGGATCCAAGTCTGTGAATCTTGGGGCTTGGGCTTGGGCTTAGCCTTGAGGCTTTGAGGCTTGAAACTTGAGGCTTTTTGGTATGGGTTGGGCCGGGTTGGTAGCCCACCAACCTAATATTTTTTGGACTAGGTTTATTTGGTGGCTGCAGATATACACATACGTGTATATAGAGTGTAAAACTTACATATTCACTCTCCATCAGTTTTACAAGATTTAAACTTGCATTAGTTGAGCAATTTTGCCTGCATCTGTTGCTAACCTTCATCTACTCTCCCCCATTGTGTATAAAAAGGGATCATACTCTTTGGTTGAAGTACAGAATTTTTACTCTCATCTTATAGTCAGTCTACACATATAATTCTTCATGTGTGAGAGAATGCTACCATTGTTAGTTCACCGAAGCTATACAGAAGATGTTTCTGACTTAGCGGGTTCTAACCATCGTATCTTAGGAGATAGAAGTCGACATACCTCCAGCACTCACAGTGAGGCGTCAAATTTGTTTTAAGGAGACTATGGTATCACACAGGTTTTGGTTTGCTTTCTATACTATTTTATTTCAGTATATATCTTTATTCATCAAGTTGTAATCTCCAGCATAATCTACTTACATGATTTCTTGTTCTGTAATTCAAATTTAATTAATTATAAATCTGTTTATGTTTATTTAAATTATACATTTTGTATAATAATCTTAAAACAGATCAAGGTTGCGTTTGGTAGAATTTTCTAAATATGATTTGAGAGTAGGAGTTGTATTTTGAGTTTGTGAGTTTTGAAATTATGATTTGAGTGTAGAAAATTTGTTTAAGTATGGTTTTTGAATAGAGTGTTAAGTTGAGTTTTGAATTATATGTGGAATTGAGTTTTGAAAGTTTAATGCGACATGTAAAATAAGAAAATTTGTTTGGTGATGAGTTTTCAAAATAGTTTTCAAAACTTAATTCGATCTATAATTGATAATCAAACACACAACTCATAACTTGATATCCGTATTTTTGATCAACAGTCATAACCAAACTATTTTTAAAATACTCAAATAAAAAAATAATTTTTTTTTCAATTAATTGTTTTTAAGTAATTTTTTTAAACAATTTTTTTTTTCAAATAACTTTTATGTCAATTAATTTTTTTGTCAATTCATTTTTTAGGCCTGTATAAACATTTTGTGCAATACGTTTTTAAATATTTTTCAAAAAATTTGTTCAAATCAACACGTTTGGAGATTACATAATTGATAAAAATTAACAAAAATCAATTTATTAAATTTTTTTAATACAAACCAAAACGTAAACGTTACCAAACATTATCAATTTTTTATTTGTTAATTTTATTAATTTAATAAAAAAATTCTTTATGTTGTACCGCTTTTTTAGGTTCATTATTGTCCCTCACTCCTACCTCTCACCCGTGAAGCTCATATTATTGGAGGCTATTGATTGATATTTGACTATAAAATGACCAACTTGCCCCTCTTTTATAGAATGTCAAATTGCTATGTAAGTATAAAATGAAAAGGGCAATAGTGTAATTTCACTCATCCAATAGACCCACTCTCTCCTCTGCTGGGTGTTAGTTGGTCACTGTTTGATAAAGAAAAGAAAAAAGAAGCCAAAAACAAGCCACAAATTGTCAGTGATCAGTATACGAAAGAAATGAAAAATAAATAAGAAGTGCTATAAGTCAGTATTGAAAAAAAAAAAAAAAAACAAAGAACACACAACTTCTGGAACTGAGCCTTTATATAAGTCAGCATCTTCATTTGTTTAACTATACCATCTTCACCATCTCATTCGAACAACTTCACAACCAACTTCTCACCATACAATATTGACTAAATTCAGTGTAGATATCCGTGAAAAAAAGAGAGAAGAGCTTTCATAAGAGGTTAGTTTGAACCACAATTTCATATTCTTGTTTGCATCATAATTTCAGAGCTAAGCTGCAGAAAGGCGAAAAATCCACCAAACGGGACAACCGGCCGGTCATCCCGCCGGTCAACCGGTTCAGTCCCAGCTTCCACCAGTTTGCTTGCCTTTTGCGCTCAGTTTGCTATCTGTTGGTTGCCTTTTGCACCATCAGTAGAAGCTCAGTTTGCCTATCTGTTCCTTTTTTTTTTACACCATTTTCATACATTGTGCTATACATCTTTCATACATTTTTTATACATTTTTCTTAACTTTTGTAGTCATCATGTTGAGAACAAAAAGAGCGAGACCCGAACGTGGCGAAACCTCTAACCCTTCACAACGTCAACAATAGCAACAATATCATCACTGTCCAACTATTGATTTTTTCACATATAATCACGAACAAGCTTATTCAAATTTTTCTAATTGACCAATTGTTACGAGGAGAAAGGTAAATCTACCTTCTCAATATGATCCACTATTGCTTGGCAGACTCGATACGATGGGATGGTTTACCTTTAACTAATTTATCACATAAGGTATATCCCCGTCTTATATATTTATTTTACCTTCACTCCAGATCTATTGAGGGACAAGTGGAACAGTGTAGTCTAACCTCTTATGTGAAAGGTAAAGTAATCACACTAAACCCCCACGCTTTCGCACAAATTATTGGAGTTCAGACAGGGAATTTGCAATGCCATTTTCAAACTGAGTCTCAATTAGCTAACATTGTTGGTGATCTAACTGAGGTTTATACCACAATTTGTGAGAACCGATTTACCGGTACTAATTTACAAGCAAGACATTTAAAACCCCACCTTTGTATTCTTCATTGATGGATAGTTGAAAATGTCACTCCCAAAAAAGAACATTTTGATGTTGTTCCATGTTTTAATGTTTATTTGTTATATTATTTTGAAATTGGACAAACATTAGATTTATGCTACATATTACTGAAAGAAATGATGGTTGCAAATCTTGGTACTCTTAGTGTCCGATCACTACCTTTTGGAGCTTTGTTAACCAAAATTTTCAAAGTGCATCATGTCAACCTTGAAGGTGAAGTAGATATGAAAATCACTTCACCAATTTCTGAGTATACACTGACCCAAGATGGTGGTGTTGAAAACTTACTGGGCTCTATTAATTTTGAAAATGAACCAATACCTGATCCGAAAGACCCCAATGACAATGTCATGCCACCAAATGAACAACCTCAATACTGGACTGATTATTTAGCGTTGGAACAAGAACGGTACAATCAGCACCTACAATGGAAACAACAAATGGCTAATCAGGTCAATACATGGGGTACTCGGTTCGATAAATTTGCTGCCGCTCAGAACTCAATAATTCAACAATTTGGTGAGTTTCGTGTAGACTCTGGGAGACGTGATGAAGTGAGAAGTAACCGCATTGATCAGATTGACCATCAAGTCACTCAGGTGTACTATCACTACTTCCCTCCATCCACCTCTACCACCACCTGACAATGATACTTACTTGTTTCGATGAGCGTTTAAATGGTTCACACATGCTGTGGTTATTTTGTTGTGGTTATTTTGTTTTCTCATTTTGTTGTGATTATTTTATTTTCTTATTTTGTTGTAATATTTTGTATTAACGTTATGAATAGTAAATTTATTTATTTTTTTTGCACTGTAAAATTAACCAGTGACAATGTTATAACAATTTGTGAGTTATATTATGAAATGAAGATGCCATATGCATTTTTTAAAAAAGTGCATATTATACATCTCCCCTAATTGATGCACGAATGTTAACTACAATAACAATTACAACTTTCATCTACAACATCATAAAATTAATAGAAGAATTAGTTTGAAATTAAAATTAATAAAAAAATGCATATAAAAATTAATAAACAAAATTAGTAGAACAATTAAAATTAATAACAAAACAATTATTTGAATAAAATGAAAAAAAATAATAAAAAATTATTTCGTATAAAAATTAATAGCACAATTAAAGTTGATAACAAAACCATTATTTTAATAAAATGAAAAAAAAATTAATAAAAAAATCGTATAAAATGAATAAAAAAATTAAAATTAATAACAAAACCATTATTTGAATAAAATGAAAAAAACAATTAATAACAAAATTTCGTCTAAAAATTAATAAAAAAAATTAAAATTAATAACAAAACCATTATTTGAATAAAATGAAAAACAAATTAACAAAAAAATTTCATCTAAAAATTTATAAAAATTAAAATTAATAACAAAACCATTATTTTAATAAAATGAAAAAAAATTTAATAAAAAATTATTTCGTATAAAAATTAAAATTAATAACAAAACCATTATTTGAATAAAATGAAATAAAAAATTAATAAAAACTTATTTGTTATAAAAATTAATATAAAAATAACATTAATAAGAAAACCATTATTTGAATAAAATGAAATAAAAAATTACTAAAAACTTATTTCGTATAAAAATTAATATAAAAATTAAAATTAATAACAAAACCATTATTTTAATAAAATGAAAAAATAATAATAACAAAATTTCGTCTAAAAATTTAAAAAAAATTAAAATTAATAACAAAACCATTATTTTAATAAATCAATAAAAAATTAATGAACACTTACTTCGTATAAAAATTAATATAAAATTTGTTTTTAATAATAAAACCATTATTTGAATAAAATGAAAAAAAAAATATAATAAAAAATTATTTAGTGTACAAATTAATAAAAAAAATTAAAATTAATAACAAAACCATTAGTTTAATAGAATGAAAAAAAATTTAATGAACATCATAGACTACAATTTTTGCATGCATCATTCAACCATCAACCAAAAAAAGTGTTTGTCCCTGCTTATTATACATTGCATCAACAACATATTAAGTGTCTTCATTCCCGTAATTATATTTTGTTGATTGACTATGTGATGCTGTTTGGAAAAGAAATTTGATTTGAGTTCCCTTTCCTTTAATTGCCACTTAGCTCAGTCATTGTCCTCATTGTCAGTTATCCTACAAAAAGAGAAAAAAAAAAAGTCATTAAATTCACATTTACGAAAAGTGGACGAAGTTATGTAATAAGGTGTCATAATGATTAAAACTAGTAAAATAATTATACATTTTCAACCATTAATCACTACGAAATTCACTTGCCTTGTTCACATCACAAATCTAGCCATGGCCAACATGATTTTGCCACAAAGCAGTAGCAATTGCATCCCTAAAGTTCGATTGGTATGTCAACCCATGTTGTGACATGTCAACATAATCAGCTTGGTCTCTAACAAACCCGTTTGCTTCCGCTTCTGCCGCCATTTCATTATCAACTTCCATGAAGAATGGGTCCATATCTACATGCAAACGGATCCAATTGTGCAGTACACAACATGCAATCACGAGAGGGCCTTGTCTTATAGACTTGTAATTTGGCATGAACCGCAATATTAGGAATCACTTCTACAGAACACCAAATGTTCTTCCTATGACATTGCGTAACGATGAATGTCGATGGTTAAACAATTCCTTGGGTCCTGAATAATGACGGCCATGAAACTCTTGCAAGTGATAGCGTTGGGAACGAAATGGGGCAAGAAATCTAGGCATGTTTGTGAAACCAGCATCCACTAAATAATACTTGCCTACATGTAAATAATGAATGCACTGCTCTGTCAAATAGATGTACAAAAAAATAATTTCAAAAAATGTACTGTGTGTTATTTGGTAACACTCATCATGGGGTGGGTGTGAGAACTGTAGATCAGCTCTTGTAATAGAGTCAACTAAAATAGCGTTGTCGTGAGTGCTACCTTCCCATCCAAAATTAATAAATGTGAACAACATGTCGAAGTCGCAAGCTACAAGTACATTTTGCGATACTGTAGATTTGCGACCGCGAAATATATTTTGTCTTGAAGCAGGGACCCATGCATCCACCAATGTGCCATCGATAACACCGACACAATCTTACTTGAAAAATATTGTTTGACATTAAAAGCGAAACAAACTTGGATATTACTTTTATAACATGAGAAAAAAAAAATATCGTCCCTTATTGTTATTGAAAACTTATAGAACAATCATTAAATTCATACCTTGAACAAGGGAAAAAACTTCCTGTCATTTAAAAATTTTGCCGATATCTCGTCTTGGTTACGTGGTTTAACCGTTAATGCAAGCTTGCACAGTGCCCGCATAACAATTTTGATGTGTCGACAAATAGTTTCCGTGGAGTGTTGAAATCTATCGGCCAGTAGTCGATGGCGGTCATTTTGTCCGAAAGTGTATAAAAAAATTCCATGCGATTCCTCGACACTGATATACATATGTTCAGTATCGATAAAGCCATTTTGAAGTAAGGTGTCTTTCAATAAAATGAATGTTTGTGCATCCATTCACTTAATGTCCATCATTGTTTCTGGATGGCCATTTAATAAACTGAAGATGTAATCATCACCTTTTAATGGACAAGTTCGTTGCGGTCGCCTACTACTTGACGCATTCATATGGTCATGCATGAAAGCAATCATCAAAAAATCCATAAAATCTTCAATAATCTCATCCTCCTCTGATGAGATCTCCATTGTATTGTTTTCTGTGTCAGATGACATATTATTTCGTCTACATCACAGTAAAAGCATAATTATAAAATAATGTTTGACAACATGCTAACTCTTACCATTATTGGTGAAACTGAATTAACAAGTGGCTACATTTAGTGGGCCTTAGTCATTTACCAGCATCCACTAAAATATATACGCGAAGAAAATTTGTTTAATATGTATTCATCTTGTCATAAGAATACGGACATAAAAGAACTGCGAACAATAACACAACATATTGATGTAAAACAGAAACTACTTAAGAATTCAATAAAAATAAACATACGAAGATGGAAAAAAAGAAGCATATCATGGGATGGAAAAAAATGATAAAAAATAAATCAGGAATCATCAAATCATCTTGCAGAACGACAAAGAGAATCGCTAACTCAATCAAAACACAACTTCTCACTTCACTGCAAAGCTAGGATCATAGCTAGGCGCATATGGGTAGGAGTACGTATAAAAAACCTACGCCATTCCTTGTCTTTAAATAGTGTCAGTGCGCTAACGTACTGGACCGGTGGTATGTCCCCAAGCTCTAGCAATGCATCTTGACATGCATCAAGGGAATACTCATCACTACCTACACTTATAGCCTCTATGTCAGTTTATCGTGCACGTGAATGTTCTATTTTTGCCTGTATGTAAGCAGTGAAAGCTGGGCACACATCATCGAACCCACTTGACCATGACTTTTTAGAATGACCACTGTCAGTCTGACTGCTTATAGCTCCCCTCTTGTGACTTTTGCCCTTCGCTGGATCCATGTATTCATCACCGAATAAGTCAACAGGAATGGCTTCAGCAGCATTACTCCCACTAGCTTCAGGGCTCCAAAATTTATTTAGCATTTCATCTTCTTCATCTGAGTCAAGGGCTCCTTGTGTGGATGCACGAGACAAGGCCCTTGTGGCACAACAATTTTCAACAATTTCCGCCATTTCGTAGAAATACTCAAATCCTTTTGTCCTAAACTTCTTTACATTTTTGGTAGCCTACAGCAATTGAAAATATTGAAATAAGCATACTGTACGTGTGATGAGCTGTTACAAAAAAAATTGAAAATGGTACAGGTTAATGAAAAACCTTATCCCAAAATTCATCGGGTGCAACAACAGTTCTTATAATGGGATCCCATCCCAGACCAGTCTATGCCTGCAGTCGTTTAAACGTTTGGTAATCAGCTTTCAATCGCTAATATTTTTGTCGCACTTGCTTTGATATATACCGAAATCCATACAGATTTTGCAACTAATTTGCAAAATGATTTCAATGCCTAATTGTCCACACAGTAGTACGACCTGTTATTTGAATTTTTTTTTACCTCTTCTCTCAACATGTTTATTAATTTCATTTCAATTCTGGGAGTCCATATTTTTGTATCCTGATTGTCATCTGAATTGTTTCCATCCATCTAAAAACACACAATTTATATTTAAACTACTCTGGAGTGGATATAAAACAATAACAGAGCAAAAATCAATTACAATTATTTATGTTTACGTACGAATCAAGTGAGTTATCCTGCTATGCTCAGCTCAACAGCTCAACACACTAAAGTCATTAAAAACTCAGCTTAACCTCTACACTTGTAAGTATCATTGATAAAAGGAATGACTGGAGGTTTAACCTCCTCAGTGACATACCACTATTATACGCAATTAGGTTGTCCCATTGAACCTAGATCTTGGGATCTCCAGTCAACTAGGTTGGGTTTCCATTCTGGTAACACCTTACACTAAAGGCCTTAAATCCATTCCTTTTGACGACTTCTCTACTAACAATCGATTTAACCCTTTGGTTAGCGGATCCGCAATGTTGTCCTTAGACTTCACATAGTCTAAAGTGACAACTCCATTAGAGAGTAGTTGTCGTATGGAATTATGTCTATGACGAATATATCTAGACTTTCCATTATACATATTACTCTGTGCCCAATAGCCGATTGGTTGTCACAATGAATACAAATAGCTGGCACAGGTTTCGACCAACGTGGAATATCTTCACTGAATTAGCAAAGCCATTCTGTCTCTTCTGTTACTTTATCCAACGGTATAAACTCTGATTCCATCATTGATCGTGAGATACATGTCTGCTTGGAAGATTTCTAAGACGCGGCTGCCCTTCCAAAGGTGAACACATAACCACCAGTGGATTTCAAATCCCTAACATCAGATATCTGTAACATGCCCGAGAGGGTACCCGCGCGCGTTAAACAGTTCGGACTCCCGAGATCTCTTTGATCTCAATGTTCACGAGTGCAATGTGAAACATAGATGAGAGTCCAGATTTGGCAACTTTTATTGAAAATCCATTTTATTGCAATTTTGTCAAAAATGGACTGCGTCATCAGATCTCAGAGTCGCCACCTAATATTTTGGGAAATTAGGAAACCCATGACTCGGTGCCAAGGCCACTGTTCGTCGTAACCAAGGATGCTTGGTTCGGAACCTTAGGTATGAGAGGGGAAGGTCAATAATGAGCACCCCCGCTCACCCGATCAAAAGATCGGCCTCTACTAAACCATGATATGACTTTTATTTTCTTTATATGTTTATGTTCTGATTATTTTAGTAAATCCTAAAATTTACTATGTGAAGAATACAAGTATAGACTAGTTTGCTCAAATTGGAACAATTCAATTTCATGTTTGTTTTCCGAAAAGGGTTTGATTTTGCCACCATCAAGTGGGCTTAACACGTACAATCTTTGAATTATTCCAATTCAAACAACAAGCCTTCATCCACAGGCATTCAAACAGTTTATCACTTAAGCAAATAGCCACATGGTAGGATGCTAAACATAGTAAGAAAAACACACACAAATGGGATGCTAAAGCATAAAAACTCACAGATTTATTGACGTCCCTCGAACAGCTACAAAACAAAGGTTAGTAAAATATGCATGATCTTATATACAGGATCCTAATGCAATTCACTCATGAGATGCACTAAAGATTCGGCTTCTAGAATATGGCATGTGAATCATCTCAAAACATAGAATCATGGGATAATCAATTAAAGCATAAAAATGCAAATTTAGCCAAATCTTATGCATGGATCATGAATGTAAAGCATGGATATGCATGGCATGTTAGATATATACATACACACAGTTAGGGAAAGCGATAAAAGAACGGGATAGAAAGAAGCGGGGTGGGGGAATTATTACAATGCTTGAATTATTACAGATCCGAATGAGGGAGAGAGGAGAGAAAAATAAAATAAAAATAAAACCTCACAACACTCAAAATAAAAATAAAGAACTGCATCACTGGCGCATTCCACTCCTTTTCGCATGTCCCGGGCTCCGCGACACCACATGATTCACATTTTCCAGATTCAAGCGGCAAACCAAGGAATGGATTTAAAATCTGACTCGCATGGCTTATAGGGAAATCACTATTGGATGATGTGTAAATTTCCTCAGTCTACAACTCTCCCCACATCTCCGCAGCCCAGCTTTGGCAGGCAACGTGAAACCAACATAAATATTTATAACAATCTTTTTTGTTTTTTTTATTACCCACAAAGTGTGTCACACCACCTCTCATCACCCAACATACACACCCACCTACCGCCTTCTCTCTCTAAGCCGAGAGAGAGAGAGAGAGAGAGAGAGAGAGAGTACCGTGGTGGGTTTGGTGTGTGTTATGCATGAATCAAACTCTGTGTATGAGGTGTGCCGTGGGCTTGCCGTGGGTGTGTGAGTATTAGTCGTGGGTTGGTGAGAGTGAGTGAGGAGAGGGAGTATGCATGGATGCATGGGTGTGTTTAGAGAGAGAAAGAGCCGTGTGTGTGTGCATGCTGTGTGATCATGGTGGTGAGTGTTAGTGAGAGAAGAGGGAGAGTTGGATGTGGGTGTGTGCCGTGTGCTGGGTAGTGTGGAGAGTGTGTTGATGGTCACGGTGGTGATCCAAAGAGAGAGGTGGATTTGGGTGGCTATGTATTAGCCGAGAGAGGGAAGAGAGATGGGTGGTGAGTGCTGGTGTGTGCTGGGTTGCCGAGAGATGGGGGGAGCCGAGCTGGGTGTGCTTCATCGGGGCTGCTGGGTGTGCTTCATCGAGCCACCCTCTCTCCAAAACAAAACTATGCATGTGTGTGTTGAGGGTGTATCAGGTTGTGGCCTAGGAAGAGAAGATAGAGCTAGTGTGTGTGATGTTCATGGTGGAGCCGTGTGTGGCTGGTGTTGGGGTGGTGCCATGCATGTTGGGTTTGCTTGGTTAGAGAGAGAGAGAGTGAGGTGGCTGGGTTTAGTGAATGATCATGGTTCTGGTGTGTGAGAGTGAGAAGAGAGAGAGGGAGGCCGGTGGGTCATGGTGTGTTGCCGTGAGTGATAGAGAGAGGTGAGGGAGGGTGGAGCTGTGTGTGCATGTGAGGGGTGGTGAGGTGAGTGCAGGTTGTGGTGAGGTGGCTGGGTTGAGAGAAAGTCTCCATGGTGAGTGTCTCATCCCCTCTCCATATCTCCCTTGCTAAACCCGTGTAGCAGCCCAGCGTCCCCCCTGGTGTTGTGCCTCTCGAGTCAGTATATACCATGTCTCTTTTCTTTATTTTTCAGTGTTGTGCATGTCGAGTCAGTATACACCATGTCTCTTTTCTTTATTTTTCAGTGTTATGCATGTCGAGTCAGTATACACCATGTCTCTTTTCTTTATTTTTCTTTTTGTTTCCTTCCACCTCCCCATTACCCATGTGCATGCATCTCCTTACAACCTTTTCTCTCTAAACCAACCAAAACAAATCACCCATGATCCCACTCCTCTGAATTTCTTTCTGCAAAAATTCTCTTCCCACCAAAATAAACATAATCATGCCATACACCATATTCACCACTTCTCTTTTTTTATTATATATATTTTTTATTTTTTATTTTCTTTTGTTTTTAAAAATAGTTCAATTAGAAAACACACTTAAAAAGATATGCACGCACCTAATTTAATATCACTACAGGAAAAGACACCTACAGCGACCACTTTTGGCGACTAAAACAAATTTAGTCGCCAAAAGTTACGGATTTGGCTACCAAAAATAAATTTAGTCGGCAAAAGTCAAATTTTTAGCTACTAATTATTTTTAGTCGGGGAATATTGATTATTGGCGACTAAAAAAAATTTAGTAGCTAAAGATATCACAATTGGCGACTAAAATAAATTTAGTCGGCAAAAATGGCAGAAATTGGCGACAAAAATTTTTTTTAGTCGCTGTTGGTACACATTTGGCTACCAAATCCGTTGGTCGGCAAATGTTTTAATAAAAAATTATTTTTTGTCTTTGGCGACTAAAAATTTAGTCGGGAAAACATGATTTTCAGCGACAAAAATTTTTTTAGTCGCTGTTGGTACACATTTGGCTACCAAATCTGTTGGTCGGCAAATGTTTTAATAAAATAATAATTTTTGTCTTTGGCGACTAAACATTTAGTCGGGAAAACATGATTTTCAGCGACAAAAATTTTTTTAGTCGCTGTTGGTACACATTTGGCTACCAAATCCGTTGGTCGGCAAATGTTCTAATAAAATATTAATTTTTGTCTTTGGCGACTAAACATTTAGTCGCCAAAAGTTGATTTTCTTTTATTTTATTTATTTTTTACACAATTAAATAAATCTATTTTTTTAAATTAAATAAATAAAATATCAATAAAAATATATGTTATTTTTTAATTAAAATTTTAATTAAATTTATTTTTAAAAATATTAATAATTAAATAATGAAATTAAATAAAATAAAACATCAACAAAATTTAAATATTTTGTGGCAGAATTTAAATAATGAAATTAAATAAAATATTACATCAAAAAAAATTAATTAACGGGTTGAGCTGACTCAGAATTTTTTTTAAAAATTTTTTCCTTCTTTTTTTTTAAATTTTCTTTCTTATTTTCTTATATATAAAATATAAGAATATAAAATTAAAAGCTCAATTTGTGATTATATTTTTCAGTAAAAAAAATATTAGGACAAATATTTAAGATAATTTATAATTTTATTACTTATATTTTTATTTAAATATCATTTTAATATATTTGTTACTTTTAATATATTTTTTACCCACTGAATTTTATTTAAATATCTTTCTATCTCTCTCGATCTCTCTCGTCCATTTCTCTTCTCTCTCTGTCTCTCTCTTTTCTGTGTCTCTCTCTCACTCATCTCTTTTCGCTTTATTTCTCTCTCTTTTTGTCTATCTCTCGCTCATCTCTTGTTTCTCTCTCTATCTTTTTATCTCTCCCTCTATCTCTCTCTATCTCTTTTTCTATCTATCTCTCTCTCCCTATCTCTCTTCCACTCATCAATCTTCTCTCTCTCTGTCTACTTGTCTATTTGTCTATTTCTCCCTCACTATGTTCGCCTTGCTCACTCTCTTACTCCCATCTTCTCTATTTATCGAGCTCCTTCTCGATTTATCGATCCACTATAAGAAAATACACTTTTAGCAACCACTTTGTCTGTCTCTCTCTCTCGCTCATCACTCTATCTATGTCTCTCTATCTATCTCTCTTCTTTATCTGTCTCTCACAAAATTAAAATATTTTAAAAATATTTAAATATTTAAAATATTTAAAAAATTGATTTGAATTAAGTTTTGAAAAGAGTTTTGAATTATCTGTCTTCTTTATTTATTGAGCTCTCTTTCGATTTATCGATCCATTACAAGAAAATGCACTTTTAGCGACCACTTTGTCTCTTTCTCGCTCATCACTCTGTCTCTTTCTCTCTATCTCTTTCTCTCTTTCTCTATTCGTCTCTCACTCATCTCTCTCTCTCACCACCCATCTTCTCTCTACCACATTTACCACTACTACTACACTACTGCAAATGCCAGTCAACTACCACCACTCTTCTCTTTCTCTCTTTCACTCATCACTCTTCTTTCTCTATCTGTTTGTCTATCTGTCTGTATGTCTTTCGTTCATCTTTCTTCTCTCTATCTCTCTCATTTGTCTTCTCTCTATGTCTCTCTCGCTCATCTCTCTTCTCTCTATCTCGCTCATCTCTCTTTTCTCTCTCTCTGTCTCTCTCACTTATCTCTCTTCTCTCTATCTCTCTATTTTTCTATTCTCTCTCTCGTTCATCTCTTTTCGCTCTCTTTCTATATATCTCTCATCTCTTGTTTCTCTCTATTTTTCTATATGTCTCTCTCTATCTCTTTCTCTCTCTTTCTCTCTGTCTCTCTCGTTCATCTCTCTTCGCTTTATGTCTCTCTTGCTCATTTCTCTTCTCGCTATCTCTCTCTGTCTCTCTCGTCCAACTATCTTCTCTCTATGTTTCTTTTCTGTCTATCACTCTCTCTCACCACCCATCTCCTCTACCACCTTCACCACTACTGCAAACACCATTCCACCACCACTATTACTTCTACTGTCGCTACCTCACCCCTGCCACTCCATTTACACTACCACTACCACAACTTCACCACTAATCTTTTTCGCCATCACCAGCACCACACCATCACCACCACCACCACCACCATCGCCATCACCACCACCACCACCACCACCATTAATTAAATCCACTTGACACATGATTTCTTCATCTGTCTTTATCTATGAGAAAAATATACATATTGCATGTTCTAAAATTCTAAAAAATTGATTAGTGCCTAGTTAGTCATGCAGGAGTCCCAAAAAAAAAAAAAAAATACGGGTTGAGCTGGCTCATAATTTGTTTTTAAAAAAATGTTCCTTCTTTTTTTTTTTAATTTTCTTTCTTTCTTTTCTTTCTTATTTTATATATATATAAAATATAATAATATACAATGTTTCTTTTATTATATTTTTCAGTACAAAAAATATTAGGACAAATATTTAAGATAATTTAATTTTTGATTTTTTTTAATTTATAATTTTATTACTTATATTTTTATTTAAATATAATTTTAATATATTTGTTACTTTTATTTTAAATTTTTTTAAAGTTGTTATTTTTCTTTTACCGACTACATATTAGTCGGCGATTATATTCCCTCTCAAATTGGGGATTCCCCCCAAAATAAATATTCCCTCTCAAATTGGGGATTCCCCCCAAAATTTAGCCCTAACCCTTCTCCGTTTCTCATCTCAGTCTCACACACGACTCCTCACTCCTCCTCCTTCTCGCCCACTGCTCGCGCCACCATTGACGCTGCAACCCAAAACCCCACCAGCTCGCTCTATCACTAGTCCAGCTCGTCACTGTCCAACTCATTGTCAACGCCGGTTGTTACCCGTGGTGTCTTGCCGCTGTGCTGCAACACCCCCAGCTTTATCGTGAGTCTTGGCTTCGGCTCTCTTGGTTTTCTCTTGCTCTGTTCCCTTCCTCATCATTGCTCTAGATCTGTGAGTAAGTATTTGAAGCCCTCTTTCTTCAACTTTACAGTAAATAAACTGAGAAATAATTCTTGAACTAGTGCTCTGTTGAATCTTGATAGATTTGTTGCAATGAATCTTAATCATGTGCATATTGAAGACCATAGAATTGTTGCAATTTGTCATTGTTGATGTTCGAGAGGATGAATTTGTTCAGATTCTTAATAAATTTAATTTAATTTTCTCTTTATAATGCTGATTTCAAATTTTTCCCTTCCACAATCCAGTCAAGAATCAGAGGTAGTCAAATTTGAATTATTCATTATTCTTATTTATCACAGAACTATATTTTATTATTTATTTATTTTTACATCATTGGACCATCGTTGATTCTTGTTGCTACAGGATTGAGACCGAGAACTGGTGTAGCTGAGAGACTTGCTACTCTGTGTGTCTTACCACTTCTATTGGCGGGGGTGTTAGGATCTCCAAGCAAACAAGAACAATTGACAGAGTACTTGAAAAAATGAGGGCTGTTTCTTCCCACATTCTCATTGTCATCACTTGATTTTGTAGGTTGAGAAGCTGAAGGATTTGTGTTTGAAGCAAAGGGAAGAGATAAAGGCGTTGAAGAATGCTGTACTATTTCCGGATGCCATGAATTCACAGTTTCAGGAACTTTGGGAGAAGCAAGTTTCTGAACTAAAGCAGGCAAAACAACTCATCCCTAGTCTCCATAGACAGGTCACTTCTCTTACAGGCCAACTTCAATGCCTTGCCAAAGATCTTGCAGAGGTAGCACTTTACATGTGACACTAAAACCTTCAAATTATTGGTGTTTGAAATTTGTGGATTTTTTTTTTTCTTGGCATTTGAATTTGTGACACTAAATTTGTGCGAACAGGTGAAGGCAGATAAATATTCAGCGAGGAGGTGTTATGATAATCTTGTCAGCTCTCCGAGGACACTGGCATATGATCAAGAAGACACCCCTAATTCTCTGGTAAACCCTTCATATTAAACTGTAAAATTATAAATTGTAGCCAGTGATTGTGATTCAAATTTAACCTATTTTGCAGATTATAATTTGAATTTTGTTCTAGTATTTTTGTTATATATGAGCTTTTATTCCTTTCAAGAACCATTGAGATGAATGGCCTTTGCCGAAAAGCCAATACATATTTTGACTGGCCAAAATCACAAAGGAGAAGATGATAATCTTCCCTTAAAATCAAATAAGGAGTTATAAACAAATACTAATTTATAGATATTCTATTCTATGTAATAATCTGTCTGACAATTTATTTAGGAATTCAGCTCTGGAGATCACATCACACCACTCTTGGCAGTCCAGATGACATGATCGTCAATGATATAAATCCCTGTTTAACACCTTATTATGCCGACACAAAGTCCAAGGTATGTAGAAGAAGATGCTGCATTCTTTTGCACTTCTCAAATTGGATAAAAAAAACCCTGTCTTTTTTCACTTAAAAGTGACCGACAGAATAGATTGTAACACTTTTTTTCTTTTGTCATTTTGGGAACTGGAAATAGAACTTTAACTAGTTAATATTTTACAGGAATTTGAGGCATTGGGCTGTGATTCTCCACCGGATGAAAGATTTTCTAGAAACAATATGCAGTTGAGGCACGAGATTGGTTTTGACTTCCGTGTTAGAAAAATGTCAAAAAGTTCAGATTGTTGCCAATGTTCCAACTCATCAGGGAGCACTTCTGCCAGACCAGCGCGCAGATCAGGTGAAAGCAAATGCACATATGGAAAGTAGATGAACCATAAGTTTTTATGAGTTATTTGGTGAATAGTATAAGTACATAGAAATTGATCACTGAACCAAACACAAATTGTATATAGATGGCTAAGAAATGTGGATCCACCCAACAAATATAGATGACAGAATGTTGACACTTTTTCCTTGGGGAATTACTGTCAGTGCTTGAAAGAATTCAGAATGTTTCCTGCCTTCCTATCTAGTCATTATATATATATATATCATTTGTTCCTCGTGTTATTCAATATATTACTATCTTTATTTTCCTTGACTTGATATACATCTATTATCAAAGATTTTCCAACTTACAACCACACCACCTCCATCAAGTGATGTGATGTGTCGCCGTGAGAGAGCTAATGCATTTTGTGAATCCATCCGTGCTCTAGATGCTACAGGTTTGCTCCTTTCAAACCTAGATGCTAATCCATCCGTGCTCTAGATGCTGGTAATTGGTTTGATATGATATCATTTTAAAATTATCATGGTATTGATATCATTTTAAAATTATTTCAGAATTTGTTGCTTCCTCAAATCTTGAAAATTATGTTTAATTATATTCATATTTGAGCTCTGTTTTAGAGACTTTGTAATTATGTTTATTGCTCGGGAATTTTCTAGGTTTTACTCGGGGGTTGTAGCTGGAGCAAGAGAGGCATTGATGAGTGGTGTACCATCCATGTCGATTTCACTGAATTTATTTTGAAGATGAGAAGAACCCAAGTGATTCCTATGAACTCTACTGCCACTAATTCTACTAGGATTCCTATGAACTCTACATCAGCAGCTGTCATGTGAATGATATGATTTCTACATCAACTCAATTATATTCGGTAAGTTTGAAGATGAGAAGAACCCAAGTGATTTTGAAACTTACATTTAGGTTAATTGACGCAGTTGGATGATTATTTCTTTAGCTGTGCTGGTGATTGAAATTGTTGTTGATATTAGTTTTGGATCTTTTTATTTATTAGGACAAAGCTATCAAGAGGTTTCTTGTGAGGAACATAGTTGAACAAGCTGCGGTTAGGGATGTCGAAGAAGCGTGTCCTTTTGACAGTAACATTTCTTTTTCCCTTGCTAGTTTACCTTTCCATTCTAATTTCTTAGTTGTTGTTCATTATGCACGACTGTGTTTTATTAGGCATAATCAATGAGAAAGGGTTTGTTTGTATGTCAAATATTATACTCACCTTTTTTGATAGATGAACCAAGTGTGGTGCTCCAACAATTGCAATTAGAGTCTATAGGTACTGGTTTGCATTTGTTTTGTATTCTGTGAAAAGATTAAGTGAGACCAATGCCGATGATTCCAGTCAGGGGACTGGTGGAGATGGATTCACGTTATGCCAGATATTGAGAGTTGCAAAGCTCAAATACGTTTTCTAAATCCCCCCTCATTAAAAGTTTTAGTAAATTTTCTGCTGCAATTCTGCTTGAGCTTTTTTCCCCCCTGCTTTTTACAGCATTGTGGATTTCTTTAAAGAACTGCCTCAGTTTATTGTCAAGGCGGGTCCAATTTTAAGTAACCAATATGGTACAGATTGGGAGAAAAGACTCGAGGTACTTATACTAGAAGAGTTAAGCTCGAGGTTTTAGATGGTTATGATGATGTGTGTGTTCTTTTTTCTTTTAACTTCTTCTCATGTTATGATTCTTGGTTTATGTTCCGATAGAGTAGTTCCAGTGCTATAAGAAATGCTACTACCTTAGTGATTCAGGTTTTCAAGAGGCAAGTTTAGAGGATATGACATACTATGTTCCTATTCCGGTTCACATACCAGATAGTATAGAGCAGTTCTTTACAGTAAACTCATCTAAAAATTTCTTCCTCTTCTTCTTCTTCTTGTTTTTTGTGTGTGTGTGGTGATGTGATGTGATAATGATGATCAATTATCATTGCTTATATATTGATGTGATTTATTGCTGAATTAACCATGGCTAGTTTTTGTCAATTTTTGTAAATTTTTGTCAAGTTTGCACAGAAAAACTCAAGTCTAATCATTCAGATGTTTTTTATGTTTAGAGGATCATCTTCTATTGCTTGCCCAATTAATTTATGTTGCTATAAATGACAAGTTCATTCAAGTGTAGATTTGGAGTCTGCTATTTCAAATTGCATGGGCTATTTCAAATAACATTATCAATACTGCATTGCATTTCTCCATTTCAAAATTTATTTTTTAAGCTGTTGTTCCTAACTTTACTGGCTATGTTAGTAACTCCTTATGGTCAAACAAGATTGTTATATTGCCCTTATTTATTTATTTATTATTATTGTTCAATTATTTATTTATTTATTAATAGTTAGTTCCAATTTTGTGTGGCAGGAAGCCAGTTTGCTCGCACTAAAATATTTGAGAGAGAATTGCAAGACAGAGTTGCAGATGGTTAATGGGATGCCTTTGGAGAAACAATAATTGCTTCTGATGCTTGTAAGATTGGAAGAGGTGGGATTGTGGTGGTTTGTTGATCTCATATATGCTGGACAGTATGAACAAGAGCAAAGAACATGGGTTCTTCGGTTTTAGGAACTCGAAATCTTCGTTCGTTTATTTACTAATTTTAGGATTGATTATCAGGTTGATATTTTGTATTACATATGTCGAATGAAGGGAATATATTTTGTATTACTAAATTTTTGTCTTTGGAATATACTTGGGTCGTATGGAATTTGTATTACATATGTCGAATGGAATGGAATTGGATGTCGAATGGAATTTTTGGCATTTACATTGTCGAATGGTTGATAATATATATTTAGTATTGATGGATTTTATTGTTTATACATTGTATAGGTTGTACTAATAGTGGATATAGGTGGTTCAGAAATTAAAAAAAAAAAATTCAAATATAGTATTTGGCTACTAATTATTTTGGTAGCCAAAAACTATTTTCAAATGTTTTGGCCACTAAAAATGTAGTAGCAAAATGAAGAAAAGTTGCCATCTTTTGGCGACTAAATTCCATGGTCGGCAAATAGTGCAATTAGTGGTCGGTTCAAATAGTTCAAATGGTTCAAATAGTTCAATTGTTATACCTTTCGGCGACTAATATTTTGGTCGCTAAAAATATAACTTTTGCCGACTAACCAAACTTTAGTAGCCAAATGTTGACATTTGGCGACCAAGAATTTAGTAGCTAAAGATTATGCTTTTCGGCGACTATTTTTTTAGTAGCCAAATGTTGCCTTTTCAGCGACCAAACACGATTTAGTCGCTAAAACATTCGCCGACAGGTTTCAGGCGACTAAGTTGGCGATGAAAAAAATTAGTCGCTAATTGTTTTGGCTACTAAAAAAGTGACCTTTGGCGACTATTCTTTTGGTCGGCGAAACTGTCTTTTCCTGTAGTGTATGTACACACACATAAAATTATAAAACACTACAAATTATCAAAATATTAGTGATGGCTAAAATGGGTGAGGTTTGGGATTTTAAAATGTCAATTTGATTTTTTTGGTGAGGGTGGTCAAACTAAAATACCCAAGTCTTAGGGCCGGTCAAAATGGGGTGTCTACAATATCCAATTTGCATCATTATAGCCTTCTATTACTGCTGGATATCTGGTGTAATGCAGCCCATAATCCCGAGTGAAACAGAAATACCTTAACACCCGAACGATACCTTTCCAGTGAGTGGCATCATGATTGCTCGTGTATCTACTAAGCTTGCTAACAGAGTAGGCTATATCTGGCCTTGTACAACTCATCAAATACATCAAACTCCCAATGACCCAAGAACATTCTAGCTGAGAGACACTCTGACCGTTATTCTTGGTCAAGTGTAGACTCAAGTCTACCGGTGTTCTAGACACACTTGTATCTGATTTACCAAATTTCTCAAGTATTTTCTTAACGTAGTGAGATTGAGAAAGTACAGTACCATCAGATGTTCTGGTAATCTTAAAGCCCAGAATTTCATCTGCAAGGCCCATATCTTTCATGTCAAACTTAGAGTTTAACAATCTCTTGGTAGTTCTAATCATCTCATCATTACTACCAACAATGAGTATATCATCAACGTATAGATACAAAATGACATAATCTCTGTCAGTGTCTTTGCAATATATACATTTGTCACACTCATTGATTTTGAACCCATTCAACAACATAACATTGTCAAACTTCTCATGCCATTGTTTAGGAGCTTGCTTCAAACCATACAATGATTTGACAAGCTTACAGACTTTCTTATTTTGTCCTGGAGCTGAAAACCCCTCATGTTGCTCCATGTAGATTTCACCATCTAAATCTCCATTTAAGAAAGTTGTCTTTACATCCATCTGATGTATCTTCAAACCACATAAAGTTGCTATCACAATCACCATGCGAATGGATGTAATCCTTGTCACAGGTGAATACATATCAAAGTAATCCAGGCCTTTTCGCTGCCTGTATCCTTTGATAACTAGCCTAGCTTTACACTTATCAATTAATCCATCTGATTTCATCTTTCTTCTAAAGATCCACTTACTCTCCAAGTCCTTACCAACCAACTCCCAAGTATGGTTCTGTAAGATGGAGTCAATCTCACTCTTAACTGCTTCTTTCCACAAAAGACTTTTAGGTAAAGTCACAGCTTAATGGAAAGTTTTGAGGTTCTCCTTCTAACATATAAGTCAAGAAGTCCGAACCAAAGGACTTTGTGGTCTTAGCCCTTTTACTCCTTCTTGGCTCATCTACTTCCTCAACTTGATCATCGACTTGATCATCTATGTGATCATCTACATGATCATCTATATGATCATTATCACCTTCAACCTCTTTCATGGAACTCAGAATCCCTTCTTGGAGACGATAAGGAAATACATTTTCAAAGAAAGATGCACTTCTTGATTCCATGATAGTATTCTTGTGTATATCTGGAATAGCAGATTTAAACACAAGAAATTGATATGCATTGCTATTATATGCATAGCCAATGAATATACAATCTACTGACTTCGGGCCTATCCGAACCCACTTGGGTGTAAGCATCGCCACTTTTGTAAGACACTCCCACATTCGTAGGTATTTATATGAAGGCTTGTGGCCTTTCCACAACTCATATGGAGTCTTGTCCACTTTCTTTCGAGTTATTCTATTAAGAATGTAATTCGTGAAGAGAATTGCTTCCCCCTATAAGTTCTATAGCAACCCAGAACTTATCAACATTGCATTCATCATTTATTTTAACTTTTTATTCTTCTACTCAGCAATACCATTTGACTGAGAGGAGTAAGGCGCTGTGGTTTGGTAAATAATCCCAAATTGACCACAAAGCTCAGCAAATAGGGATTCATACTCACCACTACGATCACTTTTTAAGGCCTTGATCTTATGGCTTAGTTGATTCTCAATTTCATTCTTAAAAAGAATAAATTTATCGATCACCTCATCTTTACTTTTAAGCAAATACACATAACAATATTTAGTGCAATCATCAACAAAAGTGATGAAGTACTTGTTGCTACCACGTGATTGTACGACTTTCAAGTCACACACATCACTATGTACTAAATCTAAAAGTTCAGTACTTCTTTCAATAAAATGAAAAGAAGTCCTTGTCAATTTTGCTTCTACACAAGTTTTACACTTGTGATTTGGATTAATCTTGAAAGATGATATGTGATCTAATTTGATTGATCTACGCAAAGAGTCAAAATTTACATGACCCAGTTTACCATGCCATAAATTAGGGGACTCAAACATATAAGTAGAAAAATAAGCTTTCTCATTAATTTTTGTGATAAAAGTCATTACGTTGAGCTTAAACATATCGCCCGACATATACCCCTTCCCTACATTAACCCCGCTCTTGGTCAACCCGACCTTGTCAGCCTCAAACACCATGCAGAAGCCATACTTACTTAAGAGCGACCCCGAGACAAGGTTCTTACGAATATCCGGTACAAAAAGGACATTATTCGGTGTTAGCTCTTTTCCTGAAGTCATTTTCAGGACCACCTTGCCTTTACCTTCAACAGTTAAGGTCGCAGAATTCCCTATGAACAGCTTCTTCCCGTTTGAAACCAGTTCAAAAGTTGTGAACATCTTCTTCTCAGCATAGATGTGGCGAGTGGCTCTGGTGTCCACCCACTATTCCTTTAGGTTAGATGAGATAACAGCTGACAGATACAAGTCATCCACATCTTAAGACAAGTCCTCCATCTCAGCTATGTGAGCCCGATTTTTGTTTTGTGGAAGGTTCTTCTTGTAGGGTTTCTTCTTCTTGCAGCAATCAACCGCCCGATGCCCATTGTTTCCACAGTTGAAGCACTTTCCGTTGAACCTATAAGTAGGTTCCTGCGGCTTGTAGACCGATCTCTTGGAGACTCCACCTCTAGCCTCTACCTCTTCTCTTCGAGCTTTTGTGTGTCGATGGCTTTTTCTTCACCCTTGAGGACTGGTCATGCTTAACCATGTTTGCTTTCACAATAGAGGAACTCCTCTATTTCTTCATGTTGTCTTCCTCAATACGGAGTCTGACAACGAGCTTTTCGACTATCATCTCCTTTTGCTTGTGTTCAAGTAGTTCTTGAAGTCTTTCCAGCCATTAGGCAGCTTCTCAATCGGCGCAGCTGCCTAGAATGATTCACTCATGAACATTCCCTTTGCATAAATCTCGTGCAGAATTACTTAGAACTCTTGGACTTGACTAAGGACGGTTTTTTAGTCCACCATTTTGAAGTCCAGAAATCGGTCAACGACAAATTTCTTTGCCCCAGCATCCTCAGTCTTGTACTTCTCGTCCAAAGCATCCCACAGCTCTTTTGCCGACTTCTTGACATAAAACACGTTAAAAAGTAAATCTGCCAATCCATTCAGAATATTGTTCAGGCAAAGGAAGTCTGATTGCTTCCAAGTATCTAGAGCCATGAGCTTCTGCCTGTCTTACTCATTCTCTTCCACAGCTAGTGGATCTTTACTAAAAAACCTCGCAAGGCTTAAAGTAGTCAAGTAGAATAACATCTTCTGCTGCCACCTCTTGAAATTCACTCATGTGAACTTCTCTGGGTGTTTATGGTAGTTAAGTGGGCCTCTCGAAACAGTAGGAGCGGCAACAGGGTTGACCATAGAGGTCACAGTAGCAGGGGTTGGCAAGCCAGTTGCCCTGGGATTCTGATCCCTACCAACATTAGCAGCAGCGGCAACATCAGTAACAGTTGCCATTTTTGAAAAATACAACATAATTTCACTATTCTGCACTTCCAGAAATTAAACTTAACACTAGAAAATTCCACAATTGAAAATTTAATTCAAAACTAGTTTCACCACTTCCCTATAATCAAACATGGTTAGGAACATTTCCAGGAAAACTAAAGGGGTCACATCGGTCCCACTTAAAACACAATTAACTTTAGAAAAAACTTTCAAGAGCATGTTGACTCCTAGTCTATAAGAAACAATTTTTAGAATTAAGTTTTCAAAGGGATGAACTAGGTTAAAACAAACCAAGTTCCAAACTTACAAGCAATTTAAAAATTGCTAACCAAATTACATGCAATGTAAAAAATTGCTACAACAATTACAAGAAAATAAAACTTGCTTAAATAAAATTGGCAAGTAACCACTACTAATCTTAAGTAAAAAATTGCTTCAATGATAAAGACAGTAACCAATCCATAAGGATTTTATTTGGTCCAATTCTTGCCATGCTTAGGTATTCCTGTTCATCACAAAGATTAGTAGTCCAAAATTTTTGTTTTTACATCCCAAATACTATCCATTTGGTTTTATATTTGATTTTTTCCAATCCCTTTCGCATAGGTATTCCTATAAAGAAAGTTAGCAAAAAAACACAAGAAAATACAAAACAAACAATCTAAAGAAACTTGAAACCATCTAGCAAACTATTTAATAATAAAATTAACTAATGAATTGGAATGCTAGATGAGTTACAAAGATAAAACTTATAACTCCACAATTAAACTAAATAAAAATTTTAATAGCCATGAGTTATGTATGAAATTATTATACAACTAAAACTCCAAAATTAACGGTACAATTTAATTTACACAATAAATATGTAAAGAAATATAAACTAGTTACAAAACCTTTATAACTCCAAATACTTAAATTATAAATTTAATAGGCTAAAGTTATATAAAATTTGTACAAATCAATAACCATGTAATAAACATGTGAGTGTTTCTAGCAATTAACATGTAAACAACTCATGTAAATAATTCTTGAAATAATAAGCATGTAAAAAAACAATTAAAATCTAGAAACTTCTGAACATGCAAATTTTCCTACAAATCTATAATCTAAAACATATTATAACATTAGAAACATGTACACCATGGTAGGAAATTAAAACTTAGACTCACAAAATTAAACTACGCTGGAAAGCACTACTAGGACCAAACATCATAAGACAAATATTTAATTTCTTAACCAAAATTAGAACATGAGCCTTAGTTTTATATCCAAAAAAACAAATGATCTTTTTGGAAAAACAAAATAGCACCAGGTCCTTCAAACAAAACAGTAGCACTTTTCCCTTAATAAAATAAATTTGATGTCATGTATGATAGATACCCACAGCAGCATGCATATCAAAGTAATTTACAAACATGTTCAGTGATATTAAAGAACCAGTAACCTTAATAATAATAAAAAAAGAATCTATGTAATAGTAGTAGATTTATGGGGGACAGTGCACTGCTTATTTATTGCACTTATTTACTACTTACACGACGAGATGTACATAAGGCCAATTAGAATCTCTATTCATGAAACTGTGAGCAATCCTATAACAGAGTACAATCCTGAGGAAAATAAACTAGTCCAATTATATATGAATTTATTTGTTCAAATTTCACGAAAAATATAAATTTGTTTTAAGCTTCTTGTTAAAATCGTGTGATCAAATAAAACAAATAGATTTATAATTACCAATTTAAATTTCAAGGAAAAACAAAAACATGCTGAACATTACAAGTTTGACAGGAATATATAAAAACTAAAATAGCAAAAAAGAGCAAACTGAAGCCTGTACTAAACAATGTCCTTAAAACAGATTCGCTGCCTCACTATTTGAATGCTGGAGGTTCGTCGACGTCTATTTCTTAGGATATGACGGTTAGACTAGCTACAGTAATGCACCTACTGAGTAGCCTCGGCGAACACAACTACGGTAGTACTCCCTCACTAGGAAGAATATAAACCTAGAGGAAAACTTTTGAAGATAGGAAGAGCAAATTTTCTAGGTAGAAACCTAAAGGAGAGGGGTCTCCTTTTATACACATGAAGGGGGAGAGAGAAGGAGCATCCTGCAACAAATGCAGAAATAAATCTCTGCAAAACTGCCCAACAAATGCAACCATTGATAGAACTTTATGTGTGTGAGTTACACACTTCATATATACACATTTGTATTGTGTGTATATTCCTACAGCCCACAGATCTAGCTTGGCCCAAAAAGATTAAGATGGGTGGGTCAAGCCCAAACCCCACACTCAATCCAACCCTCAAGCCCCAAGCCCAAGATCCCCAGAGATCCACGGACCCAGTCCGGGCAAGCAGTGTGTGCGTATGGCAATTTTTGCATAACCAACTTTGTTCATTGTCTTAGTCCAATTCCATCCTTTCAGCATCCATAACTCATTTCCTTCGGAAATTTTGGATGCCCCAAATGGCTCACACCCTTAGATAAAAAATGGGATTTAAATACCCATCAATATTCTCCTCTACAATCAATGTGGGATAGAAGGTTTTACACCTTTCCCAATACCTCTTTCATAAGGCCAACTTAATTAATTAATTTCTCATTCAAATATTAATGTTTTTGGCCATTCTTTTTGTAGTGTAAAGATTTCACTCTAAATAATCTAAACTCACTTTAATCCACCTCAATTGAGGATTGATACCCACTTTACTATTGCATTAAAGTCACTAAAAAATCATTATTTTCTAACAAGAGAGAGAAAGGGAGAGAGAGGGAGTTTCCTTCGTGGGAGGAACCGCGGTCTATTGATATTTTCTCTTTGGTTGCCTTCATAGAGTGTTCTCCTTCATGGAATGCTTTTCAAATCTCATAAATGTTTTAGTGAACTGTTGTTGTAAGTAACACCAGTTAATGTTTTCCATGTGGTCTATTGATATTTTTTGTTTGGTTGTTGAGAAATTAAATAGGGCAAAATATGACTTTTTGAATCTTATAATTATGTGTGTTATTGGTTCAACGCAGATATTGAAAAGGTCCTAGTAGTGAGCTTTACCTGGATCACGGGGGTTGATTTGAATTATGAAGAAACTACTTGGTGAATTGTATAGATATGAAAATTTTGTACAGATAAAATTAAACAAATAAGAAAAATATTTGAACAGATAATTAAAAAATTAAACAGATAAAAAAATATAGTTAAAAAAATTAAACAACTAAAATATGGAAGACTTGTGTATAGGTCCTAATAACTGGACTTATTGTCCAATAGGTCATATGATAATTAATGATATTTTTCATAAAACACTATTAAAATACATCACTAATTGTTAATTTTCAATCACAATTTGAAAATTGCCACAAAAAAAGTCACTAATTATAAGTTTTAGCGACAATTTAAAAAAAAATCGTCACAAAAAAGTTATTAATTTTCAACTTTCAGTAATAATTTGAAAAATTCGTCACAGAAAAGAGTCACTCGTAAATTTTAGCGGCAATTTATAAAAATCGTAACAAAAAAAAGTCACTAATTTTCAATTTTTAGCGATATATGCACACAAAAAAAATTGTCACAAAAAATTATTTTTAGCGACGATTTTACTTGGACTTATTTTCAATATGACTTGATAAGAATTAAGTCTAACTATTATGATATATTTGTAGTTTACCCATAAAATATTTAAACAGATAGTTAAAAAAAATCAACAAATAGATTAAGGGATAAAATTGAAAATAAAATGTCCTCCAAAATAATAATCACCATAATATTTTACAAATAGTGGATTTCTCTTCAAAAAAAAAAAAAATACTCATAAGATCTAATGCCTTATACCCTCTTTAAATTAGACCTTTCAATAATTTTCCTTTGAATTTTCAATTTTACTTCTCAATTATGAAATTTCATTATGAATATATGGTGAAATGTCACTGAGTGAAAACAAGAACCTCAATGAAATTTCAACATTTTATTTTTCAAAATTTCATATTCATCATAAGTTTTATACAAGCCAACTTTTTAAAGCCATTTTTTAGACTCAATGATGGGCATGTGATATGATTGGTTAATGATTAAGAAGATATGAAAGAATGTGTTACCTTAGATATCCTAATTGATTGCCATATCATTGGACTTAAAAAATGGATATAATTTGTGGACTTGTATAGCAATGCTCTTGTTTTATAGATCTTAATGAGAGGATTTAAAAAATACAAATTTTATTTTAAAAAATCTAAAGATGTAGATAAAAAACGATATTAATTTATAAATTTTAAAGTCATTACAGATTTGAAAATAATATGCTAACAACGTGATATTGAGCTTTTAACAATCAATAATGGCTTTGTTTGGTGTAGTTGTAGGAAATTGATTATAGATTACGGCTTAACAGATTATACATTATAACTTTAAATATAAGTTGTTAACATGTTTGATGCAGCTGTGGGATTATTAATTTAATTAACATAATAGTGTTTAGTTGAATAAGCTATAAAATAGCTTTTTGCTATGTAATATCCTTTTTGCCCTTATAAGATATAAAAATTATTATTTTTTCATTTTCTTCAGTTTTAATTTTTTTTAAATGTTTCATTAATGAAAGTTAATATAATTAGTATCAATTAATATAAAAATTGATACATTTCATTACAACAATTGTTGTTTCATTTTTTTATATTTCATTTAATAAAAGTTATTTCATTTTTTTCATTAATATCAATTAGCAACAATTGTTTTTATTTATTTATTTATTATAATACCAAAGCATTTTATATCAATATAAAATTCCTCTTAATAGAAGTTATTTAATTGAAATAAATTGTGCAATTTATTTCTTTATTTAAATTGTGCAATTGTGCAATTTATATCAATATTAATTGTGAAATAAATTGTGCAATTTATTTAATGAATATAAATTGCAGAATTTATTTCAATTTATATCAATATTAATTGAAATATATTTTTTTAAATTAAATGGAACTTAATTGAAACAAATTGTGTTTTTTTCATTTCTTTTTTCATTACAATTATGCAAAACCCTAGCCACGGCCAGTGGTTCGTAAAAAACCCTAGCCGGTAGCTCCCTTCTTCTTCTTCTCCTCCTCATCCCACCGCCAGAAGCCCCTTGCAAAACCCTAGATGCAATCGCGAAGAGAGAGACAAAGAGAGAGAAAGCTCAAGCTCGTTCTCTGTCATAATCGCAGAGAGAGAGAGAGAGAGAGAGAGAGAGAGCTCATCAAATCATCATGCCGTCGATCATCATCGTCACCATTTTAGATTGTGAAAGAGAGAGAGAGCTCGTCAGATCGTCACATCGTCAATCGTCATCATCATCGTCGTTGTCACCATTTCAGAGAGAGAGAGAGAGAGAGAGAGAGAGAGAGAGCTCGTTATATCGTCACGCCGTCGATCATCATCATCGTCGTCACCATTTTTAGATTGTGATGTGGTTTCAGATTGTGAGAGAGAAAGAGAGAGAGAGAGCTAGCTCCGGTTTACGCCACCGAAAATCGCCTCTCATGCACCGGAAATCGCCTTTCACTCTCTCTCTCTCTCTCTCTCTCTCTCTCTCTCTGAGGAAGTGAATAGTGTTTGTTGTGGATTTATATACTAGTTTTTTTGGTAATATTTGAAGTATATGAAGAGCATTTAAGTCATTACACCCCTCAAAACTTAGCTGTCCGCTTAAGCTGTTTCAAAAAGCACCTCTCAGCTAGTTCAGAGATTTAAGCTAAAAATCACTTAAAAAAAGCTATAATCCATCTCTGAAAAGCTATATCAAACACTCCAAAATCACTTATTTTATGTTATAAGTGGATTTAAGCTGAAAATAAGCTCTACCAAACGGGCACAATGGTATTTTTGGGGAAAAAAATTTGAACTACGAAGTATTTATTTCTCATTCTTAAAGAGGCTGTTTGGTGCAGTTATTTGCGTTTTTTTATAATTCTTTTATTCTTCAAGTTTGTGTTAGATTATTTAGTGGAACTTCTACTTATATCTCATTAGGCAAAAATTGGTTAAATTAAGTTGAAAAAAGATGATTTTTAACAATTGAATGAAATATGTTTTTGACTTTTACTTTTAAATTAATAATTTTTAATTTACAATAAATTACACCAAATGGCACCAAACTAGTAGCATATACTTATAAGTCGTAACCAGCCAAATCACCATCTCAACATACGTAGATACTAGCAAGAGATGGCTTATTTATTTTTTGGGCAAATTACCCACAAGTCCTTTTTGAAAAGTGTGTATTCTATTTAATCTCAAAACTTTTTAGATAGACCCAAAAGTCCTATACCCATTTATCTTCTCATCTTTCCTTACACTTTGCTTCTTCTCTATATCTCTCTTTCTCTGATATCTACCACGACCACGCCCCTTCCTTTTTTTTCTTTCTCTTTCTAATCTACAGTCATTGGCAACTAGCGACTACCATTGATCAGGGTTCACGGGCAATCACCGAATACCAACTCCTTACTTTGTGCTCACCGACGGCGAAAGAGATGAGTTTCCGACGAAGAAGATGAGTAGATCTACTCAAATCTGTTGTAGATCTACTCATATCTACATCAGATCTGAGTAGATATAAGTTAGATCCGGCTAAATCTAAACTAAAAAATAGTTCTCGTAGTACAAGCATCTCTTTATGTCTCTCAATTTTAATACTTTTTTTTTTGTACTATATATACTTCTATTTTCTTATTATAATGGAGAAAATTTCAAGTTCTAAACAAATTTTTTTGAATTTTAATTACAGATAGTGTGATTAAGGCCGAATTGTACATCATTGAGGCCGTTAATTACAATCTCTTAACTTCACTTGCTGGTCAAACTGTATACTTTATGTGTGTTGAATGTCAATCAGGTTGTACATAGTCGGAGCATAAAATGGGCAAAAAGACAGAATTTGGAGAGAGTTGACTTTCCCGCACGTGCGTTGACTTTCCCGCACATGCGTTGACTTTTTTCTGGGAAAATGTGCCCAACGTTTTAAACTTGTTTGGAAGAGATCAGAAGTATAAAAAGGCAAGAAAAAAGCTGGATTAGGGTTCTGAACTTGTTTTTTACCAAGAGAGAGAGGCTAGGGTTTGAAAATAAAGGAACTTGAAGCTTGAAGCATGTCTCCCATGGTGGCTTCTTTTCCATCTACCTCCTTCCACTCCTCCATGAGTGGCTAGTCTCATTTTCTAGGGTTTTGATGAAACCCTAGCCATGTAATTAGTTTTTCTTTTTGATTTTTAATTATGTAAAGGTTTGAACATTTGTATGGTGTTTTAGAAGTTTCTTTTATATAATTTCCATTATTTCTTCAAGTATTCGGCTTTCTGTGATTGTTGAATGTTTTTCCATATACAAGAGTTTTCTATTTCTTTCACATTCAAGGTATTGTAGACACCCCATTTTTGACCGTCCTCAAGACTTGGACGTCACCGTTTGAACACTCGGTGATCATCCATGTTTGTGTTCGTCTTGAGTTCCCGGAGGTCTCGGCCACGCGCCTTGCCTCAGGATCTTTCGACTCGACTGTTTTGTGTCTGGTTTTGCACCAAACACTTGTGTTTTTGCTTTTGAGGAGCAGGGAATGGCTTGTTGGCCATCCCCACACCTCACCGGCCATGGCTTGAGGCTACCGGCCATTGGTTTGTTGCCATCGACCAAATGTTTGGCCGACCGGCACTCTTTGTGGTCGACCGGCCATTTTTTTTAGTCAAATATCATTTTTGGCTGGCCGATCACTATGCATCTGCTTTTGTAGATATTTTTATGCCAGCTGTGCTAGCTAGCATGCACCTTTGCCCCCTCCATACACGTGTATGAAGGGATTTCACTCTTGCCAAGCTTGTTTTGTAAGCTTTGCCAGAGTAATCTTCTATAAAGAGGAGGCCTCTCCTCCTTCCTCTAAGGTTACAAAAAAAGCTGAGAGGAGCTCTGGTTCTAGGGTTAGCATAGTGTATCTATTCTATCTCTATTTCTCCCTCTCTTTTGCTCTAAGTGTGTGTTTATCCTTAGTTTTGCAGTAGGACACCTACCATCACACCTTAGCTTGGTTGCTGAGGCATTAGGGGGTTCTCCTTGAAGTTCTTGAGCTAGTTTGGAGCTAAGAAAGCTGCTGGAGTGATCCTTGTGAAGGAGGTCTTCAAGGGTAAGATTTTTGCCCTTTTTACCCCATTTTTGCATAGCTTTTTTTGACTATCTTGCAACTATTTTTTAGACTTTGTATATAACTAATAAAAGTCTTGTTTTTCAGTGCTTTAAATAGTTGTTTAAGGGTATTTTGTTGTTTGGGGTTGTTTGACCCCTCTTAGGCCTTGTTTGGCCCCTATTTTGTACATTTTTGGTGAGCTCCGGGACCACCTTGTTTGGGCCTCCTCACCACTGAAATCTTGAAGGATTTCAGTGGTGAGGATGGTGGTTTAAGGTCCCAAGAAGGAGAGGGCCACCCCCTCCTTGTTGTCTTCAATATGTGCCATTTAAGACTCATGTGTGAGCACCATTTTTGAGACCATGTTGGCCATGTTTCAGTAGGTATTTGGTAGTATTTTGCCATGTTTTACCTCTGTTCTTACTTGGTTTAGACACACCATGCATGCTTAGCATACTTGTCTTGTAATGCCATGAATTTGCCTTAACATGCTTTAGACTTTGACCCTTGTTCTAGGATGATTTTGGCTAAGCTTTGTGAAGCTTTTGTGTATGTTTTAGTATGCTTTAGCTCTGTTTTTAATTGCTTTGGCCATACTTGACATGCTTTGTATAGCCACCTTGCATTTTGGCTTGTTAGCCTCGGGTGTGTGAGTGTTTAGCATGCATTGCTTAGCTTGTTTCAGTGGTTTGGCACCAATTATAGCATCATTTCAGTCCCCATGGTATGCTTGTATGCTTGCATTTGATGCTCCTTTAATGCTTTAAGAGGTTGTAATCTTGTGCTCTATGTTTGGCCTCATTTGTATGCTTTCGTGTGTAAGTCATTTAGATGCCATTTAAGTAGGTTTTGAGGTTCATTTTAACATGCTAAAACTATGATTTTAGTTGTTTAGATCATGCCATGTTTGGTCTTGCTAAGTGTAGTTCAATGCCTCTTTGGTGAGCCTAAGGCTTTAGGCTTGGTTGCATTGATGTGCTTGCTTTGCTTAGTTGGTTTGGAACCTCTTATAGCATGATTTCAGAGCTTAGTATGCATGCCATTAGTCCATGTTAGTCCTCTTTTAAGTGTGCTTAAAAGTTGCCCTTTGGTGCTTAAGTTTTGAACCATGTGTACATGCATGTTTGTGTGTATTTTGGCCCTCATTTCCTTAGCATTTGGCTATTGTTTTGGGCTCATTTGAGAGTTGCCCAAATTGGTATAAGTCCATTGTTAGTATGTTGTTGCATGCTCACATTGTGTGTTGTTGCATACTTGGCCTATCGCATGTGTTGCATACTCGAATCATAGTGCATTTGGCATGTGTTCTCATCTTTGTTTTGATTGCTTAATATGCCATATATTTTGCATATTTGCATGTTGGCATTGCATCTTTGCATGCTCAATTAGCTTGCATACATGTTATATGCTTTGCATGCTTGTTGGTATTCCCATGTTGCATACTTGGTTTTCATGCTTAGGGTGCATTGCATTGAACATGCATGCCTTGCCTCTTGAAATCAAGTGATAGAGGTTGGGCCTTTATGTGCTTATTTGGTTTGCATTTCATTTGACATGAAAATGCACAACTTGACTTCTTGGGCCATCACGCATCGAAATGCGCGATTGGTGGTCCGAGAATCAAGGGACATACCCCTTTGAGTCACAAACATGATAAGGGATGTGTTGGTGCAAACATTGCTTGAAATGCATTGCCATGCCTTGTTTTGCCCTCTGTTGCTGTCAAAATAGGTTTTGCAGGAAGCTTTGGCCGGTCGACTACAACAAGTGCCGACCGACCAATTATTGATGGCCGAGAGCTCAACAAATGGTCGATGACCACCCTGCCATGGCCGGTGACCATTCCCCTTGGCCGGTGGTGTTCCACAATGTCCATAGAGTGTTCCTTGGGAATTGTGCCATTTTCAGAGGAGCAGAGCAGGGAAAACAGAGGCAACTTGTGCATGGTGGCGGATTTCCGAGCGAAACCGAGCATGCATGCATTGGACCTTCTTCCCGAGGCTGATTTTTACTGCTTAATTAGCTTAGTTAATTTGCTTAACTAGTTAATTGTCTGTAATATTTAATTAGCTTGATAGTTAGTTAAATTGTATTATTCTTTCGGTCCCTCCGAGCGAGGGCAAATTTGTAATAAGTGTGGGTGCGTATATGCATGTCTTCCAACCCCCATTTCTTTCTCCCTTTTACTTACCTACTTTGGTGATTAGTACTATGGCATATTTAGTTTAGCATCCTTATGCTATGCATGCATGCATCATTCATCCGTATTGCATGCACCGGGCTCGGCGCATCATACTAACTGCATAGTATTTCAAATCAAACTTGAATACATGTTATCTGTCGCATCTCACATGCCATTCATAGATTAGCCGAGCCTATTTTAGTGACATTTTGTATGCGATACATTAGCCACCTTAACATGAATTAGGATCATGCATATAATTACTAACTAGTTCACTGTTTTGGCACGGAGTACGATGTAAGTATTTATGCTTTAGCATCTCGCATGAATGTGAATGTTAACATGATAGCATGTTTACCATGCGGCTATGTGCTTAAATAATATAACTGCCTGAATGCCTGTGGGTGAAGGTTGGATTGTTTGAATTGGGATAATTCATCGAAATCCGTATTTTAGCCTACTCGTGAGTAGCAAAATTCAAACTATTTTCCAAACAAACGGAAATGCGATGCTTTGTTCCGACTTAGGCAATTTAGTCTATACTTGTTTTGTTGTGCGCATCACATAGTAATGCTAGGCTAATAACCGATTTAAGGGCATATAAAGTTTTCAAAATTAGATATCATAGTTAGTAGAGGCCGATCTTCGGATCGGGCAAGAGGGGGTGCTCATAGCTGACCTTCCCCAATCGTACCCAAGTTCCCGAGCCGAGGTAACTTTGGTGATGACGGACACGTGGCCTTAGGCAAACGAGTCAGGGTTTCCTAAATTCCCCAAAATAAAATATTTAGGTGGCGACTCTGTATCTGGCAAAGCAGTTCATGTTTGGCACTTCTTTACAAAAATCTGTTTTCCAAAACGATTTGTCGGATTTGGACTCTTTGGTTCAGATTAAGAACCGTGACAAATCGAGTCCGAACTGTGGCGTGAGGCCCCACGCGGGCACGTCCATAGGTATGAGACGAACCATACTACGAGGGACGAGTCGTGTCACTACCTTAGTTTAAAGTGAACGATTCGTACTACTTGAGATGGTTCGTGCTCGTACATTGAATGTGATGATCTTCTTGTTAAATGGTTTGAGCTTGTAATTGCGAAGCATTAATCCATTCAAACCATAGCATAATTGATTTCAATTGGAAACCCTTTTACGTGACTAGTGGTGGACTCTTTACCCTAGGTTTTTCTCCAAATCAGTAAATCCAATTCCATTTATTATTGATAATTTAATTCCTTAGTTTAATTTATTTGTTATTAAATTAGATTATGAACAATCAATCTTTTTATCAAAATTAATTTAGGAATTTAACAATTAAATTAGTTTAATTTCACAATTGTCCCTGTGGATCGATACCTGGACTTGCCATTATTCTAAAAAATTTGGTGTAGTTTAGTGTTTATTTTTGGTTTGTTTAACGACCCATCATAGTGAAACTTGTAAAATTTTACAGTTTCAGTTTTTTTGGTGCTGAATTGAATTATTCTTTAGAACTATAAATTTTTTTAATTTAATAACATGTTTTTTAGTTTGTTTAATAAGGATAAATACTTAATAGAATCATATTTTAAAACTGTAATATTTTACAGTTTCAAAACTTGCTTTTCAATTTGATCAATATTAGAAATTATTTGCTTAAAGTCTACAAAAATTAAAAATAGCATTTTTTTTCCCGTTGTTGTTGTTTGTTGTTCTTAGGTTTTTTTTTTTTTTCTTCTTCTTCTTTCAATTTATCAATATTTAGTACATTTTGCTATATTTTTTCACTTTAATTTCTCAGTTTATTTTTCTTCTTTTTTCGGCAATATTCTAGACATTCTGACGGTATTCTTGACGTCCAACGAATATTCTAGATATTTCGACGACTTCTGGTGACATTGAGAACATTCTGGCGATACTTCAGCAATTTTTTGATGATATTCTGGCAATTTTCTGGTAATGTTGAATATTTTGATGAGTCTCCAATAACTGTCTGACGGAAGTCCGATGGTGGTGGAATGTAGGAGCGTCTTTATTTATTTATTTTTTAAATAAGATTTTTGGTAACAATTAAAAATATATAGGATTAATTGATACAAGTATTTTATTTTGGGAATAGATGAATTTTAAGTAGGTGTTTGACATACACTAAAAAAGTGTACTTTTTTTTTGCATACATACACTTTAGGTTACATCAATCAACATCTATTAACATCTCATCTCTACTTTTCTATCCATTTTCTTTATTTTTCTACATATTTTTTTTATAAAAATTAAAAAAATATATTTATTTAGAGCATTTCAAACCAATCATAAACTTCGTTATGCGACTTATAAGTAAGTTCGTCTTTATTTTTATTTTTATTTTTTTTGGTTGACCCAAGAGAAAAAGACTATGAGCCGTCTAAACTTCAAAGAATTGGGCTTCATGAATGGGTTTCATTGTAAGGCCCAAAATCCGATGACTTCGTTTGACATGGGCCGCGAGTACCCAATCCGTCGCGATCTCTGCAACGATCTCTCTGCAAGTCGTCGTCGTCGTCGTCTCTCTCTCTCTCTCAAGTTGCCTCTCAAACCCTAAACCTAACCCTCTGTTCCACCAACGCATCTTGCTGTTTTCGTCTTTTTCTGAGCTATATCCAGTGCCACAATCAGGTGCTTTATTGTAATTTCCTAGTTAAATTACTTCTTATACATCATAAGCTTCAAATTTTCCATTTCTGGTTTGCTAAGTTTTATAATTTCAACGAAGATATGCTTTTGAAGATATTTTTCTTTGGGCCATTGCTAAATTGAATATGGTTTCTTCTTTTTTAATTTTATTTTAATCTTATAGTTATTGTTGTCATCGTGTGTTAGTTTTCTTTATACTTAATCCACGCCGCAGGAGTAGCGGGCAGGGTTTGATGTTAATGTTTCTGTTTCTGGTTTGAGGATGGTGTTGTGCGAGATGTCTCCGAGAAAATGTGAATTGGCTCCAAAGCACTTAATTTTACATAAAATGGAGTTGGAGTTAGATATAATTTTAGGATTTTTTTTATGCCATTTTTTGAAACCCTGTTTGGTAAACTAAGTGAGAAAAGAAATGATAGAATTATGGTTTCTAACCCAAGCTATGAAGTAGATACGATACGATCCGATATGAATACAACAATACAACAAAATCTAAAAAATAAGATACGAGTATAACCATCATATGTTTAAAAAACAAATTATAATTTTTAGTATTATATTTTACATGAGCTCAAAGAATAGTGAGAAACCATTCTGTAAGAATTAGATTATCGTTGAAGAGTCAATAGTCAGTTTGCTCTTTTATTTAGTGGATACATTAATTTGATAAAATCTGAAAAAATAAGGTACTATTTCAATTTCAATATTTTCTTCTTTAGTAAGAATTAAGAAAATATTGAAAAACTATTATTGTAAATGTATTTATTCTATACTCTAATACTATGCAAAATTTATTACAATCTCAATTTCATAATAATTTGGATACGTGACCTAGAGTATCCAAAAATCATCCGATACTTCTCAAAATTAATATCATATATAAGATACATTTAGGAAGTATTGGATATGTATGTGTGAGTATCTGAGGAGTATCATTACTCGATACTGGTATGATACGGATCCGACTCCCATTTAGAAGTATCCATGCTTCATAGCACCTAAGTGAGAAAAGAAAATGAATGATATATTGTGTTTGGATAAACAATAAATATAAGATGGGACATGTGTTATTTTATTTTCAATGTTTTGTATTTAGATGGACAAAACATTTTTTCTATGGACAAAACTATTGCAAATTTTCTCCAAAGATCTAGAATTTTTATGATGATTTTAAAGCATTTTTTTTTTTTTTAATTATCTAGACTCAAATAAGAAATAGGTGGTGTTAGATTTTGTAGTTGGTTATGCCCTCTTCTCTCAAAGAACTCCTAATGATGTCGAAATCTAGGTTTGTTGAATCGAAATCAAAATTCTGAAATGCATCCTTTGTATGTCATTCAAGTTGGTGGAAAGGCTGTTAGATTTGAACTATTTGGAGTATTTAAAGTGCTTTTATAGTTATAGAGACCCCCTTGTGGTTCAAAAAAGACATTTATACCCTTTTATATCTTCTACAATTTATATACTTTGCAAAAAGAAGAAAACTTTAAAATTATTATACCTAATTAAGAATCATTTTTTTTACTTACCGAAAAAAAAACCCTACAATTTACTACCTATTAAACTTAATTTATAAGATTTATTAACATTTTAACTCAATCAAGAACATTAAGTCTACACGCTAGCAATTTTACTAACCAATATACTAAAAGCTTGATATGGCAACAAACAATATGTCCTCAAACTTACTAATTATATATTGAATGTTAATGTGCACACCAACATCAACAAAGTTAGCCCCACAACTTTATAACAATGGAAAACGAAGAAAAAAGAAAACCCTCTAGAAATTGAATTGTCGTTTCCAAAGAAGAACCAAAACCAAATCACGACAATCTTCTCTCTCACCTCCCTCCATAAATTATATAGGGCACTCCCTTTTAAATATCTTCAATATCTATTAAAATTTCCAATACTAGTTTTGATTGGTACTCAAAATCTTCAATTTCTATTTTTATTTCTCTCTCTATATATCTATTGAATTGGATCCCACAACTTCATGACAAAACGATGCTAAAAAAAAAAAATCACATTTAGCCAGCTCTTCTGAGAACGAAGCCTTTGTCTCCATCCATCGTAGTCATAGGAACAGAGAACCCCTCTAGTCTCAAACCCCCCAATAGATGTCTGCCTCTCTCTTTGAGAAGAAACTCTCTCTGTTGTCCCTCAATTTCTTCTACTCCGTGTGGTGGTTTGTTTGTGATGGTTAATTGGTTTTGATGGTTTTATATATCAATCCAGTTTTGAATTTTTATTGAACTTTTTTGAACATGTGGGCTAAGATAGAGGCATTCATGCAACCCTTTCAAGCTGGTAGTAGGACTTGAGAAGTTGCATCTCCTTGATTGGCAACGTTATTGCCTGTGGTGGGAAACACCAGAGATGATTAGCAAGGCTGGCATGGATGGAGAGGCCCTCTCGGCTCTCAACTAGATTTGTGAAGAGAGACGAAAGGTTTGTGTTTTTGTTTTTGCCTTGCTTTGTTATTAATTGTGGGCACTGTTTTTGGTTGAGTTAGATCGGAGATATCAAATGGGTTGAGGGGAGAAGATTAAGTCAAGTGCAATAGTGCCTTTTTACATAAAAATTTGACTTTGACTTAACTTTTTTTTAGCCCTCTCTCGAAATCCTCGCATTGGATGGGAAATGTAACAGTGTAACAGTTGCACTTTTAGTCCAAACCCATAAGAGAGGTCTCTACCTATATTTGAACCATAAGGGGGGGGGGGGGGTTAAGTGCTCCCAACCTTAACCACACGGTGATAAAGTGAATTTTTCCCTTTGAATTATGATCTGACCATTCTTGTAGTGTTTGCTTTGTGGTGCAGTGATATTTATGATACTTAATATTTCATTGTAATATGACTTGGACTTTAGAGCTTTATCTGGATTTATTTACTCCCTTTAAATAATGATGTATACTTCATCCAGGCTGAATGTTTTCAGTAGAACTGCTGTTCTTTGATTACAAAATGCCAAGTGCTTACTATGGAAACATGTATCCTCTGCTTGGTCGGTCAGAAACAGTGGGAAGAGAATTGAAGTTTCTCAACCCTCCGAATGATCTTTGATAATTATTTGGCTTAGGATTTTTATGTTCTTTGGATAAGAAGTAGAAAGTTTAGTGACCAAAAATTTATAACTTCAATAATATGTTCTTTTTTCTTTCCCTTGGTTTGTTAGTGACAAACAAAAAACTTAGGAATGCTTGGATCGCCCATGGAATTTTATTTGTAATAATGTGATATAAAAATTGTAATATAAAATTGGATTGTAAAAGAAAATAGAAGCCATCACCACCAGTGTATGCAAGTTTGTTGCCAAGTGATATTGTTTTTATTTGTTTATTTATTTATTTATATGGATAATCTTTTGATTTTATCAGCATAAGCTGCCACCTAACTGCTTTTTTCTTGTAAGAACCCCTTTTGGAATGATAAATTTTATAGTTTTAATAATTCTGATGGATACCCGTGGAGACCCGACCCGATACATGGATTTTCCCCATTTCCCCTCATGGAGTTGGCTTGTGACATATTTTGAATTCCCAATTGGGATGGTTTGGGGACGGGTATAAGCTCCCCTCCCCCTTTCTCCATGTGTTTTACAATTATTCCCTGTTTGAGACTAGGATTTCCAGCATACAGTGACTTGTTGTTTTCTACTGCACTCTCTCTCATTCTCTCACTCCTCCAGTGGTGATAGCTATTGGTGCTGACCACGGTGGTTCTCTGGCCAGGTGAGTTTCTCTCTTTGTCTTTGCCGTTTGGGTTTCAAATGGTACCAAAAACTCGTATTTGCCTATAGAACAGAGGATTTAGAAAAATGCAATGCAGAGTAATAATTCGAGTCAATGGGTGTATTGGTATGTTTTACTTGTGACTGGGTTGTTCTTTGGCAGTGGTTGGATTGTTTTTTGGTTAGTTTTTGACTTCGAAGGCTGAGATTTTCCTAGGTTTTTGTAGCAATTAAAAAATTTAGTGAACATTCAGATATATATATGTATATGTGTGTGAAGAAGAAGATGATGATGAAATTGAGAATGAATTATTGAAACAAATGGCACCTGGACATTGGGTGACGTGAATTTGCATTGAGCGTGTGAATTTGTTTCAGTTGTGATTGAATGGTTTTTAATAATGTGTCGGTGTAAAGAAATCTCTACATTTACTTGATTCCTCTAGGGCACTGTTGATGAAAATGGGTTTCCTCTTTCCTTCATTTTTTTTTTTTTAATTTTTAATTTTTATATTCTGTTTCTTTGGAGAGACATTTCCTTCGGGAAATTGTTTTATTTATTTATTTTTATTTTTTAAATGGATTTTGGATTTCATATTGAAGATACAAAACAAATTTTCACAAACAGTCACAATAGAACATTCTATTGAAAGGAATCCAGTTTTTAAATTAAATTTGGAAATTTCAATTGATAGCAACTTATTTGATTGTTTCAAGATTATAAATTTGATTACTGTAAAATAATTTTTTTGATTAATTAACTAGATGTGTGTTTGGTTGTGGTGAACCCATTAAGGGATGGGAATGGTAGTCCCCACTGGGGATCGGGGATGGGGAGTTCAAAAACTGCTCCGTTGCCATCTCTAGATGAATGAATTGATTAACATTTTATTTCTCATATTGTTCTATATTGGATTTCAGGATGATTTTCTTATAAATTTATGATGCTTATTAACCACATTTTTTCAAAGCACATAAACTGAAGAGGAATCAATGTTTTGAGGTCATTCTCTTGTTATGGATTCACCTAAAGGTATTTGGAGCTATGCAAAACGGGAAATGGAGGATAATTCAGATATGAAGAGTGATAGAGCCAGAGATACTGAGGAATGGGAGGGCGATGATAAGAGAAAGCAACGGTCAAGCAAGCCAAGAAAGCCTGGGAATGGAGAAGAGGCTGAAGGATTAGATGGCAGTGGAAAGAGGAGAAGTACTGGGGATAGAAATGAGAGCCGAAAGAGGTCTGGTGGCTCAAGCAAAGCAGACAGTGATGAAGATGATCACCAAGCAAGAAAAGAATCACGTTCAAAGCAGATGAAGAAGCAACAAGAGGAGAACACTTTGGAGAAACTAAGTAGTTGGTATCAGGATGGAGAACAAGAAAATAAACCTGATGGTGGAGAGAGGTCTGCAAGTCGAGGACATAGTCGAGGTGATGAAAGTGAGAGAAGGAAATCAACCTCAAAGTTCTCAGATCATGACTCGTCACAGAGCAGTATTAAAGGCAAAGATGATAGATCACATGACAAGGAGCTCGAGAAGGCACTGAAAAGAGACTCCATACATGTGGAAAGGAGGGAAACCAATCGGGAAAAGGATCATGGATCTTCTGGTGAGGGGAGAAGCCTGAGGAGAAGATGGGATGAATCAGATGCCGCCAAGAAAACTGAAGAAAGTATCCATGAGGAAAAATGTGATCTGAGAAGTGGGAAGTCTTCTGATCCTCAGTCGTGTGAATGCTGGAGAAAGAAGTGTATCCACAACAATTGATTTGAGTGACAGCAAAAACAGAGGTTTAGATTCATATAGTGTCAAGGGTTTGAAATCCTACGATAGGGAAGAGAGAAGGATTGACTCTGAGAGGAGTAAGAGCAAAGGAAGGACAGAGGCTCCAGAAGAAGACAATGTGGGAAGTTCTTTGACTCGTGAAGAAAGATCAGGCAAAGATAGAATTGAGAAGCACAGACAGCAGAGAAATTCCACTAGTCAGGATGTCGTCGAAAGTCGTGAGAGGCCTTTTACAGCAGATGAGGAAGGAGCATTGATGAGAGACAAAAGTACAAGAGAAGTAGACCACTCTAACAGATCCAAGACCCCTGAGAGGAGTGGAAGGCGTAATCATGAATCAGAAAACTTCGAGATGGATTCTGAAAGAGGCATTACATTTAAACGAAAGGAATTAGAAAAAGATGGATATAGGGATGATAGATCAAAAGGAAGAGATTATAGCTTGAGTGACAGGAAGAGAGACCAGGAAGATTCCAAAGATAACTGGAAAAGAAGGCAACCCAGTGGCAATGATAAGGAGTCAAAAGATGGGGATATGGCTTATGATCATGGCAGAGAATGGGAGTTGCAGAGACATGGTCGTGATAGGACTGATAATGAAAGGCCTCAGGGTCGTTCTGGAGGTAGAAAAGATGCAAGCAGGACAGAAGCTGTGAAAACCTCGTCAAATTATGGAATTTCAAACGAGAATTATGATGTGATAGAGATCCAAACCAAGCCCTTTGATTATAGAAGAGAGGAATCCAGATCCACCTTCTCCATGAGAACTGAAGCTGCTCAGCAATCTGATACAAAATTGGCACCAAATGATGAGTGGACATATCCGCGGGAGGACATAGCGAGAAAGATTGATTCATACGGATCTGGGCAATTTGGTGATGATTCAAAGGATAGATTTGTGGATGATGGTCCTTCCATGCGAGATCAGAATTCATGGAGAGATGACAATGACTTTCAGGCAGGGAAAATGAGAGGCCAGAAAGGTCTTATGTCCTATCGTACTGCTGGTGGCCATAGTTCTAGTAGTGGTTCACAGACTCCACATGGAAACCAGGAACCAGGTTCCTTTAATAGAGCTGTTCCACAAGGAGCTAAAGGGAATAGAGTTGGAAGGGGAGGAAGGGGTAGGCCTACTGGGAGAGACAACCAACCGTTTGGAATCCCAGTACCCCTCATGGGATCACCTTTTGGACCACTCGGAATGCCTCCACCTGGACCAATACAACCATTAACTCCCAGCATGTCTCCTTCTCCAGGTCCTCCAATATCTCCTGGTGTCTTTATTCCACCATTTTCACCACCTGTTATTTGGCCTGGAGCTCGAGGTGTTGAGATGAATATGTTAGCTATTCCCCCAGGTCTCTCACCCATTCCTCCTGGACCATCAGGGCCAAGATTTTCTCCTAATATAGGGAACCCACCAAACCCTATATATTTTAATCAACAAAGCCCTGGAAGAGGAGAGCCTCAAAATTTATCCAACCCTGGTGTTAATGCTATAGTACCAATCGGACGAGGACAACCACAGGATAAAGCTTCTGGGAATTGGGTTTCTCCTAGAACTAATGGACCCCCTGGTAAAGCTCCTTCTAGAGGAGAGCAGAATGATTACTCCCAAAATTTTGTTGACACTGGTATGCGACCCCAGAATTTCATCAGGGAACTAGAGCTCACTACTGTTGTCGAGGACTATCCCAAGCTTAGGGAGCTTATACAAAAGAAGGATGAGATTGTAGTCAAATCTGCTTCGCCTCCCATGTATTACAAGTGTGACCTCCGTGAGCATGTACTGTCACCAGAGTTCTTTGGAACTAAGTTTGACGTCATTCTTGTGGACCCCCCTTGGGAGGAATATGTTCATCGAGCTCCTGGTGTCACTGACCACATGGAGTACTGGACATTTGATGAAATAATGAATCTTAAGATTGAGGTAATTTTGTCTGCTTGGAGCTTGATATCCTGTGCTATGATTTGACGTGAAGTTACTCTTGTAATTTTCCATCCCATATTTTTTTTGGGTGAATAATAATTTTCCATTCCATATATTTTTTATTTGTATGACATTATTGTTCTCATATGCTTAAACTACAATTTAGATGATATGATGCTGGTCAAGTTGCTTTCTGACGCCGTGAATGCAGCTTATGTCTAGTTAATATAGATATCAGTGATACTTCAAAATATCTTTGTTGTGCTTTATAGTGCAAATATGCCACCTGATCCTAACATATTCAATTTCAAGTTTTTTTTCCTTGTTTTATGCTTGATATCTGAACCATCTATGGTGCATGTTTACAGGCAATAGCTGACACACCTTCTTTTATCTTCCTCTGGGTTGGTGATGGTGTTGGCTTGGAGCAGGGCCGCCAATGTCTAAAGAAGGTATGCATTTGAAGCCTTTGGAAACAGCCTATATGTAATGAATTGCTGCTTTCTTTTGGTTGCTACGTTTCATTTGGTTTGTAATATCTTCTCTTTTTTCTTTTTTTTTAACTGTGTTTTCTTTTCAATGTAGTGGGGATTTCGTAGGTGTGAGGATATATGTTGGGTGAAGACAAACAAATCTAATGCAACTCCAGGATTGCGCCATGATTCTCATACTTTGTTTCAGCGCTCAAAGGTTGGTGGTCAGTTTTTTTTCTGCATCTGCTGCTTTTTCTCCTTTTTTTGATCTCCATTTTGTTATGCTGTGATGTGAATGCAAATGTTGTTTTCCTGAACTGTTGATTTCCTTCGCATCATGATGAAGGAACATTGCTTGATGGGCATAAAAGGAACCGTTCGTCGCAGCACGGATGGTCATATAATCCATGCCAACATTGACACTGATGTGATTATAGCTGAGGAGCCTCCTTATGGTTAGTTTTACCATTCATTTCTTGGATGTTAATGACTCTTGGTATGCTGCAATGCATTTTGGCTTATTTTATTGATTTCGATGTATAAAAATAGAATGAATGCATATGGACTCTGAATATAGTAATTGTGCTCTCGTCTTCTCTTCCCCTTCCCCTCCTATTTTTCTTGTTTTCATTTATTTTATTTTTTTAAGTTAGTGCGGGTTTTCCTCTATACCTGCTGCATGAAAGCAAACAAAATATAAAAAAAATGTGAGGCATTCTTTGCAGCTTTTTACTCAACATGAGGAACTCATGTTTCTTAGTTCTTGCAAGTTTTAAAGATTTTTTAGGGTCTTTTGTTTGGGAAGTGTTCAAATTCATTTTGGTATGGTATATATTGAATGAAATTGTAGCACAAACAAATTCCGTTTACAATTTTGTGTTCCCAGGAACATATGTAAAATTTATTTTCATGGGCTCCTAAGGATATTCTTTATTTCATGTAGCATTATAATGTATTTAATTCTGATATCTTGTTTCCAACGAAATTGTAGGTTCAACTGCAAAGCCTGAAGATATGTATCGCATAGTTGAGCATTTTGCCCTTGGCCGCAGGAGGATTGAGCTCTTTGGTGAAGATCACAATATTCGGTCTGGCTGGTTGACTGTTGGTAAAGGACTATCCTCATCAAATTTTAATGCCGAGGTACAATGTTTATCATGCTTATCATACAAAAATAGAAAAGGAATAGTAAAAATCAACCATAGTTGCTGAAACTATTGCCCATTGGCTAATGTGTTTTTCGGAGTGGCTATTATTTAGGCAAATTGGTCTTACATTTATGAAAACTGGGAACTTCTAATACTAGTGACTGGAGAAAAAGAGAAATGCAACTTCTTATAAAGCTTGTAGTCTTCAGAATGTAGGGAAAAAGTCACAGTGGATTAAGGTTGTTGGCATGTGCTGATGGAAATCGCAATCTAGAAGATACTCTTCAGTTTGAACAGGATATTGGAATGTGGAAATTGCCTCTGCCCTTCCCTCGTCACGGCTAGAAAATGTAAAAATAAATAAATAAATAGATAAATAAATAAATAAATAGCTTATCCTATATAGTACCTTGAAATAAGTAAAAATGATGTTTCTTATGGAAAATATGTTGGATTTTTTCCCTTGATCTTAAAAAATATCAGCTGGTGAAAGCTTAAAAATTTTGCATGAAGGAATGACATGCAGAGGAAGAACAAAAACCACACAATTTACACTTGACTTCTGCACAACCATCAAGGGCATGCATATCAAGAGAATTTTTATGGTCCCATTGAGAATTAATTTTTATTTTCTGCTAGGGCAAGTTGGCCAGCCTTTGAAGTTTTTAAGGTTTTTGACAAGTACATGATTTCCTTGACATTTATGTTTAGTTGATTGGCTCTTGTGACCATCGTTCTTACTAAGAAAAATGTTTATTATTTTTCAGGGATTTATCCAGAACTTCGCTGATAAAGATGGGAAAGTTTGGCAGGGAGGTGGGGGACGAAATCCACCCCCAGAAGCACCTCATCTTGTTTTGACAACCCCTGAAATAGAAGCTCTTCGGCCCAAGTCACCAATGAAGAACCAGCAGCAAATGCAGCAACAACAGTCCGCTTCTATCTCTCTGACAACAGCCAATTCCAACAACAAAATGCCCACTGGAAACTCCCCACAAAATCATAACGCTCTTGTTCTAAACCAAGAAGTTCCTAGCTCCAATTTTTCGACTCCCGGTCCTTGGGCTTCACCAATGGAAGGCTTTAGAGGAAGAGAAGGTAGAAATATGGCTGCTGATGATAGGTTCTTCGATATGTATGGTTTTAATGCGTCCGGTGGGCAGCCAAATGGTGAGTATCAAGATTTTGAAACTCAAAGAGCAATGAATTTGATGTAGCAAAACAACCAGCATCAAGTATGTTTGTGATGTTCCTTAGATTTTTCTAATTTCCCCTCAGTATAGTAATAATGGAAAAAAATTGCATTTACACCCCCCTGTGCACATTTTGATTTGTCTGTTATATGAATCTGCTCTGGCCTGCCCTAAAGTTTTCTGTCTCCATAATTAGAAACTGTAAAAGTTCAGGTATTACACCATCAAAATTTGTGTTTTTTTGGACAAAATTACAGCAGTATTTTTCTTCTTCTTCTTCTCTCTTTTTATTTTTTATTTTTTTATTTATTCATTTTTATTTTTTATTTTTTATTTTTTATTTTTTATTTTTTATTTTTTATTTTTTATTTTTTATTTTTTTATTTAAAGATTGGGTAACCAAAGAAACAAGCTACAAAGCTTCAAGGAGAGCTAACGACAAAAACGATGAAAGAACATTTTCCATCCAAACAACTAAACCCTCTAAACGGACATGCCATGCGAGCCAATCCATGTGGCAACTTATTACCTAGTCAGGGGGTATGTGAGATATGAAAACGTCGAAAGCACCGACCCCTCTGAAAGGCTTCCTGCACAACTTATTACCTTGCCGGGGCGTACGTGAGATACGAAAACGTCGAAAGCACAGACCCTTCTGAAAGGCTTCGTGCAGAATGTGACCGAAAGGAGAAAATCAATTTGAAGCATCACGTATAGCATGCACAATGGTAAGTAAATCACCCTCAACATGAATGTCTTGAATCCCCAACTTACTAGCGAAATTCACTAGTAAAGTTAAAGTAATTAGAACTAATACAAATGGGGTATCGTTTCAAGAATAAGTGTAAAGCATACATTTTAATGTAAAAAAATATGTCAATATTTTTTTTTCAAGTATTCTTTTTTTTTTTTTTCCTTTCTAATTTTACGTATCTTATCTTATTTTATTTTATTGTTATGTGAATTAAAAAAATTTAAATTTAAGAAATCTAGTCTATTATTATTATTATTATTTTATTTTATTTATATAATAAGCAACCAACTGCCATAGATAAAGATAAAATACATTAGTTGCTTCCTAAGAGCAGTAGTTGCTTCCTTACATATCTTAACAAAACAGAAGGATAGCAACATATATGGAATTTCTCCTGTCATAGACGTGCATGTCCAAGGACAACAAAGAACATATGTCCATGAAGGATTCATTGTATTTATATCTATATATATATAAATAGAGAGAGAGAGAGAGAGAGAGAGAGAGAGAGAGAGAGAGAGAGAGAGCCATCATTATTTCGGTGTGTGAATTTAAGTAGGTGGGTGAAAAAAAAAAAAACCAGTAAAATTGGTTTGGATATATAACAACTCAATGAAAAATGATAGATGATTAGCAAGATCGTTTAATCAGAAATATAAACAAATTCTAGTCAGTCAAAAAGAAATAAGACAAAAACATGTTAATAACTTTGTTTAGAAAGTCCTGACATTTTGGACCACAATTTTTTTGAATCCTCGAATAGTTTCTTTGTTATTTTTGTTTCATTTTTAGCCTCTGATAAACCTCAAGTTTCTCCTTGCTGTTCTCCAAACCACACCCAACCTTATTGCATATCTTTGTTTACCCTTTATAGGCCCATACCACAAATAGAAATACACATGAAGAAGAGAAGAGACCACCTTAACTCGTTCATTCTATCCTCCATTTTAGAATTCCTCATAACATAACTAGTTGAAAAAATGGCTGTCAAGAAATTCACTGCGATGATAGCAGTCATAGCGTTGGTTGCGATGGGAAGTGCCATCACCGGGGAAGCAATTTCAGTTTGTGCTAAAGACTGCATGCCTTCATGTTTGGGGGTAGCAGGATCCACCATTCCCAATTGTGAGAAAACCTGCGAAAGTTACTGCAAAACACAAGGTCATCGGCTTCTCTCCATTCCATATATTTTGAGCTTCCTACTTCAAAACTTACATAAATTCTACATGAATTCGGAATTCCTCCCCTATGTTCTTAAGCTGTGTTTTCCATTGTGGAATCTAAGCCTCGGAAATATTGGGACTCCAAGTCATCTTAGTTCAAAATTCACTATAAGAAATTAAGGTTTTAAAATATTTTTATCGCCAAAAGCATTATTATTTTATTTTTAGCAACAATATTAGACATTTAGTGATAAGTTACTAACCTTTTGGGACAAAAAATTATCTAAATAAATAAATCTTCTTGGGACCAAGTTTATTACTGACATTTTCAAAATTGTGTCCCTAAGAGCTCCTTTTTTAACTTTTCGGGATAACCTTTCATCGACTATCCTTACAATAACTGAAATTAGTCCCTTTAATATTTTTTGCAACAAAATTTATATTTTTAGAGACCAAAAATAAATAAAAAATAAAAAAACTTGATCTCTAAAACTCGTATATGTTATAGTGATTACTATGTTTCTTCCGATAGAATATATTTTCCAATGAAAAACATTTTCTATAGAAAACTTTTTTCAAAGAATGTTTTCCATAAAAAATATTTTCCTATGTTTGGTTGCATTTTTGAAAATAATGTATTAATAGTTGCATTAGTGGTGGTAATAGTGGCGATGGCAAGGTGGAGGAGGAGGCGGCGGTAGTGGTGGTAGTGGAGGTGGAAGTGTTAGTGTTAGTGTTGGTGTGGCAATGGTGGTGGTGTGTTGGCGGTGGCAGTGGCGGTGGTGTGGTGATGGTGGTAATATGGTGACATTGGTAAAAGTTTAATTCGAAAAACGTTGTCTGCATTTTAAAAGTGAAAATTATTTTCCGTTTAAATAGGTTTGTTTTCCATTAACTAAAGAAAATATTTCTATTGTACCAAACACCAAAAAATATATAAAATATTTTTCACCGAAACAAATGGAGCGTAACTATAATTGAGAATTCGGGCATGGATTCCATATTGCCAAATCCATGGCTCATTTTTTATTTTTTATTTTTGGGACTTGTTTACAATTTGAAAAAATGAGATTGAAGTTGTTTGACAAGACTTTGTAACTTATATTCTGTTTGTTTTGACTTAAAATTTTTTGTCAAATATATTTTACACATTTTTTATCGTTTAGTTGAATAAAAAGTAAGTAAAATATATTTGAAGGAAAATATTTTTTTTATTGTAATCTCCAAAATGATTTACCATTAAAAATTTTATAAGTCAATTTTTAAGAAGTTCACTTTCAACTTGGTCCTTTTAACCGGTGAAATGATAGCTCTTTAATTGCTTCCAACCTAACTTGTACAATAGAAAGTTTTTGTTTCAAATATCAACCAAACATCAGAAAACAAAAATAAAAATAGTTCACGGTGAAAGAAACAAAGAGTTAAAAAATATCAACCTTAAATAGGAATTATTTAGTTGAGATTATTCAAAAGAGTAGGAGTCTTATTTAGTTGTCCCCATTAAGTTTTGAAATTTTTATTTTTATATATGGTTTTTTTTTTTTTTGGTAATCAAAATTGTTCTCACTAAAAACTTAGAAATATTATTTTTACTTATGGTGTTCATAAAAAAATAAAATAAAATAAAATAAAAAATCTCTGCTCTCTTGAGTTTGTTTGTTTTACTATCACTTCAAATGCAATTATTATTAAAATAAATAAATCTTTAATCAAATAAAGTATAGATAAGTATATATATATATATATATATTGCCTTATGAGAGTGTTTAAATTTTGATCCGACTAATTTGGAATACATATAATTTCTATCATTTCACATATATCATGTAAAGTGTCATTATTGATTCATTCCTTGTGGTATGATTTCAAGACTTGTACGGGAATTAGAAGTTATGACTAAGTAATAAGATCCAAGGGTGGATGGCATTGTGGTTAAGGTTTGAAGTTTAAGTTCTAAGGTCACAAGTTCACTTCCTTCTCCCTTGGGCCAATCTCCGGGGCGAAGCACAGTTGGTTAGGAGGTTGAATCTCAAGTTATCTAATCAGTACTTTGTGTGGGTTCAATGCTCTCCCGTTGTGCGAGTCCTGACTTAAGCGGAGCTTGTCTTGGGAGGTCGGGGCAAGTTCCCAAGTTATAGTCTCCTCGCTCGGAATGGCTAACAGGACACCCTGGTGATCTCTGCAAGGGGCGCTGCCTTGGACCTTCAGGAGGATAGGGAGGATTTTCCTGTAAAAAAAAAAAAAAGAAAAAAAAAAGACCCATATAAAATAAAATAAAAATAATAAAAAAAAAAGTAAATTGAGAAGAAACCCTACAATCTGCTGCTCGAATTTTCTCCTGAATTATGATCTTTTTATTTTTTTTATGAGCTTTAAGTATTTAAATTGATGTTTTCTCTCAATTTATTTATTTTTATTTTTTTCCAGGCATTAAATATCCAGCATGATTCTGACATCTTTGAACAACAACCAAGAGCGGGAGCCAAAAAACTCTAGTGATGAGTTAGATCTCAGTTTGGAGACTTGATTTTGCAATCAATATCATTGCCTCTTTCTTAGAAGTATTTTTGTGGTTGTTTAATGCATATAGTATTACTATAATCAAATACTAATCAAAACTAATCAACAAGATTTGTACATTGGCCAAAAATTTGCATCATCCCACCTGCATGTATGCGATAAAAAATTAGTATTTTTCTACTTGTATGTAGGTTGTATTATCCTTCTATTTTTTATTTATTTATTGTGGTAATAATGAAATGTACTTTATTTTTATTGCGATTGTGATGACTTCATTGTAATATGATATTGTATAATTAAAAAGAAAAAAAGTTGTTACGTTTCAATTTTTAAAAAATTAATTAGTCTAATCATGTTTATTAAGTAAAAAATCGTTTTCATTCCTCTTATATGACAAAATTACACGGTCACAAGGCTACTAGTCATAAGATGGCAAAGAATTTAAATAAAATCAATATTAAATTGCATAAATTAATTGTTGAAGTTTAGAGATTCCGAATTAATTACAATACAATAATGAAAAAGGTCGTGGCGTCTAATTTTTAGTCCAAAAGATGGAATCCTTCGCCCAATTCAAGGCACAAGTGTACCTCAAATGTAGGGGCTGAGCAAAAGAACAATTTGCTCACTGATACCCTTACAATACAAGTATGTGTGCTATGCCAGGTGTGTTTAACAATTATCATCAATTCAAACATTACATAACTAAGTCAATTTCAGTCAAGAATAAAACTCAACTCATAAGTAGATACACACCCATAAACACATTCCAACTTGCACCCATTCCTTTGTAGAAACAATACTAGGAGGTTACTGTCACGACCCAAACCCGTCTCTAAAAGTTTGGTCCATGACCGGCCTGTACATAGGCCTCAAAACAAATTTCCAAAAATATTTATTCAAATATGAAACCTTAGTGGAAGCAAATATCAATATAAGATAACGTCCATCGAACTTGTGCATACATGCTGGCTTAAATAGATTTAAGCATTGAAGTACACTTCCATATTTACATGTACAATCACAGAATAATACAGATCTCACACACACACTTATATAAGACTCCATAAGTTACATAACTCCCAGTAATCAAAATTAAGGCCTCAACACGGAGGCGTACCCCAGGCGGCTTGACAAAGAGGCGGGCCTCGATACAATTCTAGTGTTGGTCCCCAAAGGCTCACCTACATAAAAATTTACATAAAAACAGAGTGAGCAAGGCTCAGTGAATAATAGCAATGTAAGGAGGTTAATTAAATGAGCATAGTCTTAGAGAATATAAATATGCATCTCAAACCATACACAGATCTTAATCATATTCATATTTTAGAACAGCCTCAGGCCCACATGTAATACAGAACGGCCTCGGGCCCACATATGATATGAAACGGCCTCAGGCCCAACATATTATACAGAACAGCCTTAGGCCCACATCTCGACAGCTGTCCACACATTGGAGGGTAGGTAGAACATCGACATGTACACTACCTCCCTTGGCCTCTGGCCATGAATCATAATCGATTCGAATCATATCAGGGTCGGTGAGACATCGGCATGTCATCACCTTCTGCAGTCTCAGAGTTGTCCACACTCCGTGGCTTATAACTGAACGGCCTCGGGCCCATCACTAGCATAGCAGAACGACCTCCAGTCCTTGAGGATATCATTGCTCAATACGCACATAAGTTTTCCAATTATTCACCATAAGGAAACATAGCTTACTTATGCATAACGGAACGCCACCGATAACTATTAGCAGTAAATAAAACAGAACATTACACTACTATTACTCACAGTGAGGGACTTCCAGTAGCCATGGGACGATGTCCTCGTCTCGACCTACAACACAATGCACATAGCATAATATGAGAATAAAACCAATCTCTTTCTTAGTCTTTAATCAATTAGCCATGGTGGTTCTAAACTCATTAGTCTTCAATAGGTCACAATTCATATCTCAGAAAATAGGAGAAATCGATAGAAAAATGGTTTAGACGAAGAAATGGTATAAAGCCAGTAGACAGAAAGTGAATAATCGTCACTAAATTGGGCATATCTATTTGTGTACTAAGAATTTTGGAGTGAGGCCACCACCATTGGAAACTAGACTTCCGGGACTTGAATTTAGCCTCAAGAATCACTCAAAACGGAGTCCGGATGCAAAAGATAATTTTATTTAAAGTTGGCTGAACAGAGCTATCCCCGCACGTGCGGGACCACATGCTTTTTTAGCAGAATATAGAAATGGATTGCCGCATGTGTGGGAAGACCCGCTGCACGTGCGGCTCTAGGTTAGTTTGCTGTCCGAAAATGTTGTTTGCTTTAATTCTTGCTCTTTCCATTTCTAAGCTTGGTTTCCAACTCAAATCACCCAAAAACATGTAAAATTACACCACAATATGATAAATTAACATCAATCGTATGTAATTTCATTTCAAACAAATCAATCTTTGCCTCAATGTTCAAGATCAATGCTTTATCTTTCATAAGCTTCAAGGTTCTCAAAACACAACCCACAAATTCACTTGATTCTTGCATGATCTTGTTCTTTGAACAATCTAAAGTTCATTTCATGGTATCCATAAGGTTGAGCTTCAATGATAAACAAAATTATAGAACTCAAATTCTAATTCCTCAAATTTAGCTCAAGCAAATACATACATAAAACCCTAACCCAAATGGGTTCAAATCTTTCAATATCTTTATGATTTCACCAAATTGATGCTTTAAACATAAGGTTTCAAGATAGATTTCCATACCTAGTTCAATCTTTGTCCTTCTTCTTAGTTCTCTTCAATTTCCCCAAGCCTCCATGGTTGATCTCCTTCTTCTCTCTTCAATCTCTTCAACTTTATCCTCAAGCTTTCCGTGGATGGTGAGCTCTCTTTTTCTCTCTCATAGAGAAGATTCCTCTCTCCTTTGGTCTCTCTCTCTCTCTCTCGGTTCTCTCCATTGTTTTGACTCCAAAATGATGAGTTCCTCCACTCATATGGCATGTCTAAATATATATATACACACACATAAGCTTATCACAATAGGGAGAGCCAAACGCGCCCTTACGAATCGTACGAAATCAAATTTCAATTAAACTTTCCAGATGACTCTAAAAATTATGCTGCTCATAAATATAACCCCTGTTCTGGTTTCTGAAGCCTCTAAGGCCAGTACAAAGTTAACCACCCAAAAATGCATTAACGAATCAGACGAATTAAATTTCCAATTAATTTTCCCAAGTAACTCTAAAAATTCCCATTAACATATGCAAGTACTCAATTTTGATTTCTGAACCCATAAAGGTCGGTAATTCCAATTTTAAAGTTGTAACTCAACAGATAATATTTCAATTCAGAAGATATAATCACATCAAAGCACATTAACTCATAGGTAAATAAAGATAATTTCTTATATGCATTTTGAGGTTATTACAGTTACTAACCTTACAATAGATTCTCAACCTCTAACTGATGGATGAACTTCCACATCACCCAATCAAACTTGTACACTACCCAAACTCACACAGTCCCCACCAACCATCTAAATCCAATTACCTTAACTTTCTCGTTATATAATTAAATTATATAGTCAACACAACTCTATTCATTCGATGATTACAGTTCACCGATTACCTTCCACTTTCATTACCTTAATTGGAGAATCATCAAGGTCAAATACATGAATCTAATGGAACACATAAACGTGCCCAAAACTGGTCTCAATGCTAGTGAAAGTGCCTCCAACTAAAATATCTTGAGAGTGGGATCATCAACAGAGCATCTATATATGTATCCATTTGAAAATTGTGGCAAAGGTATTGACAAATTACCTCTATATTTAACACATCCCACATCGGTGGAGCAACAAGCATATAACCTCTCTTTGCTTCTATAAAAGCCACATCCATGTGGCCTTGTATTAATGATTTGCATGCGACTCTCGACCACGATGGCTTATATTTTGCAAAGTCCATAGCTGCCAGCGACATATATAGCACATAGATGTAATTTAGTAGGTTAAAATTCAATTCATATACAAGTTATGAATTTGACTGAGTAAATTCACATATTTGATGCGTTTTTTTTCCAAATTTTCTAATTTGTGTTCCAAAGCGCAATCTACCTACCTCCTATAATGAATTAGGTAACTTGGGCCGAACCATGTGCAGACCAATGCACTTACTAGCTGGTCGACCGATGGACCGTTCGCTGCATCAACCGCAGTCAATCAACATTTTGTTAAGTTTGAATGATGAAAATTCCAACAACTGATCTATTAGGCCATTCAACTACCTATACCAATGAATGTAATTTTCTATCACAACGTAACTCCCTACTAATGTAACACCCAAACTCAATAGGATTCACATTTATGACTCAAGATTGGTGAGTAGTGGTACATAGGGGATTAAAAAGAAAAAGAAAAAAGGCTTACATATCATTTATAAACGAGTTAAGAGAAAAGTCGTACGTGTAGAAGCTCTCTTATGCTGTGTTTGGTTGGGGGATTTGGGGAGGGATTTGGAAAGGGAAAGGGAAAAGGTGTGTGAAACTAGGTGAAATGCAAGTATATTTTATTCACATTTCACCTAACTTTTTCCTTTCCCTTTTCAAATCCCTCCTCAAATCCCCCAACCAAACACAGCGTTAGGAAAAATAGAGAAGGAAGATAATGGTGGTGACCCTAGCTCCTTCAAGCTTCAATGGTCTAATTCCAAACCTCCAAGCAAGCTCCAAGTGTAACATTTTGAATTTCTGAAAACTTATTTTAATGACTATACCTCCAAGTCTGGATTATTTGTTTGTAGATCCAAAGGTTAGTACAACTTATGAAGTCAGTTGTTTGTTTCATCTCTCTTCTCAAGATTGTAAGGATTATATTGAACCTCATGTGCCGTTTTGGTTGTCACATTTTGACTTTTGTATATTTTGCTTTGTGAAATTCAAACTTAGATTTGAGATTTTGAGAAAAATACCTAATAGGGGTGTTCCACATGTGCAATAGTGAGACACGCACGTGCGAAAGTAAGGGTCTTCCAAGGTGTGAGTTCTGGCCAAATCTGCACGTGCGGCCAATGGGGCCCACACATGTGGCAGTGTACTGGTGGCTACGAACGTGGCATCTTGGCTTTTCATTTTTTTTTCTTTCTTTTTTCTTTTACACAGCAAATTTCCCTCTCCATCTCACTTTCTATCCGTTTTCCATCTCTCTTTCTCTCTCTCTCTCTTTCTTTCAAATTTCTCTCTTTATATTTCTTAACTTTAAAATAATATGAAAAACACCTTGGGTTGGATTTTACATTTGGTCCAAGAAAGAAAGTTGTCGAGCTCATCGAGGGTTATTGGTTCAAATTTTCATTTCGCTAACTTCAAATATTTTGGGATCTCCATTTCTCACATTTTTGAGGTAGGGGAGGTTCTCTTCTCTTATCTATATATTATTATGTATTTTGTTGTGTTGTTAGTTTCATTTACATACACTATAGTTCACCATCTTATGTTAGATTTTTGTATTATTTAGCATCTTTATCTCTTCTACTAGTGTAGTTTTGTGATTAGGAGTATATTGAAGTGTGTTATGATTTTTATTTGTGTTTGGAATACTTTGGTGGAAAGACCTCCAAATTTTGGTGAAATTAGATTTTGGTTGGAAATTTTGAAATATATCACTGTTGTGAGGTTATTTTTGAATGCATATTGGTGTCATGGGAATATTGTTTATCACTCACAATAAAGATTTTTTTTGAATATTGCTTATCATTCTTTATGAGGATTTATGAAAATATTATTTATCACTCTTAACGAGGAATCATTGGAATATTTTTTTTATCACTCTATATGGAATTTATAAAATTATATTAAATATCAAAATACGAGTTTTAATTTCATATTTGGTACTACCGGATATGGAAGGAATTTTGTGTGAGTTAATTTGTGGAGTAAAGCAACTTCGGTTTTAGGATTCAGGATGAGAGACTCGAAACTTTGTCAATGGGACGATGGGTCTTGCACATGACTTCTACATTTGAAAAGTGCATGGAAGTGTCATGCAAACCAAGAGTGTGTTGTATGGTGTAGACGCATGATTGTGAAATCACCGAACTTGTTAATGAGGAACACACATAGATTAACTAATGTGTACCTAACTAACTTCCTAAACTTTGGAGCGTGATACCCTTTGTCATACTAACCACATATGTATTCCATTTAGATCACGAAATGAGAAGAAAAAAAAAATGATTGAGGTTTATCAAGGTGAAAAAGAAGAAGAAGAAGAAATAATTGTGTTTTCACTATCATGTTTGGATGTGTGTGGACTCGCCTTTTTCCACACCCCGCCTTTCGGAAAGGGTTGAAAAGAAGGCCTCACAGTTCGGACTCCTGCGGTTCTAAATCTAGTCTCACAAAGTGCAATGTGAAACTGATAATCACCAAAGAGTCCAAATCTGACAAACCTTTTTGGACAATCGATTTTAAATCAAATAATACCAAAATTGGACTGTTTTTTCAAATACAGAGTCGCCACCTAAATATTTTGTTTTGGGAAAATTTAGAAAACCCTGACTCGTGCCAAAGGCTACGTGTTCGTCATCACCAAAGTTGCCTCGGCTCAGGAACTTAGGTACGAGAGGGGAATGTCATGAATTAAGCACCCCCGCTCGCCCAATCAAAGATCGACCTCTACTAATCATGATATGATTTTTATAAACATTATGTGTTTTTATTTCGGTTATTAAACTAGTTTTACTATGTGACGCACACAAGCAAGTATAGACTAGTTTGCTCAATTTGGAACAATTCAACTCATGTTTATTTGCAAAAATGGTTTGAATTTGCCACCCTCAAGTGGGCTTAAAAGATGCAAATTTGCCACCAAACATAGTGGGCTTAAAATATGATTTGCCACTCAGCAAAGTGGGTTTAAAACTTACATTCGTTGAATCGTTCCAATTCAAACAATAAGCCTTCATCCACAGGCATTCATGCAATTTAGCATTTAAGCACATAGTCTCATGGCAAGCATGCTAATCATGGTAACATGGCAATCATACTCATGCAAGCATGCTAAAGCATAAACACTTACCGAGTATTCCAAGCCAAAATAGAAACTAGTTAAAAAAATGGATGATCCTAACTATACAAGATGTCTAATGCAACGCATGCAAAGAATGCAATTAATAGGCTCGGTTACTAATATGGCATATGGATTGATTTGATAACATGCAATTAAATACGTATTCAAAGAAGATGTTGAAATGACAATGCGGTTTGAATGATGCGACGAGCCTCAGTGTATGCAATACAAATGAATGGATGCAAGCATGTGATATGCTAATTAAAACATATCCCTAATCTAACCATCGAAAGATATTAAATAAAAGGGAGAAAGACGTGCGGTTGGAAGACATACACACATGTACGCACACTTATTACAACATTACGCCCTTGCGAAGGAGGGTCCGAATGAATAAGCTAGCTAACTAGCTACGCTAATTAAGCTAACTATTTATTACAAACCGAAAACTAATTAACTATTCTAGTTAACTAATTATTACAAACCGAAATTGAATAACTAGTTAATCTAACTAATTATTTACAACGCTTAATTAGTTACAACTAATTAATTACAACACATATTTAAGCTAGATATTTAAATGATAAGTAAACTTGGAATGCAAGGGAGGCTCATGTACGTGCTCGGCTTTCACCCGAAAAGGGACTGTCTTGCTATTGCCTATCTCTGTTTGCACATTTGAACACCAAATAAGCTGTCCACTTCCAGAACACCTCTGCTCCACCTCAGAAACACACTGTGCAAATTTCATTGGTGGCCGACAGGGGGCCGGTCGGCTACCAGTGGTGGCCGGTCGGCCACTGGTGATGGCTGTTGGCCACTGATGGTCTGAGCTTCCTTGCTGCAACAGAGAGCAAAACAGAGCATTTCTCAAGGGTTGTTTGCACACATTGCCTCTCCTTTTCATGGGGAAATCAAATGAGGGACAAGCTTTGGTTCACAAACTATCAATCAAGCAATTTCATTGCATGATGGCTTGTAAAACCAATTGTGCAAGATCAATTAATGCAAAGACAAGGCCAAAAGGACCATCACCCTATCATGCATGATCAAGGGTAATGGACACCAACGAAAGTGACAGACTTCATCACTTTGAGTATGAAATGTCCCATTTTCCTTGTGTTCGAATTAACGTCAGATTTGAACACATGCAATGCAACACAAAGAATGCTTATCTTGCACACTATTACTTGTCAATTTTGTTTACTCATTTTAATTACCAAAACATTCCTTAATCCTTAATCCATTAAGTCCATTGGTGATTGTCCTCTAATGAAAAGAGGGCTCAAAACACAAGTTGCTTTGGGCATGAAAGAGGCATTACATTGTTGGTAATGAAACTCTCTAAGGGATTAAGCCATTAGGTGTAGCACCTCCATTTCACACTTAGGCAAACAAGTGGTTTGAAACCACTTTCAAAACAAAACAAAAGAGTGAAGAATTGAGGGAGATTGCAGAGATTATAGTGCTGAAATTAGGTGCAAAACAATACTAAAACATGCTATCAATTCAAACCAATGGTGTTTAAAGCCTTAAAACACTAAGATAGTAAATGAATTAACACTAAAACCATGCCATACAAGGCTCAAATGAATTAACCAGCCAAAAATAGAGGCAAAACATCCCTAAATATAGTTTAAAACATGCTGGACTTGAGCCACAAAAAACTAAAACAATAAGCTAATAAATAAGGCTAACTAGGCATGCAAACAAGACACAAGGAGTGGAGGCTAATCCCTCTAATTTTGGACTTCAAAATAAGGTTTTTGCCACTGAAAAACCTCTGAAATTCAGTAGTTAAAAAAACCAAAAATGTTGGTTTGAAAGTGATGAATATTAGTACAAAAACTTAACAAGCAAAGGAGCAAGGAGGGTGGACCACCCCTTAACTGAAAATGGCCTCAAACCAACACTTTTAGGCCACAAAAATAGAGCTTTTTACAGTTCAAAATTAGCCCAAAAACAATTTGAAGAGATGGCAAAATGAGTGTACAAAACAAGCTTAAAGGACAAGTGTTATACCTCTTGAAGCAAAGGAAAATTCTAGGCACAAATGAGGCACTAAATCAAGCCAAGACCACCTTCTAGAGCTCAAAGAGGGTCCCAAGTAACCTCAGTCCAAAGATAAGCAACTTTGGTTAAGGGTTGATAGGTAAACTAGAAGTATATCTATACTTGTATGCACAAAAGTTCAAGAGAGAGAATTGTAGAGAGAGAGGCTCTCAAAATTTTTCCAGCCATGAAAACAATAGAGAAGGCCTTCTATATATAGAAATATATGGCTTCAGGTCGAAAATATCTCAAAATGGGACAGCTGGACCAGTGTAGAATAGCTGAAGGGAAACTATCTGCACAAAAACTGCCTTTTGACACCAGTGGCTGACAAGCCACCACTGGTGGCCGACAAGAGTCACCCTTGGACGACACATGGCCGACAAAGCCCATTCATGGCCTACACATGGCCGTCAAAGCCCATCCATGGCTAGCAAACTCCACCAATGGCCGGCCAGAAAAATTTGCTCTCTAGGTCCAACTTCAAATGGGTATATCTCCTTTATCCGGACTCCTTTGCAGGTCATTCTTGAGTCTAAATTGAAGTCCTGGAAGTCTTCTTCCAATGGTGGCAGCCTCACATCAAAATTTCAAGTGTGCAAAAAAGATATACCTATTTTAGTGAAGGCTGCTCAGTTTTTGTCCTAACGGATTCATGCCTAACTTCTCCTCAGCTAGTTTTCTTCTCTCCCCTCCTATTTTCTTCAACTCCAAACCTCTAAATAAGGAGTTTTGAAATATTTTTCGAAGAGTTCACATCTTTTTCATTTATTTCCACTTTGTCCTTGCTCGGTTTATCGAAAAGCGCAACATTTAACAAAATGCGAGCCTCGGAACATGGTAGAAACTTTTTCAAAAATATTTTGAAAGAGAGGGTTTTAAGGTCTAAAATCATTTTGGTCAAAATAGTTTTGGTCCAAAATGGGGTGTAAGGTTGAGATTTGAAGCTCTCCTTGCCGAAGAAATCGAACCTTTGCACAACATAGCCTTCTTCCTCAAGTGATCAACTTGTGGCACCCAAGTCTTATGGGCGGTCAAAAATGGGGTGTCTACAATGTGTAGGAAAGCAAAATCTGTGATATAGGAATAATGGAGGAATTTATTTTACTACTAAAAAAAGCACTTTTTTCCACTGCTACAAGCTATCGCAAATAACAAAAATACAGTCGCAAAAGACCTTTTGCGACGACCAATACAATTGCAAATGGAGGACGCAAATGTGGGGGTAGCAAATACTTTTTGCGACGGCAAAGTAACGGTCGCAAATTATTTGCGACTGCCTAAACTACTTTTTCCGACAGCTATTTTGCCGTCGAAAAAAAAATAAAAAAACACTTTTAGCGACCATTTTTTTACCATCGCAAATAACTATTTATTTAAAAAAATCATATATGGGGTTGCTACAACAAAAAAATCAATAACAAGCACCAAACAATTTTTTGTTAATGAAAAATAACAAAATTAACAAATTAATTAATTTATAATAGACATATTAACTTATATTCACACATATATAAGTGTGCAAATAAAATATAAACTTTCATACATGCAAAACAAATATCCATTAACCATCCTTAAAACACACTGTACTAAAAGATTCAAGTCCTAAAAAATAAAAAATAAAATAAAATAAAATAAATAAAAATAAAAAATACATAATCTTTGGCTTTCAACATCACCTGCTCGATCATATAAACTACCCCCTCAACAAAACCTGCAAAAATATATATATCAAACTTGACTTGAAAATTTAATGCTCTTCAATGTGTTATTTTAGCTTGAAATAATCAAAATAAAACTATTTCAAAAGAAATTGTCAAAAGAAAAAAAAGGTCATTCTGTAAGTTCTTTTGCTTAAAGTAAATTACAAAAATATAAATGTCAATTCGTAATTTGCACAAATAAATAGACAAGAAAATGGTCACCTAATCCAATCAGATTAATGAATAAACCAAAGAATTTGAAAAATGAACATAATTGACATAATCTCTGTCCTAGCATGGGTTAATACCAGAAGGAAGCAACAAGAAGAAATTTGGCTTCAATATTTAGAAGTTCATTATCACTACCTAGTGACATCGAGTTACCGACTTCACTATGTAATTCAACAATTATATAGCAATGAATAATTTGGGAAATAAATTCAATCAATCAATAACAAATGATTACAAAGGTGATTTGCATCACACTCCAAATAGATGAGAACACTTGCCTTCTCAAATCAAGTAGCCCATTAGTAGATTGAATTGCTAGATTATCCAATCTAAAAGTTTTGCCTCCAAACACATACCTAAGAAGACTTCTTGCTCAGCTTTATCGTGGACCCCAAAATATGATTTGCCAAATTCAGTAGGCTTCAATTCTCCATTGCCATTCTAATAATTCAAAAAAATAAAATAAAATAAAGGAAAATCAATTTATAAAAAATCCAATTCTTATTTCAGGATAGGGAATTAATAATATCAAGACAAACTGAAAAAATCCCAGGCAGCATTTAGGCAGACACATAAAAATATACTTACAAGTACTATAAATTTTTAAGCTGGCTAAGGTGAGGAACTAATTGGCCAGATAATGTTGCATTTCCAAGATCACTGAAGACGAGACAAACAACCATCATAGAAGGCCTCAAAAATTGGGAGAAAGTTATGTACTTCATGGAAGTTCAAAATGTTTTCATGTGCATTGATATCATCAAAGCAGATAGCTTACACTCTTATCACACTATTTTCATTTTTTATTTGGATCAAACCTATGGCATAGATCAATCATCAACCCCATGTATATCCTATATTTTACTTTTGATTTAAACCAACTAGTCATGTATAGAGTAAGTATAGAGTACACTAGCACTGTTAATTTAATTATCCTTTATTCTATCCCTCTGTGTACTAAGGTCTAACCTACACACACAAACTTGCAGGCACATTGTATACTGAGAACATAGGATTTTGAATGAATATTAGGTTTGTTATAGAATCTGACATGGCCTGAGATGCTGAATTAGAGATTTGAAAACGAGTTACGACAAGCACTTCTTGAAGTTAAAAGTTTGTTCAACATAGGATTATGAACTTGATTCATGCTTATATTAGTTAGTACTGTTAGTCTATATAAGCTTACAGTTTTGACTAATCATGTATGCTTTGGTTTAGGGAAGAGTAAGAGAAGTATCCTATCACAATTTTATTAACCATTCTTCAAAGAAAGAACCTTTCCACAATTTTATATTTATACCAAATTGATATTAACAGTCCCTCACAATATAAAAATATACTAGTTAGTAAAGTTTAGTGCTATAAAAATTACCTAAGAGACTAAGCATAGATTTTCCAATCAGAACTCAGAAGCTCTCTCTTTAAATCCATTTATTTTCCAACACTGTGCTTGGCCTTTGTGTGAGATTCCAAAGCATTTTCCAAGTCAAATGACCTGCAAGAAATTTTGGGAGAGGGAAAATTGAGATAATATTTTTGGTAACATTCATACTATATTAGTGTAAAATAAATATCAGCAATTTACAAAGAACATTTAAAATACATGTTAACGAAGATAACATATTGTTATCCCAACAATACCTAGAGACAACATGGGTGTATATATATTCCCAAACAAAAACAAAAAATTAAAGAAAGTGTTGGAAATCCTGAACTATTTTAGTAATCTAATAATTCGAAACCTAAAATTTGTAGGACCAAACTTTCCCTAACAGTATTTGCAATCGGCCTTGGATTCGAGATTCGATTCGAGATTGGAAATAAGTAAGAGAGATCACATACCATACCAATCTCACTAATTTCTCTAACAAAATCAAATCCATACCATACACACTTGACTCGACATAGAGAGCAAAACTCATGATCGTTCTTACTCCTTCTATAAATTTTTAGAAGGTAAATGCCAAACAAAGCTTCCTGTATTCTAATTGATAATTAACAATCACAAACAAACCAAATCAAAGTACTATGCAATTAGTTTACCGGGCTGTCAGATGAAAAATCTGAGATAGAGGCTTGATCAAATATCCACGACTAGTTGTCTGTTACCAAGGTTCTGAAACTAGATACCGTACTATTTGGATGACCAACATCTTCCCCTTCCACAATATCCAAAGACAAAATTTCAGAATGACTGGTTTCAATTGAATTTGTTTTCTTATGAAGAAGGGTCTGGTTTATGGTTGAAAGAGCTTGAAACTACTGCATTGATAGAGAAGGAGAATGAAAATGAGGATATGAAGCAACCAAGCCTGGTTCGGTCAATTCTGCAAAATGAAAATATGAAGGAAAATTAGATTTTGACTCTATATTGGCTTCATGCATAGTATTGCCATAACAACAGAATGCCAAAGCAGAAATTCTTATACATAATGTACAATACAAAAGATTATCATTGTATATGTCTTTCTATGTTCATGTATTTTGTATGGGAAAAAATATGTAATTATGATTAAAAATATTTGTGCACAACATTTATAGGACTTGTCAAAAGATGTGACATCCAAAAGTGTCCTTGCTTTGTAGTTTCTAACAAGAGTACTTCTCAAATTAAATAGAAACATGGTGAAGAGCCAAAGAATTACGGAAGTTTACCACAATGAATATCATAATAAAACTCCTCAAACTAGAATGAGAGCAAGACAGAGAAAGAGGCCCAGTGAAGAACCTAAATTCTAATTGGCAACTACATCACAAAAAATCAGAACTTAAAAAGGAACATATTGCTTGAGCACCTTCTACAAAACCTTCTACAAAAATTGGAGGAACAGATTCTAATTTACAAAGGTTGCATTTGGATTGATGGATTTATAAAATTGAGACTTGGGTTTCAAGTTCAAATCTATAACAGGATTCATTATTGGAGCTGGATTTCAAGAAATTAGGGTACGGATAGAGGTAGGAAAGGTATCTCAACTTGAATCATTGTGGATAAAACCATGTAGACACCCCATTTTTGACCGTCCTCAAGACTTAGACATCATCACTTATGCACTCAATGATTATGTGTTTGTGTTCGTTTTGAGCGCCCGAAGTCCTCGGCAAAATGCCCTGTCTTTGAGCCTTTAAACCTTGTTCTTTCTGTGCCTTGTTTTGGACCAAAACTTGGTGTCTGGACCTCTTGGGGACCTGTTGGCCACCACCCAAGACTGTCAGCCATGGGATGTTTTTGTCGGCCATGGGTGTGGCTGGTGGTGGCCGACGGCCACCAGTACCTTTTTCTAGATATTTATTGACAGCTGTGCCAGCTGTTGCACACTGAGCTGCATCTCCATACACATGTATGGTGAGATGTTTCTAAGCTCAAGGGGTGGTTTTTCTATATATAGGGGGGTTCCTCTCCCATTTTAGAGGGTTAGAAAAATTAGAGCAAAAAAAAAATATATATATATATATATCTCTCTCTCTCTCTCTCTCTAGAATTCTCTCTCTCTTGATATTTTGTACACATTTGCTCACAAGTCCTTAGCTTTTGCATATCAACCCTTAACCAAATACTCTCACCTTTCGACTAAGATTACTTGGAGTCTTGTTTGAGCCCTAGAAGGTGGTTTGAGCTTGGATTATTGGCTATTTTGTGTTTTGCTTCAAAGGTATAGTACTTACCTTATTTATACTTGTTTTGTATCTCGATTTTGCCATCTATTTCAATTGTTTTTGGGCTGATTTTGAACTATCAAAAACTCTATTTTTGTGACTTAAAAGTGTTGGTTTGAGGTCTCTTTGAGTTAGGGGGTGGTCCACCCTTCTTACTACTTTGTTTGTTAAGCTTTTGTACCATTTTTCATCACTTTCAAATCAACTTTTTTGGGTCTTTTAACCACTGAATTTTAGAGATTTTTCAGTGGTAAAAACCTTGTTTTGAAGTCCAAAATTGCAGGGATTAGCCTCCCCTCGTTGTGTCTTGTTTGTATGCCTAGATAGCTTCACATGTTAGCATGTTTTTCTAGCTTAATTTAGCTTAAGCCCAACATGTTTTTGCCTCTGAAATAACCTGTTTTGGCTCTGTTTTGCGCTGGTTAGTTCAGTTGATGCTTGTTTTGCATAGTTATAGTGTTAATTCCTTCACTAGTTTGGTGTTTTAATGCTTCAACTATCATTGTTTTGAGTTAATAGCATGTTTTAGTGTTATTTTGCACTTCATTTCAACACTTAAAATCTTTGCAATCTCCCTTTATTCTTCAGTCTTTTGTTTGCTTTGAAAGTGGTTTTAAACCTCTTGTTTGCCTAAGTGTGAAATGGAGGTGCTACACCTAATGGTTTAATCCCTTAGGGGGTTTATTACTAACAGTGTAATGCCTCTTTCATGCCCAAAGCACCTTGTGATTTGAGCCATCTTGCCATTAGAGGACACTTACTAATGGAAAAATGAATTAAAGAATGGTTTTGGTAATTAAAATGAGTAAACAAAATTGGACAAGTAAAAGAGGCAAGATAAGCATTTTTCGTGTTGCATTGCATGTGTTCGAATCGGACGTTAATTCGAACATAAGGAAAATGGGACATTTCACACTCAAAAGTGATGAAATGTGCCACTTTCCTTGGTCACCATTACCCTTGATCATGCATGATAGATAGGGTGGTGGTGTTTTTTTAGTCTTGTTTTGCACTCATTAAACTTGTACAAACTTGTTTCTTTGGCCATCATGCATGGAAATTGCTTGATTGATGGTTTGAGAACCAAGAGTTTCACTCCTTTGAGCTTGTTTGATGATAAGGAGTGTAAACAGTACACACAAACCTATGAGAATACATTGTTTTGCTCTCTCTACTCTCTGTTGCAGCAAAAAGATGAGTTCATGTCATCAGTGGCCGACTGGCCACCACCAGTAGCTGACCAGCCACCATTGGTAGTCGACATCCCCCCTGTCGGCCACCAATGAAATTTGCACGGTGTGTTGGTAAGTTGAAGTGGAGGTGTTCTGGAAATGGGCAGCCTTTTCAGTGTTCAAATGTGCAAACAGAGGCTCGCAGCAACAAAATGATGGCTTTTCGAATGGAGAAACCGAGCATGCATGCATCCCTCGTTTCCCAAGGCCGTTTAGCTAACTTGCCCTGTTGATTAGTTGTAGCTAATGCTTGCAAATGTCGTAATTATTTAAGTAGATTAGTTGATTAATTTATGTTGAAATTAATTAGCTTAATTGCTTTGTAATTAGTTAGTTAAGTGTTGTAATGTTTAATTAGCTTAGAGTAGTTAGTTAAAATTGTGTTGTAATAGTTAGCTTAATTAGCATAGCTAGTTAGCTCTTATTCATTTGGACTCTCCTTCGCGAGGGCATAATGTTGTAATAAGTGTGTGTGCGTGTGTATATGTCTTCCAACTCCACGTCTTTCTCTCTTTTATTTAATCACTTTTGATGGTTAGATTAGGGGCATGTTTCAATTAGCATATCGCATGCTTGCATCCATTCATTCGTATTACATGCACCGAGGCTCGGCACATCATTCAAACTGCACTGCAATTTCAATATCTTATTTGAATACGTGTTTTAACCGCACGTTATCAAATCAATCCATATGCCATATTAGTAGCCGAGCCTATTAATTTTATATTGCATATGCTGCATTACGCATCTTGTATAGTTAGGATCATGCATTTTTCTAACCGGTTTCTATTTTGGCTTGGAGTACTCGGTGAGTTTTTATGCTTTAGCATACTTGCATGAGTGTGATTTCCATGTTGCCATGTTTCGCATGCTTGCCATGAGACTATGTGCTTACTTGCTAAACTGCATGAATGTTTGTGGATGAAGGCTTGTTGTTTGAATTGAAACAATTCAACAAATGTGAGTTTTAAGCCCACTTTGTTGTGGCAAAATCATGTTTTAAGCCCACTCTGTTTGGTAGCAAAATCCGCATCTTTAAGCCCACTTGAAGTGGCAAATTCAAACCATTTTCGCAAGCAAATATGAGTTAAGTTGTTCCAAATTGAGCAAACTAGTCTATACTTGCTTGTGCGCATCACATAGTAAAGTTAGCTTAATAACTGGAATAAGAATACATAATATTTATAAAATATCATATCATGATTAGTAGAGGCCGATCTTTGATTGGGCGAGTAGGGGGTGCCCATTTCAGGACCTTCCCCTCTCGTACCTAAGTTCCCGAGCCGAGGCAACTTTGGTGATGACGGACACGTAGCCTTCAGCACAAGTCAGGGTTTCCTAAATTTTTCTAAAAATAAAATATTTAGGTTGCGACTCTGTATCTGACAAAGTAATCCAATTTTGGCATTATTTGATTTAAAATCAATTTTTCAAAAAGGTTTATCGGATTTGGACTCTTTGGTGATTATTAGTTTCACATTGCACTTTGTGAGATTAGATTCAGAACTACGGGAGTCCGAATTGTGAGGCTTTCTTTTCAAACCCTTTCCGAAAGGTGGGCACGGAAAAAGGCGAGTCCACAATTTCTGGCGACTCTGCTGGGGATTTAGAGAACTTGACTCGAACTCATGATATGTTGTTTTATCTATATTTATGTGTTTCTTTGCATTTGCATTTCCATCGGTGCGCCTAAGTCACAGTGTTTGCCATTTGCTATTCCTGAGCGGTTTGCCGGAGGCTTGCTTGGAAAAGCTTGCCAAAAGGCTGACCGGTTGCGGGCTCTGCCACGATGGGAACATAACCCTTGGATCTGGACTACTGCTGTACTGTTTGATCCTCCTTTTACTTCTCGGTGTTAGGTGTGAGAGGTATATTAGGTAGTCTTGTTGAGGTACCCTTTTTGACCAATCGGCCTAGTTTCATATCAAAAACCATAGAGACTGTTCCAAACTAGGACAGGTCGCTCACCCGAATACAGGAATGTTTGAAACCACTTGTTTTACAGGAACGTAACCCTACCCCATCATAGGGGTGTTTTGGCTCTCACTTGCTTGATACATGCTTTTAGAGTGAAACTCTGCAAGAATGTATGTATCAGTTGCAAGTTTAGGTATCAGTTTTGGGGCAGAAATTAGTATTTGAGTATAGTTCTCCAGCTTTTGATTGCAACGGCGTGTTGTTTTTGTCTGAGCCGAGGTGCTGTGCGGTTTCTGATTTTTGTTTCTTTTTGCTTTATTTTCTTTTTGCGAGGTAGTCTTTCACCATTACTTCAGACAATTCTGTTACCCCCCAAGCACTCTGGACCCAAGTTAAAAGGATTAGTAGATCTGGGGATCTAGTCAGGGGACAGCCAGTGTTTGTTTCACTCTCGTCGGTTACTAGACGGAGGAGGATTCGGCAGAATTCACTAATTCAGCAGTCACCGTTTACCTCACATGTGCCCAGTCAAGCCCAATCATCTACTTCCACTCCAGACAGAGAGTATTTGCCAGTCCCGGTAGTTCAAAGTCCTCCAGTCAACATGGAAGACATGCTTCGGCAACTCCAGCAGACTATTGAGAACATGCAGCTAGATGCTGCCCGACATGCTAAGACCACAGCTCGCCAAGCCGAAGTTGTAGCCCGCCAAGCAGAGGTAATAGAAAGGCTTCAACAACAGCAACCACAACCTGCAGTAGCCTCAGCATCCCATGCACCCCCAGCGGCAATTCTAGCACCCGAGGTCACAATCAATGTCCAAGAAAATGCAGGCATTCAGGCGGATCCAATCCCACCTCAAACCTCCAAGGCACCAGTTTACCCGACAGAGGCGCCATTTGAATTCGAGGTTGACCCTATTGCACTAAAAGTGAGCAAGCTAGAAAAGCTCTTTAAACCGGCACAAGGCGTGAATTCGATCCCTTATATCAAGAATGGTTGTACTGATTCGGCGGTGACGTTGCCAGATAGATTCAAAATGCCGCATATAGACCGGTTTGACGGTTCCGGGGATCCTATGGTCTATCTACAGCTATTCTCTGACATCCTACGACCCATGGGTCTCACCAGACTACAAAAGCTGTCGCTCTTTGGCCAGACCCTGTCGGGTATAGCGGCCATCTGGTATGCCAAATTTGAAGACTCTGTGAAGAGAAACTAGGAGGAAATGGCCGAGGCCTTCATAGCGCAGTACTCCTACAATACTCAGATCAAGGTCACTACTCGTGATCTCGAAGCAACTCGCCAGGAGTCGAAGGAGGGCTTCTCGGATTTTGTGACCCGGTGGAAGGCCAAGGCCTCTATGATGACTATCTGGCCGTCTGAAAAGGACCAGATCAAAATGGTGGTCCGTAACTTGCAGGGAAGATTATTACAGAAGATGATAGTCTTGCCTTTGTCTACTTTTGCTGAGTTCCACGAAATAGGGGTACAAATTAAGGATGCAATGAAGCTGGGGCTGATAGACAATGAGAAAGAGCAGCCCAAGAGGGCTTTCACATGCAGTTCCAATGCAACTACTAGTGGTAGTGCAGTTGCAAGGCTTTCAGATGTGAATACTGTCACCACCATACCCAAGACCGCCAATCCTTTTGCCAATACATCCAAACCAACCTTCCAAACCTCAAGCCATCAAACCCTAGGCTAGAGGGTCTTCACCCCACTCTATATGTCTTTATCTGCGGCCCGGAGGGTCCTAATAAAAAAAGGACATCTAAAGCCGTTAGAACAACGCCCATTGCCTTATCATCTCCCTCCTAAACACAACCCAACCAAATACTGTGCTTTTCACCAACAGCATGGTCATGATACTGATCAGTGCTTTAGATTACGTCATGAGATTCAAGATCTCATTGACAATAAGGTGATAGCACCTCCTGAAAAACCCAACGTCACTACAAATCCTCTCCCATCACATAACCAACTCTTTACACCCCAACAAATAAACCTCATCCATACACTGGCCGTCCCTTACGACCCCAGTATATACATCACCCCCTCCCACCTGCCTAAGTCGGCATTGTTCATCCCTAAGAGCACAGACTTATGCATGATGAACACGTAAATAATCCAAACTAAACCCGTGGTGGTGACAGTGGAAGATGGAGGGAGATCAGCTTTGGTGGAGAACACAAATCCAGTGCCTGAGGGCCCCATGGATTTATCTGAGGAGGAATACAACCCATGCCGTTATATTGTGCCGACCAATCAGGCAAACCAGAGGTGGAGTTACCAACAGGAATGGAGGTCAGTGTGGTCCGAGAAGATGGCCCAAGCCAGGGATGAGATGATCTAGCCGACTTGGAGGAAGACATCAACAATCTGCAGTTCTTCGATGAGCAAGATTCGGGAGATGTGACATTAACTGGTTCGATCTAAATGGGTCGACAGACAACTCTAGGTGGCTCAGTGATGAATCTGATGTGGATAAGGGACTTTAACCAAAGCTGGAAGAGCCATAAGTAGGAACTACTACGAAGGCCGGAAGGGTTGAGGACAAGGAGAAATTGCCGGAGAGCACCGGTAATTCAGCTCAAGAATCGGGCATTGTTAATACTGCTGATACGGAATAAGAAGCCGCACTGAAGCGGTTTGAACAGGAAAGGGATGAGAATAGTCAAAAAGCTGGAAAAGCCAAACACCCTTGCGAGGGATGACTACGATGTAGGAGTAAGTACAACGGAACTGGACAATTGCTTATCGGTTGCCGGAGGAGTATGGTAGGAAGATGATGATCTGCATCTTGCCCACACTGACGAGGATTAGGGCCGAGACCTGCCAGATGACACTTGGTACTCTGAGGAAGTGGATCATATAACTAGAAACGGGCAGTATTTGAAGCCCCCACACTTAGACCAACCTAAAGCATTCAGAAAGGACAAGGAGGCTGAAAAATAGAAGGAAAAACTATTAGAGGAAGAGGCTGTGCTGAAACACTTGAAGAAGATTCAAGTAGACATATCTATCTGGGGGTTGCTTATGGCTTCGTGAGTGCACCGGCAAGCTGTATTGTCGGCAATGGATAAAGCTAAACTGTCTATCGACACAACTCCAAAGCAACTAGTGGGACTTGTCTTCCCAGGAGGTGCTGCGCTAGTTTTGACCTTCTCGGATAAGGAATTGCTGCCCGAAGGCTCTACACATAACAAATCGCTATACATCTTAGTTGAGTGTAGAGAGAAGTGGGTGCCGGTTGTATTGGTTGACACTAGGTCTGCAATCAATGTTTGTTCGTCTCGCATAGCCTATGCTATTGGCTTGAAGCCAGCAGATTTTGTACCAACGGCCCAGGTCATCTGGGCTTACGACAACACAAGCAGAGAGGTGATGGGAACAGTTCAGATCAGAACACAGGTCAGGCCGGCCCAACATGATATTGAGTTTCACATCCTGGATGTTCCGGCTACTTTCAACTTGTTACTTGGGCGACCCTGGCTGCACCAAGTAAAAGCTGTTTCTTCCACCTTGCATCAAATGCTAAAGTACCCTCTTGGAAAGGGGGTAGCCACTGTGTTCGGGATTTCATCTATACATCCTCCGCCAGAGGTTACAACACTTGTACTGGAGATTGTACATGGCGACAAGGATGTTTTCTTGTTTGGTTTTTCCTTGGCTAAGGCCCGGGTGGTGCAAAATATCTTGGCTATTGATGAGGGCTTATATGTCAGTGCGCAATCAGTGTATATCATGAATAAGGTACAGCATATACCCAGGATGGGATTAGGAAAGAGCGGCCGGAAGGGCGTTACTGCACTGGCCGAAGTGCCACATAACCCTCACGCCTTTGGCTTGGGTTATACGCCCACCAAAGAGGACTGGGTGAGGAAAGGGAAAAAAATGGCCGGAAAAGCTAGAGCAAAGCAAAGTGGGAAGCACTATGAGCTTGTACATAGGCCAATTCAAGGAACTCTGAACGACCGCTTTATCCGGGAGGGGGAAGACTTCCCATTTTGCGGCTTTCCTGAGCCATGGTTGAACTCTGAGAGGCAGCGTCTACCCGGCTTTGAGATTTTCTTCGACTTATAGCTACAAGAGGGTGAAGCCCCAGAGGAACAGACTGAATTAACTACTGAGGCTGAACAGAGCACAGAAAGTGAGTCCAATAGCAGTGAACTTGAGATAGGAGCAGCGCTAGCATGTCTCCTTTTGGATCCTCAGATTAACCCGGAGAGCTTGGGAGATGACCTAACCGTTTCCATGATCAGAGACCAATCAGGTGTGGACCCTTCCAGCGGTATTCTGAATGCATCTGATGCACCATCCCTCACTTGGCAGCTAGAGGAAGGTTTTCTGTCCAATAGTTCTGAGTCAGGTAGTGAGTCGGAATCTGATTCCATAGAGTCTGTGGAGTCAGAATCAGATTCCAGTTCTTTTGAGTCGGAGTCCGGTATTCCTGGGGTTGATAACCCGGATGCCGTAGTTTTGTCTGTCGTCTTTTTCCTTTTCTTTTGAGTTGATTGTAACCGAGGAATTGTATGAGCTGGATCTTGTGAATGAGAATACCATTGCAGTTTCTGAGTACTTCTCTGTGCCACTTGTATATTGCATTGATTATGACTTTCAAAATTTTGATAAAAACGATGAGGAAAGAATTCCTCTGGTTTTGAAACATTTGATTGACCGAGAGGAGGAGAGATTTGTAAAACCCCTTGTTGATGAAATCATTCCAATTAATGTGGGTACTGAGAAGGATCCGCGTCTACTCTAGATCGGGTCCACGTTGTCTTCAGAGGAACGCGAGTGCTTAGTCTCTTTATTAAAAGATTCCAAAGATGTTTTCGCGTGGTCCTACGAAGACATGCCTAGAATTGATCCTGAGATTGTACAGCATCGGATCCCTCTTGACCCCGAGGCTTGACTCGTTAAACAGAAGCTGCGAAGAATACGCCCGGTTGGGCTTTGAAGATTAAGGAAGAGGTCACCAAGTAGATAGATGCAGGGTTTTTGCTAGTATTTGAGTATTCGACTTGGTTGGCCAACATTGTTCCGGTGCTGAAGAAAGATGGCAGAATTCGGGTGTGTGTGGATTTCAGAGACCTGAACAAAGCTAGTCCGAAGGACGACTTTCCTCTACCGTACATTAACGAATTGGTGGACTTCACCACAGGCCATGCGTTGCTCTTCTTCATGGATGGATTTTCCGGGTATAACCAGATTCTGATGGCACCTGAGGAGAAAGAGAAAACTACCTTCACCATGCTATGGGGAACCTACTGCTACAGGGTGATTCCATTTGGGTTAAAGAATGCTGGGGCTATCTATCAACGGGCTGCAACCACAATTCCACATGATATGATCCACAAAGAGGTCGAAGTGCATGTGGATGACATGATTGTCAAGTCCAAGGAAAGAGAGGGCCACTACACTGCCTAGAAGAAATTCTTTCAACGGATCAGAGAATATCGGTTGAGGCTGAATCCACAGAAGTGCATTTTTGGCGTAACAGTAGGGAAAATGCTGGGGTTCTTGATCACAAAGAGGGGCATCGAGATTGATCCTTCTAAAATCAAGGCCATCCTAGAAATGCCACCACCAAGGACTAAAAGGAAGTGCGAGGCTTTCTAGGTAAAGTGCAATTCATAAGACGGTTTATCGTAAAATTAACCTTGACTTGTGAACCACTATTTAGTCTTCTGAAGAAAGGAAAGAAATTCCAATGGGATGACCAATGCCAGTTTGCTTTTAAGCAGATCAAGCAGTACCTTCAAAACCCGCCTGTGTTGTCGCCGCCAAAGCCGGGGAAGCCGTTGATTCTGTACCGTCAGTAACGGACACAACGATGGGATGCATGCTTTCTCAGGAATCTGAGGATAGAGTAAAGAAAGCCATCTATTATCTGAGTAAGAAAATGTTGGACTATGAAACCCGTTACACCCCACTGGAGAAGGCTTGCTTGGCCTTGGTATAGGCTACCAGGAAGTTGAGGCACTACCTGTTAGCTCACTATAATTCTGGTTTCGAGATTAGATCCCATCAAATATCTCTTTGAGAAACCAGCGCTTATGGGTAGGCTAGGCTGTTGGTTACTTCTCCTTTCCGAATTTGATTTGAAGTATGTGACTCACAAGTCTGTCAAAGGGAAAGCAGTAGCAAAGTTTCTAGTAGATCACCCAGTGGAAGGGGACGAAGCGGTAGAATACCTATTCCCAGATGAGGCTATTCTACAAGTCGAGGAAGAGATTTGGACAATGTACTTTGACGAAGCGTCTAACTAGTATAGTTATAGGATAGGGGTGTTGCTGATAGCACCCAACAATTTCCATATACCCTTAGCTTTCAAACTCCAGTTCAAAGTATCCAACAACGAGGCAGAATACGAAGCGTGTATCGCTGGTTTGGAAGCTGCCCTGGAACTAGGGGCAAAAAGGTTGGACGTTATTGGGGACTCGAACCTGGTTGTGTCTCAAGCAAAAGGAGACTAGAAAGTCAAAGAAGAAAAGATGAAGATCTATCACCAAACCCTGGATGTTCTGATTCCTAGGTTTGAGAAGCTAATCTTCACTCATCTACTAAGAGATAACAACAGGTTCGCTGATGCTTTATCAACTCTATCTTCTATGATAGACATCTCGTTGGGAGTCCGGATGCGTCCGATCATTATCGAGCAGAGATATGCATCGGCCTACGAGTTTATCGCCGCAATAGATGAAGTACAAGATGAAAACCCCTGGCATTATGATATCTGGAACTTCTTGGAAAATGAGGTTTATCCACTAGGGGCAAATGCCAAAGATAAGAGGGCAATACGACGGATGGCCATTCAGTTTATCATTTGCGGGGGTAAGTTGTATGAGAGGGGTCATCTGGGAATGCACAAGCTGTATGTTGATGTAGAAGAGTCGAAGCGCTTAATGGAGGCCATCCATAGGGAAGAGTGTGGAGTGCACATGAGCGGAGTAATGCTAGCCCGGAAGATTCTCAGGCAAGGTTACTATTGGTCTACCATGGAGGAGGATTGTATTGGTTTTGTTCGGTGATGTCACAAATGCCAAATTCATGCAAATCGTATGAATATCCTGCCGTCGAAGCTATACAACATGACTTCACCATGGCCTTTCTCAGACTAGGGAATTGATGTCATTGGGGTAGTTACACCGAAAGGGTCAAATGGGCATGGGTACATTCTGGAGGCAATTGATTATTTCACGAAGTGGGTGGAAGCTCAATCTTATGCAGTGTTGAAAGCAACCCATATGGCTAAGTTCATCCGCAACAACATTATTTGCCGTTATGGAGTCCTGAATGAGAGCATTTCAGACAATGGCTCCCATTTTAGGAAAGAAGTGATCAACTTGTTGGAGAAATACAATGTGGCTTTTCATAAGTCATCCACATATCGGCTACAAACTAACGGAGCTGTTGAGGCCGCCAGCAAGAACATCAAGCACATTTTGCAGAAAATGGTTGAGACTTACAAGGACTAGCCAGACATATTGCCATTTGCTCTCTAGGGCTATAGGACTTCGATTCGGACATCTACTGGGGCAACTCCGTACTCTCTTGTTTATGGGATGGAAGTTGTTCTACCGATCGAAATAGAGGTTCCGTCGCTGTGGGTTATGGCTGAATGCCTGATAGCAGAAGCGGATTGGCAGCAGAGCAGGTTCGAAGAACTGATGCTATTCAATGAGAGAAGGCTTAAAGCACTGTACCATGTTCAAGGATATCAACATAGGATTGCCAGGGCTTTTAACAAGAAAGTTAAGTCTTGGAATCTTAAGGAAGGGGATTTGGTGCTGAAGGACAACCGAGCTCCCATCCATGACCCTAGGGGCAAGTTCAGACCCAATTGGACTGGCTCTTGCATCATCAAATCAATCTAGTCGGGTGGAGCTGTCATTCTTATGGACCTAGATGACCTAGAATTCTCCCAACCAATCAACATGGACAAGTTGAAGAAATACTATCCTTGAAAGGCTCGCTAGGCCGAAAACCCGGAAGGGCGACCAAGGCTAAAGTTAGAGCATAAAAAATTGGAAAAAGGAAAAACTGAGCTCGCAAGGTTGAAAACCCAGAAAGGGCGGCCTTGGCAAAAGTTAGAGTGCAAAAGGAGAGCATTAATACCCAAGTGAACCCGCACTGAACTACGTAAGGCCTGATTTCCATCTTCGGGATACGTAGGCAACTTCATTTTGAAGTTTGGCCGTAAACACTTCCAAATCAACTGTGTCCATGTGTTTGATCAAGGCATCTTTGTCTGCTCATTATCTGAAAGTGCGGTTGTGGTCCTTACTCTGAGAAAAGAGCTGGCTACAGTGCTAAGCAGTGCTATTTAGTCTAGGGGCAATTTTCTATTTCTGGATTCGAGGTTGTACATCTCGAGGATAGATTCCCGGTGTCTTAAGTTGTGATCCTTGTCGAAAATGGTTTTGAAAAGTTTTGATAAAAGTTGATTTTGTTCAAATTAATCTTTTTACAACTTAGACCATTTTTGGACCAAAAGGAAAACTTTCAGTGCCCACAACTCCAATTTCATTGATTTCAATACAAAGTTCTCCAACTCTCGATGCAAATCAAAGTTGCTTTTATTACATTCAAAGGGAAAACTTGAAAAGTTAGATCAAAGCAATAAACTTGGGGCATAGATGAGTTAGGTGTTCCTACGTCCCCTTCCTGAGCTCGTGGAAGCTGCAGACGCTAAAGTAGGCCCAGCTTGCGCCTTATCTTCAAGCCAAGTCAAGCACTCACTAGAAAGGGAGCAACTGAAATTGGGAGCGGAGCCAAAAGTTCTCTCGTCCTCCAAGTAGTGGGATATCGAGCTAATTGTGAACCTCAGATTGGGAATGAAGCCGGGTACTCTACCCCCACTTCTAGGCAAGTCTGGTCGTGTCCAAACTGACGCCTGAACCAGAATGGAAAGTAGAATACGCAGTGTGTCAAGCCAATCAATTGAATGCCAGGTTGCCGAGCCATGCTGTAGCTCATCTCAAGCAGATCAAACCAGGGGCAACGCCAAGCAATGTCAACAGCAAACCTGTTGCACATCCAATGGCACCACCACCCTTCGTTCGGGAAATCAATTAGCCGTTGGTGAAAGAAATAGCCTCGTGCTGAGTATATAGGGCAAGAGTCCACTACTTTTAGTTTGTCCATAAACCATATCTGGGGAGGGATGAAAAATAAGAGAGATTAAAGAATAGAGAGATGTGCGCTGAGAGAAAAAGTGAGAAAAGGGCTTTGAGAGAAAAACAAAGCATGAGTGCCGAGTGATGTGAGAAACACATATTAAAAAGGATGGGAAACATTACCTAAAGAAGTAGTGGACTTCCCGCAAATTTGGTTGTCTCTCGCCGATGAAAGGCATCTAAACCCATCAAAGTCTCGGCCAGTACCAAGCCAACGCAACTCTTGCCCTCTTTTAAACCTTGTGCCACTTCAACTAACTGAATGCTAGACCCTCCAAAACTTGGGGCAAGAAGAAAATGAGCCAACAAACACAAACAAAGGGCATGCTGTCGAAAACTCTGCCAAAGACTGTCACCGCGGTCACCAGCATCAGAAAATCGATGAATGAGGCTAGGAATATCCAACTCTCCGTTTTGAACCAAGGATCGAGCCTCATGAGAAGTGAGCCCACACATCCTTCCTAAAGCTTGGATGTGACCAAAATAGGACTAGGGCAAGATTTCCTCGTCACGTCGGGATTCCATCAAAACTTAGAATTCTTCAATTGTTGGGCATAGCTTTTGTCCCCCAAAGCTAAAGACATGTGTAACTGGGTTCCAACACCTAGCCACGGTGTGAAGGAATGGAAAACACAGTGGAGAACGACTTAGCGGGAATAGTGCATTTATCCCGAAACCCTGGAAATTCAATTTTTCCGAGCCATCTAAAGTTGCAATCCAATTTGAGAGTTTTTTGGTAAAGAATGGCTCCATTTTGTGGCAAAAACAAAGTTGGAACGAAGAAACTACGAAGTCCCAAATTTTGTAGAAGATAAGGCACTAAGTGGAAGACAGGTGGCAACAATCTGGAGGTCCCTCACACTGATGGCCGACCGGCCAGTGGTGATGGCTGACAACCACCTTTTGTAGCCGACCGACCACCACTGGTGGCCGACAGCCTCTGTTCATGGCTAGCAGCATTCTTGTCTATTCTGTGGTCTTCCTGTGTGTTGAGAGTGATGAGAATCTGGGTTTTGTTCTGCTCTTTGTGTGTTGTGTTGTCTTGTTTTAGTTAGTTTTGTTTCAATTTGTTTTTCGAGTTGTATTTGTCTTGCTTTGCTTATCGAGTTGTATTTGTCTTGTTTATTGAGTTGTTGTATATTGTGTTTTTTTATCAAGTCGTATATTACTTGATTATTTATCGAGTTGTACATTGTTTTTCTTGTTTTGTTGGTAGTCGGTTCATTACTTGATTAAGAAGGTTATGCCAATACAATGTTCAAATTCCATCAATCAAGTTCACTCTCGTTTTTATGCAATGCGGTGCTCAGAATGCAAAATACAACACTTCTTCATACAAAAGATTTGTTTTCATTCCGATCATGGTTACTTTTTACAAAAGAGTACAAGTTTTTTAAAGCAAATAAAACATGTCTAAAGCTGTACAAAGTGCTAACACTACTAGGAAAAAAAAAACTAAGCAAAAATACAAAAAATCAATGCCAGTTATCTCATTCTCGAGAGGCCCTCTTCGTCCTCCTCCTCAGCAGAGCCTCAGAGCTGTCTCCGTCAGCGCCACTGTCTGCACCTCCCTCTAAAGAACTAGAACCAGAATCATCACTGCTATCTGCCTCGGAACCTGACTTAGCATCATCTCCACTAGCAGAACCTGAGCAAGCGTCATCATCTCCGCTCTCGGATGACTCGCTGCCTCCTCAGCCTCGTCGGTATCAACCTTGTCATCGCTCAGAATGGGCTCAGAAGGGCCACTCTCATCTCGAGTGTCCCTGGCTCTGCCTCGGCTGCGTGCCGGAGCCTGTCTCTCTCTCCTCCCTACCACCGTAAGGGGCACCAATGGTCCTGCTGCAACTGCCGCCGGTGCTATAGGTAAGGGTGGGACCTGAAAAGGCGGGTGTCATATGTCAGCCACAATATGCGTATCAGATGCAAGTATGATGTGCAGAATGAGTGTTTACAAGAGTTAGATACAATGTATGAGTACAGCCTGAAAATGCAGTATTTCAGATGCAGTGTGGGTCAGATGCAATGTGTGGAAGTGTTCAGTTGAAATGTCAGTTTCGGTGTGTCAGCAAAAATTTGATAACTAGAATGTAAGAAAACTAAGGAAATGACCTGAATGCCGTAGAAATCGAGCAGTGTCTCCCTCCTCAATATCATGCCCTCGAATGAGGCTAATAGCTCCAGCAAATCCTCAGTGTATCCTAGGGTTGCCTGCAAATGCATTTGGGGAATGATCAATGTCCAGAGGGAACAAATATCAGAAAGAGATGGGAAAACTAAAAAAATGTGGTACATACCGGGGCTGCATCATGAGCTCTGATGTATCTGTGCCCAGCTACGGCAGGCTCGATCGAAATCTGATATACCTTCCCAGTATACCGCCAATAAGTGAGTGTAGTAGGCAGCTCTGGCCAGCCGGTCCTTTACCTCACCTAAGAAGCCCCTCTGCCATAAGCCTTGGCTGCCCTGGTCACTCTAAGCCCCATCCTCGCAACAGGAGCTCTTGCTCTCTCACCTCTGCGATCACCGGTCAAAGGTGGCATAAGGTATGTCTGAATGAAGACTGTATAATCACCCTCAACTCGGAAGTATTCCGCCTCCAAGCCTACCATGAACTGAATAACTTTGTCAATAGATAGGCTGTCTGATGATCTCATGGACTCTGGCGGTGTCATCGGTATGAACGGAGCAGGTATACCCAGAGACTGGCATATGACTCTCTCGCCTAAGTACCAGGCCCGGTAGACCGGACCCTCAAGTAGAATACAATAGCGAGAAATGCCCCAGGCCGCATTATACCGGCCTCCAACTCCTCTCGGTATCATGGCCTATGGCTGCCATGAGATCTACAAATGGAAGTTGTATAGATTGTCAATTGCTGTCAGTGGCTATAATGTGAATCAGAACAGTGTGAAAACAAATGATGACTATGTTTTAGGTTACCTCATGAACAGCTACGGTGTCAAAGTAACGCCTAAAGAAAGAAAAGGGCTCGTGAGTCTTGCGGCGAAGCTGACCATCATACACCTGTGAATAAGGGACCGTCAATGGAACTTCCATCTCTGGCTCCGGGGCAAAAGCCGGGAAGTATGCATACACCCACAGCTGCAGGGAAAGTGCAATGATATATGGTCAATACAATTTGAACAGATATAGGAAATGCAAAGCAGAAAGTATACAGTGCATGAACAGATACAGGAAATGCAAAGCAGAAAGTACATGCATTGAACAGATGTAAAGCAAGAAATACCGAACAGGAAATGCAAAGTGTAAAGAAGGAACTGAGATGTGTACCTTCTAGGCTCGCCAGTAGCCTCCGATCAAGTGTCCAATCTTGCGGGAAGTCGAGCTCATGTAGCCGTACAAGGTGGCGAGGTCGGCCTCGCCCCAATCGTAGAAACTCACTTGGAAAAGGACCACCAGTGCGCTCAACAAGTATAGCCCTACGGTGTTCGCCCTGTTCACGAACAGGGTGGTACCGAAGAGGAACATCAAAAAACCCCAAGCGTAGTGCTCTATCTCCTCTACTGTCTCTAGCTCGCTCCTCCGGAACCGCTGCTCGAACCAGCTGTATCTAAGATGGGCTGTCCGAAACAAAGGCGGGTGCACCCCCAGAAGCTCAATCCAAGCAACCTCTCATTCCCCCATATCAGGATCAAGGGGAATCGAATCACTCCCTACGCCTAGGCCTGTGATCATAGCGAAGTCGTAAGGGGTCATCGTCATCTCTTCGGTAGTGGAAAGCTGGAGAGAGTTGGTGGTGTCCCACCATCTCTCCACTAGTGCTCTAAGAAATGGACGGCTTGCTATAACTCGTGCAATCTAGAGCAGAATAGGCCAAAGCCTGTCTCGTCAACAATAGCTCGTACTCTAGCAGGGAGCTTGCAGTACCAATCTCTGGCCGTCGTGGCCTCATAGCCCCTGAATGCATGGGCGTCACCCTGTGACAGAGGACAGGTGAATCAATATGAATACAGTTCGATGAAAAGAAAGTGTAAAACAAATGCAATCGCATTGGTGAAAATACAGTGCAAGAGTGTGATTAGTGCAAGAAATGCAAGTAAAGAACATCAGATGAGCAAGTGCATAGAATTTGTACCTCAACGGCAATGGCTAAAAGATGGGAGTCTGGCTTCCTCAGTAAGAGATCCGCTGGTGCATCAGCGAAATCAGTGAAGTGCTTAACGCCTCTAGCAAACAAAATGTGCATCTGGGGATGATACCTTGTCGCGTCAAAAGGCCTCACTCCCAGTGGTAAGGGCTCTGGCTCTGCATCAGAATCGACCTGCCTCGAACTCTACTTCTGGAGGAGTCCCATCATATGGAAAGTCGTCTATCATTTGGAATATAGATGAAGAGTCGATGAAAAGTGAAGAAAATGGGGAAAATAGGTGGAAAATCCCAAAAGTCAACTTAAGTCAAACCCTAGAAGAGGAAAATGGAAGAAAAAGTCAAAGCCCGGTAAAAGGCACCAAACCCAAAAGAAACTCAAGGGGAACAAGCCTCAAGTGGTGAAAATAAAGAAAAAATCACCGAAATCAGTTTTCAATGGTTTTAGCGAATCAACTTCGCATAAGGCATTGGAAAATGCGTATAAAGCTCGGATCTAGAGATAAGGAAGGTCTAGAGAGAGAGATGGAGGAATTTCAGTCATGGGGTATGGAGGAAATAAGCCCCCATGACCTATACATAAAGACGCACATGTGAAAAGACCAAAAAGGGCCGATCTGCCATCGATGGCCTGTCCGCCACCACTGGTGGCTGACAATGTGTAGGGCTAGCCGACAGGTGGCCGACACCCTCTCTGGTGGCTGTCAAGCTTCCAGTGCTCCTCCTTTGTGTCTTCTACTGTTTTGTGTTCTTAATTCTCGAGAAGCGCAAGGGAAGTTCCATTTTTTAAGCTCAAATTGCCTCTGCGGAAGCTCCGAACCATGTTTTCGGTGCATGATGATTCATCACTAATCAACACAAATGAAGTGTATCCTTTTTAACTTGTTGCAACTCTTCCGAGAGGTAAATCGGAAGTTGTTATTCAATCCATTGTTGCATAGAATATGCATTTCTCCATTATTGCATAGAATATGCATAGAACATATCTTTCATCATTTGCTGCATAGAACATACACTTCTCCATTGTAGCATAGAACATGCTTCTAATTATCATGCATAGAACGTGTTGTCACTACATTTGCATAGAACATGCTTTGTTTATTGTGCATAGAACATGCACCCTTACTACGCTGTACTTGTTAAGTCTTTTTCTTATACAAGTACGATATTGTCTGTACGATTCATTCAGAGGAGTTCCAGGTGAAATCATTCATGTCCTTCGAATTACTCGCTTCGGTTAGAAATATTCGGGTACGCCTGGTGTTTACACCACCCTCTTTCTCCTTTCCCATGCGGTGCATTAGGACGATTTGGTTTTAAATGCGCGGGTGCATCCCGGTGTTCACCCTCTTTCTCCTCTCACGTGCGGCTCGTTAGGACGCTTTGGTTTCGAACACGTGGGTGCGTCCCAGTGTTCACCTCACTTTCTCCTCTCGTGTGCGATGCGTTAGGACGCTTTGGTTTCGAACATGCGACTGCATTCCGGTGTTCACCCCTTTCTCTCTCGCGTGCGGCGTGTTAGGACGCTGTAGACACCCTATTTTTTATTGACCTTAAGACTCAGACGTCATCGTCTGTGCACGTAGTGATTGTGCATGTTTGTGCTCGTTTTGAGTTCCCGGAGCCTTCGGCTGAGCACCTTGTCTCGGGACCTCTTAACTTTCTCCTCTTGGCCTGGTTTTTGGACCATGACTTGCTGCCTTTGCCTAGAGGGAAACAAAGACCTGTAGGCCACTTTTTGTAGCCGTAGGCTACCTTTCCCTCTCGTAGGCCACTTGTAGTGGCCCGTAGACTAGTTTTCGGGGCTTCCGACTGAGTGTCTTGCCTTGCGGACTCTTATCTTTCTTCCTTTTGGTTTGTTTTTTAACCAAACCTTGTTACCCTTTACCTGGAGGGTGGAACAGGGGTGTAGACCAGTTTTCCCCCCTATAGACCACTTTTCTTCCCTGCCAGCCACTTTTGGTGGTCGGTCAGCTAGGGTGGGTGGTCTGTGGACCACCTAAGGTGGTCGGCAGCCTGCCACCACCTTCTACTTTCTCTGTAGACCCTCTTCCTTCCTTGCCGACCAATTTTATTCCTTGTAAACCACTTTTGGTGGTCGGTCGACTAAGGGAGTGGTCGGTCGACCACTTTAACTGGTCTGCGGCCTTTATGCACTTTCTGCAAACATTTTCCTTGCCAGCTGTTACGCACAGAAGGCATCCTCTATACACATGTATGGAGGGATTGCACCAAGCCTCTAGCTTGTCTAACAACCTTGAGGCATGAATTCTATATAAGGGATCCTCCCTCTTGTTCAAGGTTCAGAAATTTGGATTAGGGCTAAACATGTCTCTCTCTCTCTCTCTCTCTCTCTCTCTCTCTCTCTTGATTTCTCCCTCTCTCTCTATATTTGTGCTATTTTGTGCTTTAAAGTGAGTTTTGTTCACACTTTTGCACTAAACACCTAGTGAAACACCTTCACTCTTAGGCTGAGGTTCTTGGAGGTTGCATTTGAGTGATTTTGGCTTGGTTTTGCCTCAGAAGTGGCTGTTCTTGTTGTTCTTCAAGGGTGAGTTCTATTTCCCCTTTTAAAGCTTTGTTTTGATTGCATACTTAGGCACCTTTGCATGCTTCTTTTGGCTTAACCTTCAACTGCAAAAACCTTTGTTTTAAAGTGTTTTAAAAGGTTGTTTGAGGCCTTGTTTGAGTTAGGGGTGTCTCTCACTCTCTTGTGCCTTATTTGCTTAACTTTTTGCTATCTTTTAAAGCTATTGGGACCACCTCTTTTTGGCCTTCTTACCACTGAAACTCAGAGGAATTTCAGTGGTAGAAAGGTGGTTTTGAGGTCCCAAATAGGTGGGGGTGGTCCCCCCTCCTCTTCTCTAGTTTGCATGTGTTGGTGGCCCATCAAAAGAGCATGTGTTTCTACTTCTTAGTGGCTTTGTTTAGGCTCATTTTTGTGACTTTTCAGACCTGCCTTAACTCTGTTTTTGGCTGTCTTGGTCACCTCTTGCATGCTTATTGCACTTGTAGTGTAATCCTACTTGTAGCCTTGCAAGGTAGCATGTCTTTGTTCTTGAATTTGCTTAGTTCCAGCATGTTTTTAGCCATTATTTTCCATGTCATAACTCCGTGTTGGGATGGTTTGGTTGCCTCTTGCATGCTTCACACACTTATAGTGCAATCTTGCTCACTAACTTTGAGTTTCAAAGTCTCCAACATGCTTTACTTGAGTTGTTTGCATGTTTTGGCCTCATCTCTCACATGATTTCAGTGCATGTAGTGTAGACATACTCTCACATGCTTCACTCTGTCAATGCTTTCGGAGAGTTGTGCCTTATATCTTAATCATGGGCTAATATGTATGCATGCTTACCTAAGCTTTTGGGGCTACCATTTCAGCATATTTTTGGTGGTATTTTACCATGTTACAACTCTGATTTTTGTTGGTGAAGTCACCTCATGCTTGGTTTTGGTATGTGTAGTGTAATCCCACTCATTGGCCTTGCCTGCGTTATGCTTTATGCCTCCCATTCTAACATGTGTTAGCTCTACTCCATGCATGTTTTGGCATTGTTTTGACCTGCCTTGGGACTGTTTTGAGTCATCTTGGCCCTTTGGGGCTTGCTTGATATGGCCATGGTGCAAGTACCTTATCTAGTCTTGAGTTTTGAGCACCCTACTATGCTATATTTGTGATGGTTGCATGTTTGGGCATCGTTTAACATGTTATTTCAGAGCATGTGTCATGTTCTCACTTCTTTCATTCCTTGAGAGCTTTTGAGAGTTGTGTCTTTGTGCATCGTTAATGAGCCATCAAATGAGCATGTTCTCCTTGTGTTATATGCCTTGATCTTAACATATTTCAGCCACTGTTTTGGCATGTTCGACCTTTGTCCAGGGTTGGTTCGACCATTTGAGATTGATAGTGCATGCCTCATGTGTAATATGTTTCATTAGCTTTTATTGCCTTAGCTTTTAAACATGCCATGCATGCATTGCTTACATGATAGAGTCTTGCACATGTCACTTTAGCATTGAAAGTTGATCATCTTGTTTGCGTTGCATGTGTTTGGATTGGACGTTAATCCAAACACGAGGAATGTCACACGTTTCATACTCAAAGTGATGAAACGTGTAGCATTTCTCGGTCGCCGACCCTCTTGATCAAGCATGATAGAGGTAGAGGCCCTTATGTGTTATTTGTGTGCATTCATTGATATTGACTTGTGCAAACTTGGCTTCTCAGCCATCGTGCATTGCGATGTTCGGTTGGTGGCCCGAGAGTCGAGTACCACACTCCCTTGAGCTTAAGAAATGATAGAGAGGGTGGTTGTGCACACATATCTTGCAAATACACTACTATGCCCCTTGTTGTTCTCTGTTGCAGCAAAGTTGGAGCTTGGCAAATTAACTGGTCGGCAGGCCAGTAAGGGTGGTCGACCGACCACTTTTTCTGGTCTACAACCAGTTTTTCTGGTCTACAGCCCCCTTTTCTGGTCGGCAGCCCACCAGGAGGTCCCCATGTTGGAGCAGAAGCAATCTGGAAGTTAGTGCACTTTTTAGAGATCAAATCAGATGCAAACAGAGACAATTCTGGACATAGCAATGGATTTCCGAGCGAGCAGATCGAAGCATGCATGCACCCCTCGCCCCGAGGACCTCTTTTAATTGCTTTAGCTACTTTACTTAGTTAGCTAATTCGTCAGTTTTGTACTTAATTAGTTAATGTGCTTAATTAATCGATTTGTTTTGTAATTATTAGTTAACTAGGAATAGTTAATTAGTTTTGGTTTGTAATAATTAGTTTAATTAGCGTAGCTAGTTAGCTTATTATTCGGACCCTCTGTCGAGAGGGCAAATGTTGTAATAAGCGTGCGTGTGTATGATGCCTGTCTTCCAACCCCATTTCTTTCTCTCTTTTACTTATCAGCTTTCGATGGTTAGTTTAGGGCATGTTTCAATTAGCATACTTATGCTTTGCATGCGTGCATCATTCATTCGTCTTGCATGCACCGGGCTCGGCTAATCATTCAAACTGTATTGTATTTCAATACACTTTCTTGAATACGTGTTTCAAAACATGTTATCAAGTGTTGCATTCATATGCCATTCTAGATAGCCGAGCCTATTTTAGTTGCATTTTTGCATGTGTTGCATTAGGCATCTTAATATAGCTAGGATCATACATAATTTCTAACTAGCTTCTGTTTTGGCTCAGAGTACACTATGAGTGTTTACGCTTTAGCATCCTTGCATGTGTGTAAGTGACTGCCATGATAGCATGCTTGCCATGAGGCTATGTGCTTATGTGTTTAAATGCATGAATGCCTGTGGATGGAGGTTTGATTGCCTGAATTGGAACAACTCGATGATTGTGAGTTTTAAGCACACTTGAAGTGGCAAAATCATGTTTTTCTAAGCCCACTTGAGGGTGGCAAATCCGCGCTTTAGCCTACTTGCGAGTAGCACTTTCAAACCACTTTCAAAAACAAACATGAGTTGTTTTGTTCCAATCCGCGTGATTGAGTCTATACTTGTATGCTATGCGCATCACATAGTAAGGTTAGCTAATAAACCGGAAAAAGAACACATGTGTTTTCAAAAGAACGTATCATGTTTAGTAGAGGCCGATCCTTCGATCGGGCGAGCGGGGGGTGCTCATTTCATGACCTTCCCCCCTCGTATCCATGTTCCCGAGCCGAGGCAACTTTGGTGATGACGGACACGTGGCCTTAGGCACGAGTCAGGGTTTCCTAAATTTCCCAAAAACAAAATATTTAGGTGGCGACTCTGAAATCTGGCAAAGCAGTCCATGTTTGACGCTTTTTGATTCAAAATCGATTTTCCAAAACAATTTGCCAGATTTGGACTCTTTGGTGATTTATCAGTCTTACATTGCACTTTGTGATATTAGATTCAGAACCTTAAGAGGAGTCCGAACTGTAGTAGCTAGAACTACAATCCGCGCCCTCACGCGCGGAGCGGAATTCGGGCAGTCTACAGATGCTTTGGTTTCAAACACGCGGGTGCGTCCCGGTGTCCACCCTCTTTCTCCTCTCGCGTGCGGCGCATTAGGATGCTTTGGTTTCGAACACGAGGGTGCGTCCCAATGTTCACCTCACTTTCTCCTCTCACGTGCAGCACGTTGGAACGCTTTGGTTTCAAACACGCGGGTGCGTCCCGGTGTTCAACCCTTTTCTTCTCTCACGTGCGGCGCGTTAGGACGCTTTGGTTTTGAACACGCAGGTGCGTCCTAGTGTTCACACCACCTCTTCTACTCTCGCGTGCGACGTGTTAGGACGCTTCGATTAGAAAACATTCGGGTACGGCCGGTGTTTACACCACCCTCTTTCTCCTCTTGCGTGCGGCACGTTTGGACGCTTTGGTTTTAAATGCGCGGCTGCGTCCCGGTTTTCACCTCACTTTCTGCTCTCGTATGCGGCATGTTAGGACGTTTCAGTTAAAAAACACACGGGTGCGTCCCGATGTTTACACCACTCCTTTTGGTTAGAAGCATTCGGGTGCGTCCCGGTGTTTACACCAACCTTTTGGTTAAACACACTCGGGTGCGTCCTGGTGTTCACACCCCCTTTTCCATCTCATGCATGCAACACATTAGGATCTTGGTTGAGACCTCGGGTGCACCCAACAGTCACTTTTTACCTTTCCCGTGCGTCGCGTAGTTAAGCTTGCATAATTTTCTTACATCCTTTCTGCATGAAATATTGTTTGGTTCATGTTTACTTACTTACTTTCGTGTGTGAGGTTGCTATACCTTATTTCGATTTGTATGAATGTAGCATTTCTTTGTATGACATTTGCATCTAGATGTTTCATTACAGCCTTATTGCATGATCATAAGTTATATTCCTGCATCGTGCATATCATTTGCATCTTGCCCTAGAACTACGCTGGTTTGATTCCTTGCAAAGGGATACGTAAGCAGCCAGCAGGCACAACCATTTGTTTTTTCTTGTTTGTTTGCTTGTCCAAGTCTTCGGCCTTGTCAAAAATGGGTCGTCTCTGGGCTTTGACATTCACTCCCGTCATTTCATGACTCCCGAGTTCTGTCAAAGAAAGACAACTATAGACACCCCATTTTTTACGATCCTCAAGACTTAGACGTCATCGCTCGTGCACTCGATGATTGTGTGTTTGTGTTCATTTTGAGCGCCCGAAGTTCTCGACGGAATGCCCTATCTTTAAGCCTTTAAACCTTGTTCTTTCTGTGCCTTGTTTTAGACCAAAACTTGGTGTCTGGACCTCTTGGTGACCTGTCAGCCACCACCCAAGGCTGTCGGCCATGGGATGTTTTTGTCGGCCATAAGTGTGGTCGGTCGGCCACCAGTGGTGGCTGGTCGACTATCAATGGTGGCCGACGGCCACCAGTTCCTTTTTCCAAATATTTATTGACAATTGTGCCAGTTGTTGTACACTGAGCTGCATCTCCATACACATGTATGGTGAGATGTTTCTAAGCTCAATGGGTGGTTTTTCTATATATAGGGGGATTCCTCCCCCATTTTGGAGGGTTAGAAAAATTAGAGCAAAAATATATCTCTCTCTCTCTTGATATTTTGTACACATTTGCTCACAAGTCCTTAGCTTTTGCATATCAACCCTTAACCAAACACTCTCACCTTTCAGCTGAGATTACTTGGAGTCTTGTTTGAACCCTAGAAGGTGGTTTGAGCTTGGATTATTGGCTATTTTGTGCTTTGCTTCGAAGGTATAGCACTTACCTTATTTATACTTGTTTTGTATCTTGGTTTTGCCATCTATTTCAATTGTTTTTGGGCTGATTATGAACTGTCAAAAACTCTGTTTTTGCGACTTAAAAGTGTTGGTTTGAGGTCTCTTTGAGTTAGGGGGTGGTCCACCCTTCTTGCTGCTTTGTTTGTTAAGTTTTTGTATCATTTTTCATCACTTTCAAATCAACTTTTTTGGGTCTTTTAACCACTGAATTTCAGAGGTTTTTCAGTGGTAAAAACCTTGTTTTGAAGTCCAAAATTGGAGGGATTAGCCTCCCCTCCTTGTGTCTTGTTTGCATGCCTAGATAGCTTCACATGTTAGCATGTTTTTCTAGCTTAATTTAGCTTAAGTCCAGCATGTTTTTGCCTCTGAAATAACCTGTTTTGGCTCTGTTTTGGGCTGGTTAGTTCAGTTGAGGCTTGTTTTGCATAGTTATAGTGTTAATTCCTTCACTAGCTTGGTGTTTTAATGCTTCAACTATCAATGTTTTGAGTTAATAGCATGTTTTAGTGTTGTTTTGCACTTCATTTCAGTACTTAAAATCTCTGCAATCTCCCTTTATTCTTCAGTCTTTTGTTTGCTTTGAAAGTGGTTTTAAACCTCTTGTTTGCCTAAGTGTGAAATGGTGGTGCTACACGTAATGGTTTAATCCCTTAGGGGGTTCATTACCAACAGTGTAATGCCTCTTTTATGCCCAAAGCACCTTGTGGTTTGAGCCATCTTGCCATTAGAGGACACTCACTAATGGACAAATCAATTAAAGAATGGTTTTGGTAATTAAAATGAGTAAACAAAATTGGACAAGTAAAAAAGGCAAGATAAGCATCTTTCGTGTTACATTGCATGTGTTCGAATCGGACGTTAATTCGAACATAAGGAAAATGGGACATTTCATACTCAAAAGTGATGAAATGTGCCACTTTCCTTGGTCACCATTACCCTTGATCATGCATGATAGGGTGGTGGTCTTTTTTAGTCTTGTTTTGCACTCATTAAATTTGTACAAACTTGGTTTTTTGGCCATCATGCATGGAAATTGCTTGATTGATGGTTTGAGAACCAAGAGTTTCACTCCTTTGAGCTTGTTTGATGATAAGGAGTGTAAACAGTACACACAAACCTGTAAGAATACACTATTTTGCTCTGTCTACTCTCTGTTGCAGCAAAAAGAGGAGTTCATGTCATCAGTGGCCGATCGGCCACCACCAGTAGCCGACCGGCCACCAGTGGTAGCCGACCAGCCACCATTGATAGCCGACATCCCCCCTGTCGACCACCAATGAAATTTGCACAGTGTATTGGTAAGTTAAAGTGGAGGTGTTCTGGAAATGGACAGCTTTTTCTGTGTTCAAATTTGCAAATAGAGGCTTACAGCAGCAAAATGGTGGCTTTTCGGTCGGAGAAACCGAGCATGCATGCATCCCTCGTTTCCCAGGCCATTTAGCTAACTTGCCTAGTTGATTAGTTGTAGCTAATGCTTGCAAATGTCATAATTATTTAAGTAGTAAGTCTCTCAAATCATCTCCATGTATCTTACAGAATTCCAAATCTAAGCTATAATCTTTAATTGAGCAAACCAAATCTGTTCATTGAAGACGTTCTTAATACATTCCTTCTTCCTATAAAGATTTCCAAACAATCAAGGCACTTCTACAAGAGAGCCAATGCCATGTAAACATAGGAGTCAAGAGAGTTGACAATTTATAGTCCTAAATCTTAAGTTTCAAAGATTAGACAAATGAGAGACTAGAGACATACCCACACCAATACATGCAACTTCCATGTGCATTGCCAAATAATTTGTTAAAAGCATCAGAATTCCATTGGTAATATGATAGCTATGTAATACCCTCAACATGATGTCTATGTTGCTACATGTAAAGCACTTCTTCTTTTTTTTTTGCTTTTCGGTCAAGAAAAAAGATAGGTCATTGTTACTATTACTACTGTTATCAATGCCAAACTGCCACTAGTTTATTACTGGTGATCAGTACAGAACAATTGCAAAGATCAACAGAAATAGACCTGTTAAATTTCTGGAAATGATTTTTCGTAAGAAAAAAACAAGAAATAAGTAAAATGCAAAGAGTAACACAATTTTTTTTTTTTTTTTTAGCACTAGGATGATAGAAAAACTGCCTGCTTTAAGCCCATCTATATAGTAAACAAAGAAAACAAGCAAAGGATTCATTTAGTATGTTTAAATTATCATTTTTACAACCAATTCAATTATGCAATTCTACATACTTGTTACCATTTTCAAATTTGAGTGCCTATAAAATTTTCAATAAAGAACAATTTGCACACAAGGACTCCTAACAGTTCTGTTTTTAGGTAAGCACAAACTTCTCAACTTCTTGACATGAAAATTCACATCAACTATGTAAAAGGAATTGTAAGTGTGGTGGCCGAATATAAAAAGCTACAATTTAGTGGAGCCGAATGTAAGTCGGCTCTTAAGGGCCGATGAACTGAGTGATGGGTAGCCGAGTAAGTTGTAGATCATACGGCATAACCGAGGGCCCCGATGTGAGGGCAGGTTTTCTGAAAATGAGAATGTGGGCCCCAGAAGAGTATTATCAAAGGAGGAGCATCAGACAGAAGGAAGGTATGTGAAGACAAACGAGATAACTTGAAATAGAAGAAAACTTGAGAGAATACTGACTTGCCCGTTGGAGTGTTAATTCCGGCACCCCCGACCGGAGTGTTCATTCCTTTTAGGTAGCAACCAGAGGATCAAGAGCGTGTACCTGGATCAAAGAGTATTCCCAAACCACTTTACCACAATTGGCACTGTCTGTGGGAATACTCGAATACGTTCATGGCAGACATAACAAATGATCCTCCGCTCGTTGCTGATGATGTTACACCAAGAGATGATGTTACCCCAAGGAACATGCTTGGACCAGAGAATATCACCACGCGAAGGGCCCTGAACTTTGAGTCAGTAGCTCAAACCTCACCCTCAACCTCTATGTAGGAGACTATGTAGACGATCATGGATCAAGCAACACGAAATGAACAACGCTTAGAAGCTATGATGGCCGATAACGACTGTTTATGTAAAGAATTGGCCCCGGAGGTAGCCAAATCCCAATAGGCCGCGTATCATGTCCGGGGTCGATCGCTAGAGAAGTAGAAGGATGATCAACGGTGTCAACGTCAGAAACACTATAGTGGCGGTGATTCCGATTTGCCGTCTCAGGAACCCAAAAAGAAGGGGCAAGTTGATACATCTAGCTCATCCGAGGGCAGTCTATATGTGTGATGCAGGCAAGGGAAAGGAAGTAATGGTTCAGATGAAGATGAAAGGCACGATCCTTTCGTACGACGCATTGCAAGGGTTGTACTGCCTAAAAAGTTCAAAGCATCGACATTCACCCTTTACGACACAAAATCAGATCCCACAGACCACATTCGTTATTACAAACAAGCAATGACGTTGCATTCTAATGATGACGCCCTCATGTGTCGAATGTTTCCAAGTAGCCGGGAACTGTTGGCCATCAGATGGTACTATAAACTGGAACCAGCGTCAATAAGAAACTTTCATCAGCTCCAAAAATCCTTCAGGGCAAGATTCATCACCAATGAAATTCAGCCAAAGCAAGCCGACTCTCTCTGGACAATGCAAATTAAACCAGAAGAGACTCTCTGTGAATATTCGGCACACTATTGGAAGTGTTTCAACTTGGTGGATGATGCTTGCAATGATTCCATGGCCATTACCACCTTTAAGATGGGATTACACCCCAATAGTCCTCTCTGCAGTTCGTTGACCAGACGGCCTCCCAAAACAGTCTAGGCACTAATGAAGAAAGTTGAGGGGTACTATAAGGTGGAAGACGATACCGTGCGTGTTAAGGCCGTACAAAAAGTCGTTAAATCAGCTCCATCTGTTCTGGTCCAGCCGATAAACGCCGTGCCATCAAGGAGCCCCGAACCTTGGACTCAGACTAAACGAGACAACCGGCATGATTGGCGCCGATCAAGCGGGCAGTGTTCGCACCATTCAAACGAATAATATCAAGTTGATAGCAGGCGCACAAGACATTCAGACAAGAAGTATACGGAATTGGCAGAGCCAATTAGTAAGATCCTACCCAAAGTCTAACATCTTCCGTTCTTCAAGTGGCCGTCCAAGATAATAGGATCGCCTGACACAAGGAAAAGAGATAGGCGGTGCGAATATCACAAGGACCATGGCCACAACACTGACAGCTGTTATGCACTAAAAGACCACCTAGAGGAGTTAGTTCAAAACAGCCGGCTGGCATAACATGTCCGAAAGAACAATCCATCGAACACGGTAGCTCTATGACCGGATTCACCTCCACTTGATTCATATGATATGCAGCCTACCGTCGTCAGTCGAGGTACATACAATTCAGTTGCAACCTAACTTGTCCAAGCTAATCACACCAGCTAAACGGCCCCATGAAACTGGCAAGATTAGCTTCGACGACACTGACCTAGATGGAGTAACTCTCTCCTACATTGATCCCCTCGTTGTTGAGCTACGCATGAACAGATTCACAGTTGAGCGTGTTCTCATCGATCAAGGAAGCATCTCAGAAATAATATATTACAAGACGTTTGTTAAACTCGGCTTCACTGATTCGGATCTGTTACTGGCCGATTACCCACTATTCGACTTCAACACCAACCCCGAGTATCCCTTGGGCAAGATCACACTACCAGTACGGGCAAGTACCAGATTAGTCGATGTGGAATTTCTGGTTTTCAAACTCCCGTCACCATACAATCTTATCATAGAAAGGACTTGGTTGCACACTATGCAGGCTATGCCAAGCACCTACCATCAACTACTCTGTTTTCCAACTGAATATGGCATTGAGAAAATTCGGGGCTCTCAGAAATCAGCACAGGCATACTATCTTATTGCCGCCGCAAAGAGGCCAAAGGAACTGGAAGTGAACTCGATTGAAGTACCAGATTAAGAGAGCCTCGAGGGTATTGCGAAAATCCCCAGCGAAAAAGCAACTGAAGACCTTGATTGGATTGAAATCAACAGGAACCCTAACAAATTCTTTATGATTGGCACTTCCCTAAACGAAGTTGACAGACACGAGTTGGTTTGCTTCTTACTCGGCAAGCTCGACGTGTTTGCATGGACACCATACGAAAATGTTGGGAGTTGATCCAGTAGTGACCTAGCACCATTTAAACGTCAATCCAAAAGTCAAGCCAATCGTTCAGAAAAGTCGGCAGTCAGCAGCGGAGCATGCATCAGCCGTTGTTGATGAAGTTAACAAGTTGCTTAATGCCGTGGCAATTCGTGAAGTAACTTATCCCACATGGCTGTCCAGTACCGTGGTTGTAAACAAGAAAATGGATCTTGGCGCGTTTGTGTAGATTTCACAGATTTAAACAGGGCATGTCCAAAGGATTGTTTTCCTCTTCCCAGAATCGACCAACTTATGGACGCAACGGCACATCATCAGTGTAGCTTCTTGGATGCCTACAGGGGTTATCACCAAATTGTTATGCATTCAGAGGATCAAGAAAAGACCGCATTCCTCACCCCAAGGGGAACCTATTGCTACAAGGTCATGCCCTTTGGACTGAAGAATGCGAGGGCAACTTACCAAAGGCTGCTTACCACCATGTTTAAGGAACAAATTGGCTGTACCATGGAAGTATACATCGATGACATGGTGATGAAATCCAAGGAAAAGCACGCCCATCTAGCCGATTTAGTAGAGACCTTCGGCATTCTCCGAAAGTACAAGATGAAACTGAATGCCTTGAAATGTGCATTCGGCATCGGGTCTGGCAAGTTTCTTGACTATATTGTCAACCATCGCGGAATAGAGGCCAACCCGAGGCAGATCACGGCAATTCTAGAACTCAGCTTCCCTCGATCGATCAAAGAAGTTCAGAAGTTGATGGGAATGGCCACCGCCCTCAATAGGTTTATTAGTCGTTCCTCAGATCGCTGCCAACAATTTTTTCACACACTTCGGCAAGGCAAAGCATTTGAATAGACCCCCGAGTGCGAGGTCGCGCTGGCCGACTTGAAAACTTATCTCCGTTTAATACCACTCTTGGCAACCCCACCGCCAGGCGATCCGCTCATCTTGTATCTGGCAATATCTAACCGAGCGGTCAGCGCTATGTTACAAAATGAAGAACTCGCGGAGCAGTGACCAATTTACTATATAAGTAAGGCAATGGTTGACGCCGAAACACGATACCTACCATTGAAAAAGCTCATCCTTATTCTCGTGGTGGCTGCAAGAAAGTTGATGCACTATTTTCAAGCTCATACCATAAGGGTATTAACGGACTATCCTCTCCAATCAGCGCTCCATAGCACAGAAGCATCAGGGCGAGTCTCTAAATGGGCTTTGGAACTCGACCAGTATGATCTCTAATTTCTGTCCAGAACGGCTATCAAGGGACAAGTGTTGGCCGACTTTGTAGCCGAGTTTATAGGGTGCCATGTCGACTTCAAGTCCAATCAACTCGCCCGCCAGCCTCAACCAGACTAGAGAATGTACATTGGAGATATTTGGCAGATGTATTGTGATGGATCGTCTAACCAACATGGCAGCAAGGCCAGCGTAGTAATCATGACTCCCGAAGGGGCAATAATTGAGCAGGCAGTTAAATTGGGTTTTGAAGCGTCGAATAATAAGGTCGAATATGAAGCGCTGCTAACCGGCCTCCATAATGCACTTCATCTGGGCACCAAGCAATTATAGGTTTTCTATGACTCAAAACTAGTCATCAACCAATTGAAGGGGAATATGCGACTAGAAATGACTGAATGGCAGCGTATATGAAAACGGCGAATTCCTTGCTCACGAAGTTCGAACATCACGAGTTGAATTAGATAACCCGGGATCAGAACACGCATGCGAATGCCCTTGCTTGCCTAGCCTCCGCTATTAACTCAGAAGTCAAACGAACAATCGAAGTAGGTTCATCCCAGAGCCGAGCATCACCTCTTCTGAACCAATTCGGATTAACATCATTGAGCTAGAACCGAGTTAGATGGACCCTATTGCTGCATTTCTTTCCTCGGAACAGCTCTCAACAGATAAGAAAGAAGCCCACAAGTTGTGAAATAAATCCCTGTGATATTATCTGGATCCGTAGGAAAAGCTTTACAAAAAATCTCTCTGGGCCATATCTGGAAGGTATTCATCCAGACAAAGTTAAGGAATTCTTGGCCGAAATACATGAAGGTAGTTGTGGTGCCCACTCTGGAGGACGTTCATTGGCCCACCGAGCTATAACACAGGGATATTATTGGCCGATCATGTGAACAGATGCCGAGAACTACGTAAAGAAATGCGAACAATGCCAAAAGTTTTCCCCATTAACTCATCTACCTACCGAGGAATTAAACTCCATTACTAGCTCTTGGCCGTTCGCTCAATGGAGACTTGATATCGTCGGACCATTACTGCGGGCTCCAAGGAACAAGCGATTCTTGATCGTTGCAACAGACTATTTTACAAAGTGGGTTGAAGTTGAGGCATTAACACATATTCGAGATGTCGATGTCAAACGCTTTGTATGGAGAAACATTATAACTCGATTCGGCATACCAAGAGCACTTGTATCCGACAACAGCACCTAATTCGATTGTGGCGTCTATTGGGTGTTATGCAATACATACGGTATTCGCCCCTACTTTTCCTCACCAGCATACCCGCAAAGCAACAGTCAGGCTGAGGCCTCCAATAAAGTGATCCTGGACGGCATCAAGAAACGATTAGAAAAGGCCAAAGGCAGATGGGTTAAAGAGTTGCCCAGTGTGTTGTGGGCTGATCACACCACTCCGAGGTGGTCTACTAGAGAAACGTCGTTCGCTTTGTGCTTTGGGACACAGGCTATTATCCTTCTTGAAATTGGCCTGCCAACACTGAAATCCAAGGTTTTTGATATGGGGCATAATGACATAATGTTGGCCTTAGATCTGACTTTGATTAAAGAATGCCGAAATCGTGCTCTTGCGTGCATGGCGCAGTATCAACAGTAGCTTACCAAGTCATATAACCAGCGCTTGCAGTTGCGTCGTTATATACCTGGAGAACTGGTCATCAAGAAAGTGCTTCCTGCAACTAAGAATTGAGCAGACGATAAATTAGGCCCCAACTGGGACGGTCCTTATTGTAACATGCCCGAGGGTACCTGCGCGCGTTAAACAGTTCGGACTCCCGAGATTTCTTTGATCTAGTTTCACGAGTGCAATGTGAAACATAGATGAGAGTCCAGATTTGGCAACTTTTAGTGAAAATCCATTTTATTGCAATTTTGTCAAAAATAGACTGCGTCATCAGATCTCAGAGTCGTCACCTATTATTTATTTTGGGAAAATTAGGAAACCCGTGACTCATGCCTAGGCCACTGTTCGTCGTAACCAAGGATGCTTGGCTCGGAACCTTAGATATGAGAGGGGAAGGCCAATAATGAGCACCCCCGCTCACCCAATCAAAGATCGACCTCTACTAAACCATGATATGAATTTTATTTTCTTTATATGTTCATGTTCTGATTATTTAATAAATCCTCAAAATTTATTATGTGAAGCATACAAGGTATAGATTAGTTTGCTCAAATTGGAACAATTCAATTTCATGTTTGTTTGTCGAGAGGGGTTTGAATATGCCACTTGACAGAGTGGGCTTAAAGTTTGTGAATTTGCCACTACAAAGTGGGCTTAAAACGTACATTCGTTGAATCATTCCAATTCAAGCAACAAATGTACGTTTTAAGCCCACTTTGTAGTGGCAAATTCATATAAGAAAATAGCCACATGGTAAGATGCTAAACATAATAAAAAAATTATGTACAAATAGGATGTTAAAGCATAACAACTCACAGATTTACCGATGTCCCTCGAACAGCTACAAAACAAAGTAAGTGAAATATGCATGATCCTATATACAGAATCCTAATGCAATATGCACAAAAATGTTCCTAAAGAGGCTTCTAAAACATAACATGTGAAATATTGCAAAACATGTGATAACACACAAAACCATGGATAATCAATTAAAGCATAAAGATGCAATTTAGCCGGATCTAGGCATAAATCATGAATAAAAAGCATGGATATGCATGGTATGTCAGATATATATGTATGTACAGGTAGGGAAAGCGATTAAAGAATGGGATAGAAAAAAATGGGATGGGGGGTTTATTACAACACTTTAAATATTACAGATCCGAGGGAGGGGAAGGAAATAAATATTACAGCAAAATATAAAAATCCTCACAAACTCTCAAAATAAAAATAAAATGAAGCAGGGACACACCCTGTGTGACTAAGCACTCACTGATAAAACCCATATTAAACCCACAAATTGAGCCCACTTACTTGAAGCCCATGTAAAACCAACTCAAGCCCTACAGACCAACCACTTGAAGCCCACCAACCACGTGCTTGAAGCCCACTTACTTGAAGTCCATGCAAAACTAACTCAAGCCATTCTCATAATCTCAAAGCATCTCTCAAACCAACATAACCATTTGCAAGATGAAACACAGCAATTCCTGGCTTGTTATGCCAGTTGTTAACTCTTAGGGTTATGCTAAACAATTGTGGTCACAACATGTACAGCAACACTAAGAAGCAACAATTATATCAATTTGATTCAATCAAGTGTATGTATGTATAACTCCATCACAAAATTTCCTGGGTAAGAAAACTGAATATGTGTGCATGAGAGAGAGAGAGAGAGAGAGAGAGAAAGAGAGAGAGAGGTGCCGAGAGGAAGAAGAGGCAGCTCTGAACAGCCACCCCTTTCCCCTCTTTTTGTGTGCGTGTGCTGTGTTACTCTCCCAACCGAGAGTGAGAGAGAGAGAGAGAGAGAGAGAGAAAATGAGAGCCCTTCCTTTCATCCCATGTGTGTGCATCTTTTTTTGAGAGAGAGTGTATCCATGTGTGTGTGTTGCAGCTCCGTGTGTGTGTGTGTTAGAGATAGATAGAACCAGAGAGAGGGAGAGGTGCCTCGTATATGTGTGTTATGTGTGTGTCTCCCGTGTATCAATGTGTGTGTGTTGTGTGTATCAGTGTGTTATCCCATGATAGAGAGGCTGAAGACTAGTGTCAATTTCCAAAGAGATAAAGAGATGATGTTGTGTGTGTGTGTTTTAGCAGATGATGATCCATTTTGCTCCAAAAACCAGTTGAGAGAGAGAGACCAGAGAGAGGAAGAGGTGCGTCCTCTGTGTTCTGTGTGTATGTGTCCTGAGTGTATCAGTGTGTTAGAGCAGAGAGAGAGCCTCTGAGATGAGGCTGAGGGTGATGTTGGTCGTCGGTGACAACGACGGCGCCTGGAGTGGCAGCCATAGACTGTGAGCAAGCTGGGTTTTGCCCCCGTAAAGAGAGAAAGAAGGTGATAGATAGAGAGGTCATCCATGTGTCTCACCAAAACATGCTGTCTCTCCCACCCCCAGTTTTACCTTCACCATTTTCGTGTATCAATAAGCATCTGCTTCATCTCCGAAAAATTGTTAAGAGAGAGAGATGTGGAGTTGTCTCTATGTGTCTCTTTTTTTTTCTCAGATGCTCTCTGTCTTCATGCTTCCCACGAGAGTGAGAGATTGTGTATGTGTGTGTCTCTGTGTTGCTCCCCCCCAGAGATCAAGATCAGCTCATGTGTTATTGTTTAATCATAGACCAGACAGAGAGCCAGCCTGGAGCCAACGTATTTTTTAAAATTCAACTCATTCTCCCTCTCTCTAAGAAATAATTTTATCCTCCACCCACCTTTGAACCCCACCCACCGAATTCAACATCTCTCTCTCCCTCTCCTTTTCTTTTTCAATTTTAGATTGTCTCCTTTTAAAATAATACAACACCCACTCCCTCTTTTTTGAAACTGCTCTCTCTGCCAAGAGGCCCACCCAAACCTCTTTCTCTTATTATTTTTTTGTACACCTGTGTGTGTCTCCCCTTTCCTCATAACACCACCCACTCCCTCTTTTCTTTATATTCCTTCACGAGAGAGAGCTAGCTTTTTTGAACATTTTCTTCTTCTTTTTTCTTTTTTTTTTTTACTTACCTGCCCAATCAAAACAATAAAGAAATATATCTCTTGTGCCCACCCCCCATCATTCTAACCATCTTTTCTTCTTTTTTTTATTATTATTTTCTTTTTTTATTTTCTTTTTATTATTTTCTATTTCTAAAATACACCACCTCAAAATATGTACACACACATCAAATTATATAAAAATTATAAAATACAACAAATTAATAAAAGATTAGTGATATAAAATAATTTGGCCAAAATGGGTGAGGTTTGGGATTAAAGTTTCAATCTGATTTTTCAGCTGAGAAATTCATAAAATGGCATATTCCAATTTTCATCATGGGATGTTCAAAAGAAAGTACCCAAGTCTTAGGACCGGTCAAAATGGGGTCTCTACACTTATCCGATTGATTCGATTGTCGAAACGGGGCATATCGGCTAACAGACATGGCTAGCAGAAGTTTGCCATGCCCCTGGAATTCAACCCATTTGCTTAAATTTTATCAGTAAGCCAACTTGTATGACATGCAAGTTCATTTTTTATTTCTGTTGTTATACTAACATGTATACATCTACGTATTCTGCAATGTAGTATGCCTTTTTATCGCTATCTCGTTAAAAATGGTTGAATGATGAAAAAGCCTCTGAATTCGAAGCGCCTTTCGTGCATGTTCATGTTTGGACCGAATAAGCCTCTGAATTTGGAGCGCCCTTCATGCATGATCACAATTGGCCGAATAAGCCTCCAAATCCGGAACGCCCTTCGTAGATATCACGATTGCCCAACACAAAGACTCCGAATTCGGAGCGCCCTTTGTGCATGTTCACGTTTGGGCCGAATAAGCCTCTGAATTCGGAGCTCCCTTTGTGCATGATCACAATTAGCCGAATAAGCCTCCGAATCTGGAGCGCCCTTCATGGATATCACGATTGGCCAACACAAAGACTCCGAATTCAGAGCGCCCTTCGTGCATAATCACGATTGGCCGAATAAGCCTCTGAATCCGAAGCGTCCTTCATGGATATCACAATTGGCCAACACAAAGACTCCAAATTCGGAGCGCCCTTCATGGATATCACAATTGGCCAACACAAAGACTCCAAATTCGGAGCGCCCTTCATGGATATCACAATTGGCCAACACAAAGACTTCAATTTCGGAGCGCCTTTCATACATGATCACAATTGGCCGAATAAGCCTCCGAATCCGGGCGCCCTTGGTGCATGATCACAAATAGCCGACACAAACACTCCGAATTTAGAGCGCCCTTCATGCATGATCACGACTGGTCGAATAAGCCTCCGAATCCAGAGCTCCCTTCGTAAATATCACGATTGGCCGAATAAGCCTCCGAATTCGAAGCGCACTTCGTGCATGGTCACGAATGCGCCCTTTGTGCATGATCACGAATGGCTAACACAAAGACTCCGAGTTTGGAGCGCCCTTCATATTTGGCAATAAAATGGCGTGGGCCCACAAATATGCAATTATCACACAAGTTCATACAAACATTAAACAAACCAACGCAACAAGTATTTATTTATCTCATCAAAGATGTACAAATACATGTCTTTCGACAGATTCAAAAGTACAATAACATGTTTCTTGATATCTAAGTCTTCTCCGGCTCGGCATCCTTTTTGTCGTTAGTTTTTCCGACGTCATAAGCTTTGAAGGAAAACTTGTAACTTTGGAATAGCGGTGACGTCGAATCGACACCCACAGCTTGCAGAGCCTTAGTCCATCCATGCTTAAAACCGTGATTCTTGCATCGCCAACTTTTCCTTGGTCTTTTGGATACCGATGTTTTGGCCATCAAAAAAACCCTCTTCATAAGCGCGTGTCCTTATCGCCTCCTTTGCAAACATGCTCGCCGTGTCCCGATCGGCTATGGCATGATCGAGTAGGCACTGGTTTACCCTGTCGGTTACGACCGGGTTTGTTAGGGGCGCCGTTTGCATCTCGGCCGCCTTGGCCGTTCTTAGCTCATTCTCGGCCCTTTTTGCATGGCGTTCCAAACTCTGAATGAGCCCATCCTTCTACTTAATTTCTCTTTGTGCAATACGAGGCGCATCCCTATCTCATAGGAACTGTATAATCCCTTAACTACCTCATGAATGCCCTCTCTGAAAATTTCGTAATCTCCTCATCTAATCATTGACTGTTGTACTTCGGGTGGAAAAATTTGCCGAGTAAACTCTACTGCCACATTCGGATCATGGATAATTGAATCCGCTTTGGTCATTGGTTTGTTTCCAACAAACACCGCAAAACTTAGCGAGCGTGGTGCCCTGGTCGGTTTGTTTCATGTTAAGACATGTACACTCCCAGTTCTTGAGGTCTCTCGTTGTTGCCCCCCTCTTTGATGATTTTTCTACCTTGTCCCCTCTTGGAGACCTACTTCGACAACGAGGGGACCAACACCTCTCTCGTTCCTCCAATGCCATATTACCCATTCGAATGGGCTCACCACCAGCTCCGCAATTCATATCTACTTCCAATTCAACTAATCTTTTTTCTTCACCTCTACTGTTGAAAAAAAACCCTGCTAGACATACAAGATAATTCACGTCAACACAATGTTTTTTTCCTTTTCACACTCATCTAGGTTCGCGTTGTGTCTATTTAAAGGGGCCACAAGTCACCCACGCGCCTGGCTACACCGCTTATTAATTGCAGGTGCACCAATTATGAAGCGTCCACTGACATCGTCCCCATTGTATTCGGCCGTTATGTTCAGTGGTCAACTAGGGCAAGGGCAGATTTATTAATCTATTCGGCTATTAACTAGCTTTTCCGAATTTAGAATGATGCCCCACTTGACCCCATGAACATTCTTGGTCATTGTATTCGGCCATTATGTTCAGTGGTCAACTAGGGCAATGGCAGATTTATTAATCTATTTGGCTATTAACCAGTTTTGCTGAACTTAGAACAATGCCCCACTTGACCCCATGAACATTCTTGGTCATTGTATTCAGCCGTTATGTTCAATGGTCAACGGGTAAGGGCAGATTTATTAATTTATTCGGCTATTAACCAGCTTTGCCGAATTTAGAACAATGCCCCACTTGACCCCATGAACCTTCTTGGTCATTGTATTCGGCCGTTATGTTCAGTGGTCAACTAAGGCAAGAGCAGATTTATTAATATATTCGGCTATTACTTTATTCGGATTCTTGTAAAAGGATTTTCCTCAAACAAATTGCTAAACAAAATGGACATTTTCATTCATAAACTGCAGATTTATTAATATATGGCTAGAGAGAGAGAGAGAGAGAGGCGGAAGGAAATGGAAGCGAGATTGAAAGAGAGATTCATACCGCTGGAGATCTTCTGACGATGATGATGAGCGGGTGAACTGACAAGCAAGCGAGAGAGCAGAGCTATACAGGTCTGTTGAACACGTGCGAGCAAGAGAGAGAGAGATAGAATGATTCACCATAGATCTTTAGAGCTATTTGTCAATTCTCTCTCTAGAATCATCTAGAACACAAGCTATCAGTGACGTATACATAAATATATGTATGTATACAAAGAGAGAGAAACAGACCTGGAAAAAGGTTAAAAAGGGCAAGGGCAAAGGTAAGGCGGCTGAAAAAGAGAGAAACATCAATGGCGACTTGAGAAGCGAAAGCTTCGATGATTGATTTAAGACCGAGAGAGAGAGAGAGAGAGAGAGGGGAACGATATCAATGTTTGTGAAAAAGGGCTAGGGCAATTATAAGGAAAAGGAGAAGAAAAAAAATTATGAGGAATAAATTGATTATTTGCGACTGATAATCAAATGGTCACAAATTATATAGTTACAAAAGGTCAATTTTCTAGTAGTGTTATCTTTCTTTATATTTTAATTGGCAATTTTGATATTTTGAAAAATACACAACCAATCAATTTTTTATTTTTATTTTTTTGGAACAAACACAACCATTAGTTTGTTTCTCACCAAATCTCAATTTTTTTGGTGTGAAATGAAACCTATAAACTAAGCAATTCATTTTCTCATAATTTCTCACCTAACTTCTAAACCAAACATCATAAAAGAGTTCTTTTTCTTTTCTTTTCTTTTTTTTTTTTCAAATCACTTGATCCAAATGGACTACAAAATTTCTATTAGAGTTTTTAGGTCAAGTTAGTGAGTTACTTGACTCATGCCAAAGAAGTTTTTTCTTGTTTATTTTTTTTAAAATAATATTTATGATCATTGATAATGTAATTTTAGAATCCTAATTGTTAACCGACACAATTAGAAAAAAAATTGAATGAATTGTTAGATTCCATTAGGAATAATCGACGTACAAAAGGGAAAAAAAATGATATTACATTAATCCATTAATTTATGATGCCAATATTGAAGAATTTATACAAAATATATACCCAAAAAAAATGATATTTTTAAATTCTTAAAATTTTAAAAATTTAGTGTTTATTTGTACAAGAATTCTTATAAGTACTACGATTTGATGAAATTTGAAACACATTGTCAGATTAATAAAACATTAATCAAAGAATCAAAAAAATAAAAGTACTTTTGATTTTGTTTAAATTTAAAATTGTAGTTACTTTCCATATTAATGCCATCAGAGGCTGTAATTTGAAAAATATTGTCACATTAATTAAAAATAATCAAAGGACCCACAAAAATAAATGTATTTTAAATTTTAAAAAAAAAATGTTATTTACTTTGCATATTGATGCAAGGTAATAAATTAAAGAGTAATTCTACTTGAACAACATTTTCAACTCATTACATCTTGGTTTTTTTATATTTTTTTTATTACTATTTTATTCTTCTATAAAATTACTAAATAACCCTCAAACCCTAAAAATTCAACAAATGATTTTCGCATACCACCCACCAGTCTCCACCATTTTCTATCTCACTTCCGACAGCCCTCCCCCACCACCAGCCAGCCGTCTTTCAATGCCGACAGCCATTTCCCAACCCCAATAGCCCTCTCCCAACACCTATAGTCCTCTAATACCTACCCTAACCCCTCCAGAAACCCTTCCCTTACCTCTGAAAACCTTTCTCCTTCCCAAAAGAGGCTGTAATAAGAGGCGCGATGACAGAGGAAGAATGTAGAAGGGGAGACACAATAGCGGAGGTGGGCTGGAAAGGTGATCACAATGGGGGGAATGGGCTCGTGGTGATCAGAGATGGCAGTTATAAGGAGATCGGAAAGGTAATGACGGTGGTAGAAGAAGTCACGGGTAGTGGAGGAGTTATGGGTCGGCTATCGGAGATGACGATAGTGGCTGACAAAGACAGTGGTTGGGATTGAGTAGTGTGGAGAAGTGGTTTGGAAATACTCTTTGGATCCTGTAAGACACTCGTGATCCTCAGCTAGTCACCTGAAAAGGAATGAACACTCTGGTCGGGGGTGCCGGAATTAGCACTCCGACAGATAAGTCAGTGTATACTCTCTTAGTTGCTTATATCTCAAGTTAAACTTACTTGTTCTCACATACCTTTCTTTGGCTGATGCTCCTCTATTTATATTTTTCTTTTGGACCTTAGGGTCAGGCCCACCCTTAATCCATTGCACGTTTATGTATTTGGCTTTTGTTTGACTGGTTCCACGGCCGATTAATATATTCGGCTTTGGGATCGCCCAGGATGAAGCCGAATACAAATTCCATCATTGATTGTCCTCATACTGTTATTCGGCTTTATTGCCCCCATAATATCCGACTCCCACAATTGCCCCCCAAACATCCTATTAATGCCAGTTAGTCGACATGTTTGGTTTCAAACTTGAAAAGACAAGGAAAGAACGGCGGTTAACCTCATTCCAATGCATGTCAGAACACACGCTTTTCAGGCATCATTACATCTTCCCGCCTCTTCGTACGCTTTCTTCATTTAATGCGATTTGAAACTATGTTGTCTCTTTGAATGTAAGTTTTTTTTGAATACTCAAAGCTTCTGATTTGCCTTTCGATATACCTCCATTTCACGACCTCTGCAACTTCCTCCTATTTCTCATTGTCTTTTCTGCTTCTTGTAAGTTCTCTTCTCCTTCACTTCGAATCCCATTTCCTTGTTTATTTTTAGTTTTGCATAATCCTTAGGTTGGCTAGGATGGCAAAATACTTGAAAGAACTCCTTTCTCCAAAACGAATTTTCAGTTTTCGACGCCATTATTCCATCCCCGACGATGTCCATCTGTCACTCGTGGCAGACAGCACCACTAATATGGAGAGGACTGATAAAAGTACAATCATCTTTCCTCTCTTATCAATTGCTGAGGGCGGAGTCCGTTTTCCCCTTCATCCATTTTTATGGGCCGTCCTTCGATACTGGGGTCTAATCCCTTCCCAACCTAATGTAAATTTTTTTCGAATCATAATGGGGGTTATAGAGTTGAACTGACGCCTTAGGATTAATCTTGGTATACCTGCAATTCAGCATTGTTATGCCTTAACCAAATCTACTAGCCGACTGGGACGCTATTTTCTCAGGGCCAAAGATACTGATCATCACTTAGTGACTATGCTTGCCAGCTCTGGCAAGCACGTTGACGATGTAATGGTCGTTGTCCGAGGCAACTGGGAATTCAACGATGGTGAAGATCGCCTAAATCCCGTGCCAAGATGAAAAGGTGAACTAGGTGGCCGTATAGCCCATCATTTTTTTTTATATTATTATTATATATTTATTCGGCTTTCCTTCTGTGTACTTACCATTTTGTTTATACAGGCAACGATTTGAAGAAAGTTTTGGTTTCAGCTGACGACGCTGTACTTGCGAAAATTAAAATCGCACTCCAGTTCTTTGGCCGTCCAAGCCTTCAGAAACAAAGGAGGGCGGCCCACATTCTTCTAAGATACGAGCCGACCTATGCAACATTTTTGGCAGCAGACAACATTCCAATTCCGAGGGGTGAAGAGCATCTTACGGCCTTTATCTTCCCCAACTTTAGAAACCTAAGGCAAATTGGTTTGGAAGCCTCCGATTCGGAGCAGGTGGAAGAACAAGTAGTCGAAGAGGTTGCCGAGGAGCCCAACCAGTCGGAAGCTGAGGTAGACAAGGCTCTAAACTTGGCCTTTGAGGAAGCCGGCCTCAATTCATCCAACCCTCCATCCACTTCAGGCCGAGGGGACGTCTCCTTTGAAGACCTTTTTACAGACTTAGGAGACCTTCCCAGCGCATATCCTAAGAATATGGCTGAGGAGTGTAGACACCCCATTTTTGACCGACCTTAAGACTCAGACGTCATCGATTGAGCGCTCGGTGATTGCGCATGTTGTGCTCGTTCTGAGGTTACGGAGTCTCAGCTGAGAGCCTTGCCTCCGGACTTCGGGACTCTTTTGTGCTTTGCCTCGGTTTGCGAATCAGGTTCTGTTTTCTCTTCCCGAAGGAAGGGAGAGGTCTCGTAGACCATCTCTCAGTGGCCGTAGGCTACTTTTCGTGGTCGTAGACCACTGTTCCTGTTTGGAGACCAGTTTTCAGCTTTCGGAGCCGTCGGCCGTGCGCTTCGGTTCAGGACCGCTTAACTTTCTCCGTTTGCTCCGGTTTTTGGCACACACCTTGTTTCCTCTCTCTAGAGGGACACTGTGGCCCGGGAGACCACCTTCATGGTCGCACGCCACTTTCGATGCTTAACAGTCAGTTTTCGGGGCACCCGGCTGCGCATTTTGGCCCCCGAACCCTCGTTTTGCATCCGTCTTGGTTCATTTTTGGCTTGGACCCTATTTTCATTGTTTGGAAGGTGGTACAAGGGTGGGAGACCACCTTTTCTCTTTGGAGACCACCTTTCTCTTCGCTGGCCGATTTTCTTAACAGGAAGCTGGTCTCCTTAGTTTTTGGGTCATATTTACTAGTCTCCCACAATACCACTTGCTTGCATTTCATATGGAGACCACCCTGGGAGGCTGCCGACCACTTGAACCTTTTGACCCTAGTCGGCCGACCAGGGCAAGTGGTCGGCCGACCACTTGAACTGGTCGGCTAGCTCCCATCAGTTCTGTCTCAATGAGTTGATTCCAACTGTGCCAGCTGGGAGGCACAGACTGCATCCTCCATATGGAGGATGTTTGCCCTTGGTTTTAAGCTTCTAGAAGAAGCTTTAGTCCCTCTTGTCTATAAAGGAAGGGCTCCCCTTCCTTGTAGAGGGTTCAAAAATTTTTTTGTCTAAGACATACAAGACTTCTCCCTCTATATCTCCACATCCAAGCTCAAAAAGTGCATGGTTCTTGCACCTTTGCATACCATCTCCCAACCTAACCCCTCCACCATCACTCTAAGCATCTTGGAGGCCATTTTCAGAGGTTGAGCGGCTGTTTTTGTGGTCCAAAGGTTGCTGGTCCTTTTGTGCTACAAGGGTAACAAACTTTCTCCCTTTTAAGGCTTTATTTTGCTTAATCTTTTAGCTATACTTGCAAGCATATTTGGTGTAAACTGAAAAAAGTCTTATTTTGAGGCCCTTAACATGTTTGTTTAAGATCATTTTTCTGTTGGGGGTCATCTACCCCCTTGCATGCTTCATTTTACCTTGTTTTGAGCCATGCCTTAGAGCATTTGTGTTGGCCTTTGTTTGGCCTTTTAGCCACTGAAATCCAGTGGATTTTTAGTGGCTAGCATACTGTTTTGAGTGCCAAAATCAGAGAGGGGTGACCCTCTCTCTCCTTGTTTTGTTTTCTAGCATTTTTGGCCTTACAAAGGAGCCCTTATTCACATGCTTCCAAGCCATGTTTCAGGCCATTTTTGATGAGTTTTAGGACCTTCATAGGCTCTGTCCAGACCTTGTTTTTCCATATTGGATGTCCATCTTGCATGTGTAGAATAACCCTCTTCATAGCATATCAAAGGAGCATCTCATTCTTGCATGCATTAACCATGTTTCAGTGGGTTTTGGGGCTTTATTTGGCATGGCATACCTCTGACGTTTGCTGGTTTAGTGGCCTCTTGATTGCCTCACATGCTTGTAGTGCAAATCCTCTTTACTAGCTTACATTGCATGCTATTTTGGCCTTTGATTCTAGCACTTTTTGGCCATACCTTAAACTGATTTTGTGCATGTTTTGGACTACCTTAGCTCTGTTTTTGGGCCTCATGGTCAAATGATGTTTGCTATGCATGGTTGTAGTTCAATACCCTTGCCTAGCTTTGAGTTTTGAAGCCTATTGCATGCGTATTTTGAGGTGTTTCCATGTTTTGGCATCATTGTGAATCATATTTTAGAGCTTATATGTATGCCATATTCCCATGTTTTCCACTCTTTGAATGTGTTTGAGAATTATGCATGAATACCTCATTTTTGGACCATTGCATGAGCTTCATTTCCATGCTTTACGAGCCATCATTTTAGTCCATATTTGCTACTGTTTTGGCCTGTATAGGGACTGTTTGGGGCTGGTTTGGCCATTTGAGTATGGCTTTGCATGCTTATAGTGTAATCCACTTCACTAGTTTCGGTATTTGGGCCATCTAGCATGCATTGTGTGAGGTGTTTGCATGATTCGGGACCATCTTGCATGTCATTTCAGAGCTGGAAAATATGTGATTGTACACCATATTTCATGCTTACCATGCTTTGGTGGAGTTGCACTTTGTGCCTTAGGTTTGGTCCCTTGCATTTGTACATGTTTGCATGTGTGTTGTTGCTTCATTTTCATGATGTATGGCCACTGATTTGAGTGTGGCTGAGGCCCATTCATTTTAGTTTAAGTCCATCTTGCATTATGTATGCCATATCCATGTTGTTGCATGCTTGATCGTCGCATTGTGTATGCTTTGTTCATGTCTTCGTGCATGTCCATCTTCGTATGTGCATTGCGTATCCCATATAGTTCATGTGCATTGAGTATGTCATTCTTAGTTCATAGCATTGTGTATGCTAGTTGCATGTTTGCATATCATCACTCGCATGCTAGCATGATTAGGTTGCATTGCGTTTAGGGTTACATGCTAGTCGTATTGTGTATGCCATGTATATTGCATTGTGTTTGGAATAGGGTTTAGTCCAAACATAGGAAACGAGGGACGTTTTGTACTCCAAGTGACGAAACGTGCCTCGATTCTCGGTCGCCGACACTCCGAATTACCCATGATGGAGTTTAGGCCTTGTTGTGTTTATATGTGCATTCATTTTACATCGAGTCGTGCAATCCGACTCCTCGGCCATCATGCATCGAGATGCGTGATTGGTGGCACGAGGATCGAGGACTACACTCCCTGGAGCTTTTGCAATGATGAGGAGAGTGGTCATGCACACATATGTTGAAAATACTTTGCCATGCCCCTTTCTCGCTCTCTGTTACAGCAAACCGGAAACCAACAGCAAAAACTGGTCAGTAGCCTTATGGAGCTTTGTACAGTGTTCTGGGACCAGTTGCAAACAGAGGCAAATCGAGGCATCACGATGGATTTCCCGACAAGGAGACTTGAGCATACATGCATCCCTATCATTCGGAACAGAGCTGAGGCAGTCCATTTTGTTTAATTTGCATGCTAGTTTCCTTACTTACTTAGTTAATTCGTTAATTAATTAATGTTGTGTAATAATTAGTTTAATTAACTTAGATTAGCTAGTTTATTCTGTACTATTCATTCGGACCCTCCGAGGAGGGCAATGTTGTAATAAGTGTGCGTGTGTGTGTGATGCATGCCTTCCAACCCCACGTCTTTCTCCCTTTTATTTACCAGCTTATGATGGTTAGTTTAGGGCACGTTTCAATTAGCATACTTATGCTCGCATGTTTGCATCCATTTATCTGTCTTGCATGCACCGGGCTCGGCGCATCATACTAACTGCATTGTATTTCAATTCTGAGTTGAATACGCGTATCAGTTGTTGCATTTCATATGCCATTTTAGAATAGCCGAGCCTATCTTAGTTGCATTTTTGCATGTGTTGCATTAGGCATTTCAGCATAGTTAGGATTCATGCATGATTTCTAATTAGCTTCTTTCTTTGGCTTGGAGTACTCGGTAAGTATTTATGCTTTAGCATCCTTGCATGCGTGTAAGTGACTGCCATGATAGCATGCTTACCATGAGGCTATTTGCTTATGTGATATAACTGCCTGAATGCCTGTGGGTGAAGGTTGGGTTATTTGAATTGGAACAATTCACCAATTGAGAGTTTTAAGCCCACTTGAGAGTGGCAAAATCATGTTTTCTTAAAGCCCACTTGAGGGTGGCAAATCCACGCCTTAGCCTACTTGCGAGTAGCACCATCAAACCATCTTTCAAATAAACAAACATGAAATGTTTTGTTCCAACTCAAACGATCCAGTCTATACTTGTATGTTGTGTGTATCACATAGTAATTCTAGGCTAATAACCAGAATAAGAGCACATAATGTTTTCAAAACTCGATATCATGTTTAGTAGTGGCCGATCTTTGATCGGGCGAGCAGGGGTGCTCATTGCATGACCTTCCCCAATCGTACCCAAGTTCCCGAGCCGAGGTAACTTTGGTGATGACAGACACGTGGCCTTAGGCAACGAGTCGGGGTTTCCTAAATTTCACCAAAATGAAATATTTAGGTGGTGACTCTGTATCTGAAAAAGCAGTCCATGTTTGGCACTTCTTTCTAAAAATCAACTTTTCAAAACAATTTGCCGGACTTGGACTCTTTGGTGATTTATCAATCTCGTATTGCACTTTGCGAGATCAGATTAAGAACCGTGACATTGAGTCCGAACTGTAGTAAGCCCCAATGAACAAAACGGGATTCCCTCCTAGACATTCAGGGACGTCTACAGGGAATCGCTCACGCAACTTGCCAGGAGGAAAAACGCCGAAAGGATGGCCGCCCAGAGAAGGGTCGAGGCCATCCGATCGGAAACTCCACCCGCCGCCGTCGCTGAGTCCTCTCTGCCTATTATTGAGGAAGAAACGGCTCAGACCGAAACAACCGAGACGAAGCAAGTAAAATAAGGGGACTAGGAGACTGAGGAAATAAGGGAAAAGCGCCCCACCGAGAGAGAAGCAGTCTCTGGTAAGAACTAAATCGATAAACGGCCACGCATTGAGAAATCGAACTTGGTTGTTCCGTTCACTGTTCAACCAAGGATAAGGAATATGCCGATTGCCTCTGATGCGTCGACTTTGAAGGACCCAGCTGTGGCCTTGAGCATGGCCTCCTCAATTTCCCTACCAGTTCACAGAGCCACATTTCAGGCGGAGCCAGTTCTATTGTCAATTGCATTAGCCGCTCAATCGGCCTTATTGGTATATGCCTTATCTGCAGTCTTCCGCCTAAATATATATATATATATATTTTTTTTCTTCTTATTTTTTGTAACTCTATTTTCTTGTTTTGCAGACGATGGGCAGGATAGCTGAAATCGGCCATCGTCAACATGACGCTATAGAACAGATCGGCTTGTTGAAAGCCGAAATTGAAAATGAAAACAGCAAGGCTTTGGAAGCCTTACAAAGAGCCGATTCCGAGGCATCGAAAGCGGTGGAGGAATGTGTGAGAGCTGACTCCGAGGTCGAGAGCACGAGGAATTCCGATCGACTAAGGCTAGCCACCGAAGAAAGGGCAAAAGCGAGTGAATATGCGCTCAAGTTAGCCGAGGAGGTGATCGCTAAGCTGGAAGCTGATTTGGAAGAGTCGAGGAAGGCAAAGGAATTAGCCAACTCCAAGATTTCCAAAACATTCCAAGCTGGGAAGGATGCCGCCTTGGAAAACTACGTGGAAGAAGTGCCCAAGTTCGAGAATTGGGGCTTCAAACACAGCTGGCTCAAAGCCCTCATTGTCGCGAATGTGACATTGGCGCAGTCGATTCCATACGAGCAAGTGGACGTTGAGTCGCTGGAGTCTGACCCTGAAGATTAATTAGGGTGATATTTTGATTTTTGTTAGGCATCTTAGATGCATAGTTTTTGTAGGTTTTTGTTAGTAGATTTTCATTTCTGTACTTCGACTGGAAGTTTAAATGTAAGGTAATTTTCATGTGTAAAATGACTACTATCTGTAATCAATTTATTAATGAAAATTTCCTATGCTTTTCGGTTTACTGCATATACTATTTGTCTTCAATTTATTAATAAAAATTCCTTATGCTTTTCTGTTTGCTGCATATGAGTAAATTAAACATCCGAGAAATTAACCGAATCAATTAAACATCCTATGCTTGTCTTTGCTATTTAGCCGAATAGATAAATGAATCGGTAGTTAACAATTTGGAAAGGTGCATAAATATTCGATAAAATAACGAGTAAATCGGCTCAAGGAATATTCGACATCTGGCCGATTAAATTAATGAATATGCCCTTAACCCAGCTATTGCATGAACTGGAAGGCCGAATGCTATTAGTTCATGGAGTGGCTGGGGCACACAACCTGATCGGCACAAGGGCTCGACATCTGGCCGATTAGATTAATGAATCTGCCCTTGCCCCAGCTGAAGCATGAACTGAAGGGCTGAATCCTATTAGTTCATGGAGTGGCTGAGGCACATGAGATGATCGGCACCAGGCCTAGACATTTGGCCGATTAGATTAACGAATTTGCCATTGCCCTAGCTGATACATGAACTGGAACACCGAATGACATTAGTTCATGGAGTGGCTGGGGCACACAACCTGATCGGCGCAAGGGCTCGACATCTGGCTGATTAGATTAATGAATCTGCCCTTGCCCCAGCTGATGCATGAACTGGAGCGCCGAATGACATTAGTTCGTGGAGCGGCTGGGGTAAATGAGATGATCGACACCAGGCCTGGACATTTGGCCGATTAGATTAATGAATCTGCCCTTGCCCCAGCTGATGCGTGAACTGGAAGGCCGAATGCTGTTAGTTCATGGAGTGGCTGGGGGACACAACCTGATCGGCACAAGGGCTCGACATCTGGCCGATTAGATTAATGAATCTGCCCTTGCCCAGCTGATGCATGAACTGGAGTGCCGAATGACATTAGTTCATGGAGCGGCTGGGGCACATAAGATAATCGGTACCAAGTTTTGAAATTTAGCATTGATGAGATCGCCTAGGGGGTGCTGCACCTGTAAGTTATAAATGGGACGGGTGGTGCGTGCGTGAAGGGGCCATTGTTGCATTCAGAGCCAATAAAAAGCAGTGTGGACGATTGTGGAGGGCAAGAAGATTATTCTACAATAGCAGAGGAGAAAGGAGAACACTGGCAGAGTTGGACGCAGATATGAATCAAGGTGGCGAGCCTACGCGCATGGGGAGCAGGATGTCGAGGGAGCGTGAAAAACGCCAGTCCCCATGTCGTCGTAGTAGGTCACCTAGAAGGGAAAAACAGCAATGGGGCAGCTCCCCTCCACCACGCCCGAGAGGAGAAACCAGTGTGACGCCATGCCAATTAAGTTTTGCAGTTTTTGTGGGGAACAAACCGATGACAGAAGCGAATTCAATTGCTCACGACCCAAATATGGCAATCGAGTTTGTTCGACAGATTTTTCCACTAGAAGTCCAGCAGTCGATGGTCGGTCGACCTGATTTTGAAGTGTTTTGGGAGGGCATTCATGGAGCGGTGAAAGGGCTGTATACCGCCTATGAAATCGGCATGTGTCTACGTGTCGCGCGACGGGAGATAAAGCAGAAGGATGAATGCATTCGAAACTTAGAAGCTCACGCGGAGAAGGCTGAGCGTGAGCTAAGGAAGGTCAAAATTGCCGGGACACAGTTGGCCGGCCAAGCTAACCCGATTGTAAAAGAAATGGTGACCCAACAGCCTATAAGTCATGTGATTGTCGATCGAGATACGGCAAGCATGTTCGCAATAGAGGCTTCAAAGACCAGGGCTAATAAACAAGGCTTCCATGACGGCCGAAAAGTGGGGATAGATAAGACTAAGGAAAAGCTCGCCGAAGAGGTCTGCCGATGCGAGAATCGTGGATTTAAGCACAAGTGGATCAAGGCTCTCCAGGTAGCAGGCATTGATTCGGCATTGCCGTTATATCAGAGTCATCATTTTTCCTTTGCGGCTTTCGAAGTCCAGAAGAGCGATGACGAGGGGGATGCCGAATAAAACTGAACATATTATACCGCTCTAACGTAGATTGGGAGCGAATTATGTATTGTCGATTAATTCAATGAAACATATTATTTTAAATGTTTGCATGTTGTTTCAATTTATGTTTATAAATTCAGTTATGATCATCTTCCATTTTTCGTCAACTACGTTTATGTTTATCTTGGCCAATCGTGAAATCTACGAAGGGCGCTCCGAATCCGGAGACTTAGTCAGCCCAAACGTGTCTTGCACGGATATGGCTCCGAATTCGGAGGCTTTTATCTTGGCCTATCGTGAAATTCACGAAAGGCGCTCCGAATCCGGAGACCTAGTCGGTCCAAAAGTGTCATTCACTGATGGGGCTCTGAATCTGGAGGCTTTTATCTTGGCCAATCGTGAAATCCATGAATGGCACTTCGAATCCGGAGACTTAGTTGGCCCAAACGTGTCTTACACGGATGGGGCTCCAAATTCGAAGGCTTTTATCTTGGCCAATCGTGAAATCGTGAAATCCACGAGAGGCGCTCCAAATCCGGAGGCTTAGTCAGCCCAAAAGTGTCATTCACTGATGGGGCTCCGAATTCGGAGGCTTTTATCTTGGCCAATCGTGAAATCCACGAAGGGCGCTCTGAATCCGGAGACTTAGTCGGCCCAAACATGTCTTGCACGGATGGGGCTCCGAATTCGAAGGCTTTTATCTTATCCAATCGTGAAATCCACGAAGGGCGCTCTAAATCCGGAGGCTTAGTCGGCCCAAACGTGTCTTGTACGGATAGGGCTCCGAATTCAGAGGCTTTTATCTTGGCCAATCGTGAAATCCACGAAGGGTGCTCCGAATCCGAAGACTTAGTCGGCCCAGACGTGTCTTGCACGGATGGGGTTCCGAATTCGGAGGCTTTTATCTTGGCCAATCGTGAAATCCACGAAGAGCGGTCCGAATCCGGAGGCTTAGTCGAACCAAACGTGTCTTGCACGGATGGGGCTCCGAATTCGGAGGCTTTTATCTTGGCCAATCGTGAAATACACGAAGGGCGCTCCGAATCCGGAGGCTTAGTCGGCCCAAACATGTCTTGCACGGATGGGGCTCCGAATTCGGAGGCTTTTATCTTGGCCAATCGTGAAATCCACGAAGGGCGCTCCGAATCTGGAGACGTAGTCAACCCAAATGTGTCTTGCACGAATGGGGCTCCGAATTCGGAGGCTTTTATCTTGGCCAATCGTGAAATCCACGAAGGGCGCTCCGAATTCGGAGGCTTAGTTGGCCCAAAAGTGTCATTCACTGATGGGGCTCCGAATTCGGAGGCTTTTATCTTGGCCAATCGTGAAATCCACGAAGGGTGCTCCGAACCCGGAGACTTAGTCGGCCCAAATGTGTCTTGCACGGATGGGGCTCCGAATTCAGAGGCTTTTATCTTGGCCAATCATGAAATCCACGAAAGGCGCTCTAAATCCAGAGGCTTAGTCGGCCTAAATGTGTCTTGCATGGATGGGGCTCCGAATTCAGAGGCTTTTATCTTGGCCAATTGTGAAATCCACGAAAGGCGCTCTGAATCCAGAGGCTTAGTCGGCCTAAATGTGTCTTGCACAGATGGGGCTCTGAATTCGGAGACTTTTATCTTGGTCAATCGTGAAATCCACGAAGGGCGCTCCAAATCTGGGGGCTTAGTCGGCCCAAACGTGTCTTGCACAGATGAGGCTCCGAATTCAGAGGCTTTTTTCTTAGCCAATCGTGAAATCCATGAAGGGCGCTCTGAATCTAGAGACTTAGTCGGCCCAAACGTGTCTTGCACAGATGGGGCTCCGAATTCGGAGGCTTTTATCTTGGCCAATCATGAAATCCACGAAGGGCGCTCTGAATCTGGAGACTTAGTCGGCCCAAACGTGTCTTGCACAGATGGGGCTCCGAATTCGGAGGCTTTTATCTTCGAACTAAAATTTCATATAGTGAGATAAGAAGTCTTGCATTATAAAAGTGAAAGTTGTACACGACGAATATTCAAAACAAGTTATCATGCCCCATAAGTTGGGTTAATGATAAAATTTACGCAAATGCGTGGAGTTCCAAGGACGTAGCAGACTTCTCCCAGACATGCCTTTGAGCCGATATGCCCATGTTCCCGCGATTGAATCAATCTGATAGGGGTCGTCCCAATTAGGACCCAATTTTCCGTCAGCCGGATTCCTAGCAGCTGGAAGTACTTTCTTGAGGACCAATTCTCCTAGTGTATAGCAGCGTAGCTGAGCACGTTGATTATACGACTTAGCAAGCTGTTACTGGTACCGTGCTATGGATACAAGGGCACGGTCTCGTCGTTCTTCAATCAGAGTCAAATCTAAGGCCAACATCATGTCATTTCGGCCCATATCAAAAACTTTCGATTTCAAGGTTAGGAGACCGATCTCTAGGGGGATGATTGCCTGGGTTCCGAAGCATAAAGCAAACGGCGTTTCCCCAGTGGATCGCCTCGGAGTAGTGCGATGAGCCCACAACACACTCGGCAATTCTTCGACCCATCTGCCTTTAGCTTTCTCCAGCCTCTTCTTGATGCGGTCCAAGATAGCTTTGTTGGAGGCTTCAGCTTGACCGTTGCTCTGTGGATAAGCCGAGGTGGAGAAATAGGGCCGAATACCATACGTGTTGCACAATTCTCGGTAGACGCCTCAATCCAACTGGGTGTCGTTGTCTGAAATGAGTGCTCTTGGAATGCCAAATCGTGTTATGATATTTTTCCATACAAAATGCCTAACATCAATATCTCGGATGTGTGTTAGTGCCTCCGCTTTGACCCATTTTGTGAAGTAATCTATCGCAACAATTAAGAATCACTTGTTACCTGGGGCCCGTAGCAATGGTCCGATGATATCAAGTCCCCATTGAGCGAACGGCCAAGGACTGGTGATTGAGCTCAACTCCTCGGCAAGCAAATGGGTTAAAGGGGAAAACTTCTGGCACTGTTCACACTTCTTGACGTAACACTCGGCATCAGCTCTCATGGTCGGCCAGTAGTACCCCTGTGTTACAGCTCGATGAGCCAAAGAACGCCCACCAGAAAGGGCACCACAACTACCTTCGTGTATTTCGGTCAAGAGTTCTTCGACTTTATCTGGATGAATGCATTCTAGGTATGGACCAGAAAGGGATTTTTTGTAGAGCTTTCCTTGTGGATCTAAGTAATATCGCAGGGCTTTGTTTCGCAGTTTGTGTGCTTCCTTCTTGTCCGTCGGGAGCTGTTCGGAAGATAGAAATACAGTGATGGGGTCCATCCAACTTGGACCTGATTCTACAATATTGATTTTAATTAACTCTGAGGGGGCAATGCTCAACTCAAGGATGAATCCTGCTTCAATTGTCTACTTAATTTCAGAGTTGATGGTGGAGACTAGGCATGCCAGGGTGTCTGCATGTGTGTTCTGATGATTTAATTCATGATGCTCGAATTTTGCCAACAAAGAATTCGTCGTTTTCATGTAAGCTGTCATACGGTCATTTTTGGCTGCGTATTTCCCCTTCAATTGGTTGATGACTAGTTTTGAGTCGCAGAAGACAAGCAGACGCCGAGCACCAATGAGATGTGCCTTCCGTAAGTCGGTTAACAATGCTTCGTATTCGGCCTCATTATTTGATGCTTCGAAGCCCAGTTTGACAGCCTGCTCGATTATTGCCCTGTCGGGAGCCATGATCACTACGCCTGCCCCACTGCTACGTTGGTTGGATGATCCGTCACAATACAACTGCCAAATGTCTCCAACGTAAATTCTCCAGTTCGGCTTAGGTTGAATTTGATCAGACTTAAAATCGGCGAGACATCCAGTGAATTCGACCACAAAGTCAGCGAGCACTTGCCCCTTGATTGAGGTTCTGGGCAGAAATTGAATATCGTACTGGCCGAGTTCGAGAGCCCATTTTGAAACGCGCCCTGATGCTTCTGCACTATGGAGTACTGAGCGAAGGGGGTAGTCCGTTAGTACCCCAATGGTATGCCCCTGAAAATAATGCATCAGTTTTCTTGCTGCCATGACAAGAGCAAGGACGAGTTTTTCCAACGGAAGGTAACGTGTTTCGGCGTCAACCATTGCTTTGCTCACATAATAAACTGGCCGCTGCTCCCCTAGTTCTTCCTTTAACAGTACGGTGCTGATAGCCTGGTCGGAAACTGCCAGATATAAAATGAGCGGATCACCTGCCGAAGGTGTTGTCAAGAGTGGAACTGATCGGAGGTAAGTCTTCAAACCTTCCAAAGCGACTTCGCACTCGGGGGTCCATTTAAAAGGTTTACCCTACCGAAGGGTATGAAAGAATTGTTGGCAGCGATCTGTGGAACGACTGATGAATCTGTTGAGTGCGGCGGCCATTCCCATCAGCTTCTAAACCTCTTTGACCGACCAAGGAGAGCCGAGTTCTAGAATTGTTGTGATTTGCCTCGGGTTGGCTTTGATTCTACGTTGGTTAAGAATGTAGCCAAGGAATTTGCCGAATCCGATGCCGAAGGCACATTTGGAAGCGTTCAGCTTCATTTTGTATTTGCGAAGAATGCTGAATGTCTCTTCCAGATCGGCTAGATGAGTTTGCTCTTCTTTGGACTTGACCACCATATCATTGATGTACACTTCCATAATACGGCCGAGTTGCTCCTTGAATATGGCAGTGACTAGTCTTTGGTAGGTTGTCCCCGCATTCTTCAGCCCAAAAGGCATAACCTTATAGTAATAGGTTCCTCTTGGGGTGAGGAATGCAGTTTTGTCTTGGTTTTCCGGATGCATGGCAATTTGATGGTAGCCTCTGTATGCATCCAAGAAGCTCATACATTGATGATGTGTCGTTGCATCTACGAGTTGGTCAATTCTGGGAAGGGGAAAGAAATCCTTGGGACAAGTTTTGTTTAAGTCCGTGAAATCCACACAAACACGCTAAGTTTCATTTTTCTTCTTTACAACTACAGTATTTGACAGCCATGTAGGATAGGTCACTTCGCGGATTGCCCCAGCATCAAGTAACCGGTCAACTTTTTCAACAACAGCAGCAGTGTGTTCCGTGGCTAACGGCCGACTTTTCTAAATAATCGACTTACATCTAGGATCAACGTTTAAGCGGTGCTGAGACACAGATGGATCCACCCCCAGCATCTCATATGGTGACGATGCAAATACATCAAGGTTGCCGAGTAAGAAGGAAATTAGCTCCTGCTTGTCGACTTTATTCAAGGAGGCGTCGACCATGAAGAACTTGTCAGGATTCCCGTCAATTTCAACCCGATCCAGGGCTCCGATTGCCTTTTCACTTGGGAACCGCCCAACGTCGTCGAGGCTCTCTCGATTCGGCACCTCAATTGAATTCACTTCCAGCTCTCTTGGTGTTTTTACGGCAAGAAGATAACATGCCTGCGCCGATTTCTGGAAACCTCGAATTTGCTCAATGCTGCATTTAGTCGGAAAGAAAAGTAGTTGATGATAGGTTCTTGGCACAGCTTGCATGGTATGTAGCCAAGTTCGTCCCATGATGAGATTATATGGCGAATGAAGCTTGACAACCAAAAATTCTACATCCACTGACCGGGAGCCCGCCTGAACTGGTAGTGTGATTTTGTCCAACGGATATTTCGGATTAGCGTTGAAGCCGAATAACAAATAATGAGCTTGAGACAAGTCCAACTCAGTGAAACCGAGTTTGACGAAGGTCTTGTAGTACATAACTTTCGAAGTGCTCCCCTGGTCAATAAGAACACGTTCAACGATGAATCGATTTACGCGTAGTTTGATGACTAAGGGATTAATGTGGAGGAGCGTTACGTCGGCCAAATCAGAATCATCGAAAGTAATACTCGCAGCTTCATGGGGTCGTTTTGCTGGTGTGATTTTCTTTTGGGGGTTAGGATGCGACTGAATTGTATGTACCGCGGATGCCGTCGGCAAGCTGTATATCATATGGATTACGCCGAGTGGAGGTGAATCCTGCCGTAAAGTAACTGTTTTGGTTGAGTTGTTCTTTCGAACGTGTTGCTTAAGCCGACCGTCTTGTACCAACTCCTCAAGGTGATCTTTCAACGCTTAACAACTGTCGGTATCATGACTGTGGTCTTTGTGATATTCGCACTGCCTATCCCGTCTCCTCGTGTCGGTAGGTCCCACCATCTTTGGCAGCCATTTGAAGAACGGAAGATGTTGAACTTTAGACATAACCGTGCTGATCGGCTCCGACAACTCCATATATTTCTTATCCGCGCGCCTTATGCGCCTGCTATCCACTTGAAGTTGTTTATTAGCCCGGTATGAACATTAGTCATTTGATCGGCGCGAATCTCGTATTTTGTCTTATTTAGCCCGATTCCGTGGTTCAGGGCTCCATAATGGTATAGAATTTATCGGCTGAACGATCTCAGATAGGGCCGTCTTGTTGGCCTTGTGCCCGGCTTTGACCCATAGGGCGTCATCTTCCACTTTGTAGTATTCCTCGACTTTCTTCATTAACAACCAGACTGTTTTGGGGGGCCTTCTGGTCAAGTTGCTGCGGAGGGCACTATCAGGGTGCAACCCCATTTTAAAAGGCGGTGATGGCCATGAAGTCATTGTAGGCATCATCTACAAGATTAAAGCATTCCCAATAACGCACCAAATACACACGTAGGGTTTCCTCTGGTTGGATTTGCATTGCCCAGAGAGAATCAGCCTGCTTTGGCTAGACCTCATTGGTGATGAACCTTGCCTTAAAGGATTTTTGGAGTTGATGGAAGCTCTTAATCAATGCCGGTTCCAATTTATAATACCATTTGACGGCCAATGGTCCCAAACTGCTCAGAAATATTCGACACATGAGGGTCTCGTCGTCTGCATGTAGCGTCATGGCTTGCTTATAGTGACGGATGTGATCAGTGGGGTCCGATTTTCCATCATATAGGGTGAACGATGGAGCTTTAAACTTTTTGGGTAACACTGCCCTTGCGATCCGTCGCACAAAAGGGTCTTGTTGATCATCTTCATCTGAATCATTTCTGCGTCGCTTATTTCGTGCATGCGGACTCCCTTCGGAAGAACTGGAGACTTTGACTCGTCCCTTCTTTTTGGATTCTGGGGATGATGAGTCAGAATCACTGCCACTATCTTGTCTCCGAATTCGAGGTCGTCAACCATCCTTTCTCAGAGGTCGTCCTGGATCTTGGCACGCGGCCTGTTGGGATTTTGCCACCTCCAAGGCCAAATCCTGTTGAAGGCGCTCATTCTCAGCCATCATGTTTTCCAACCTCTGTTCATTCTGCTTCGCCTGATCCATGATCGCTTGCATTGTCTCATGTGCTGATGTCGAGGGTGAAATCTGGGCAACTGAGTCGAAGTTCAAGGCCCTTCGTGCAGCAATGTTCTCTGGCCCAAGCATGTTGCTTGGAGTGGTATCATCTCGTGGCATAAGGTCGTCAGGGACTATCGGAGGATCTTCCGTCACGCCCACCATGGATGTACTGGAGTATTCCCACAGACGGCGCCAATTGTGGAGAAGTGGTTTGGAAATATTCTTTGGATTCTGTAGGACACTCGTGATCCTTAACTAGTCACCTGAAAAGGAATGAACACTCCGGTCGGGGATGTCGAAATTAGCACTCCGACGGATAAGTCAGTGTATACTCTCTTGGTTGCTTATATCTGAAGTTAAACTTACTTGTTCTCACATACCTTTCTTTGACTGATGCTCCTCTATTTATATTTTTCTTTTGGACCTCAGGGTCGGGCCCACCCTTCATCCATTGCACGTTTATGTATTCGGCTTTTGTTCGACTGGTTCCACGGCCGATTAATATATTCGGCTTTGGGATTGCCCGGGATGAAGCCGAATATAAATTTCGCCCTTGACTGTCCGTATATCATTATTTGGCTTTATTGCCCCCATAATATCCGGCTCCCACAAGTAGAATTAGGATTTGAAAGTGGGGGGTGTAAAGAAGAGGGTAAAATTGTTATATTGAAAAGTGTAAAGAGAAAAAATGAAATTTTGATCAATTGTAATTGAAAAAAATGGGTGTAGGGAGGCAAATAGTGGTGTAAGTAGAATTTTCCTAAATTAAAGGATGCAAAATATTTTATTATTATTAATCAAGTAATAACGATCAAATTTCCCTTTACTCATTGTAGTTTGGTTTATGTGTAGATTATCCTTTTATTATTTGGAAATAACCACAAGTCTCTATTGTGGTTTGTAAACTAAAGTACATCAGTAAGTATTTCGTTCAAGTTAACAAGCGTGAAACATATGCTGAAATATATGAGTTATGGGCTCATTTATAGGGACGTATATCACACTAATTTGCTTCCAAAAAAATGTCAAAAATATTGGAAATTTGCATAATGAGATTAATTATGTTTAAAAATATTTTAGTCTTTTCAATTAAATTGTTAAGAGGCCTGATGATACATTTTAATTCACAAATCATACCGTGTTTATTTTCAAATGACAAAGAGTTACTTACACATAAGCCAAAAAAAAATAAATCATGATAGTGTATTCATTTTGATAGAGTATTTGGGCATTGTCATGGATCCTCAACTAGTACCCACAAATAATTTCTTCATTACTTTTCTTTCCTTTGTGGCCTCTCATAAACCTCAACTTTCTCCTTATTGTTCTCCAAACCACATCTAACTGGTGTATGTCCATTCTTTACCCATCATAGGCTATACCATAAATATAAATACACATGAAGAGACCACCTTAACTTCTTGATTCTATCCTCCATTTAGGATTTCTCATAACATAACTTGTTGAGAGAGAGAGAGAGAAAGAGAGCAAAAATGGCTGCCAAGAAATTCACTACCATATTGATCTTGACAACGGTAGCGTTGGTTGTGATGGGAAGTGCCATCACCGGCAAAGCACTTTCAGATTGTGCCAAAAACTGCATGCCTACATGTTTGGCGGAGGAGGGTACCAGCATGTCTGATTGTGAGAATTCCTGTGAAAGCTTCTGCGAAACACAAGGCTCAAATTCACCTGTTAATATATTTGGTAGTCCCTTCTTCAAACATATATCAATGCCAATTTAACTCATCCCCCATGTTCTCTTTATCAGAAATATTGGAATTCAAAGCCATCATAGTTCAAATATGTAGTTACAAAAATCCGAGGCACGGATTCCATACTGTTGAATGATGCATTGTTCAATTGTTAACTTTTGTTTTGTTTTGTTTTTTTGTTTTTTTCAATTGTTAATCAAACCATCCCAAGTCCAGCACTAAAACATTTTCTGATCCCAAATTTGCCCATTAACCCAAAAGATGTAGATTATTAATTTTTTTATTTTTATTTTTGTCTTGAAGGAATATTAAATAATTTAGATCATTTTAATTATTATGTGAATTTAAAACATTAACAAAATTCAATTGTAAAATTAACATGATCTTTTAAAAAAATGTTTTAATATAAGCCTTAGAAAGAATTATATATATTTTTTTATCTTTTATAATTTTTATACTTTATTTTTAACTAACAAAATATAAAACTACCATTAATATTTTATAAATGGGATGGGATGGGATGGGATGGGATGGGATGCGGGGCCGGGCTGATTAGAAGTTCTTATTTCAAACTTGGTCCGAATATTAAATGGGTATAAAATCTCAGCTTAACTCGACTTTACGCGCTAAATATTTTTGTAAGCCCTGAAAATATTAGGTTAAGCTGTGCGGGCCATTAGACCCATGTCTACCCTAGGAGAAACAAAGTTTTGAATTTTTTAATATGTAATTTAAATATTTTTTTAAAATTTCCCACTAAAAAAATAGAAATATTCTTTTTAATAATTTATAAATATTATTTCGTACTTATGGTTTTAAAAAAAATTGATTTCTCATACTAAAGATTTTGAAAATATTTATTTTTATTTGGAGATTAATTTTTTTTTTTTAATTTGACCATTTAATAATTCTAAAGTTGTTCTAGGTAAATTTTATCTTTCTTTGCTCTAGTAAAATCCACTCGAGTTAGTTTTATTTTTCTTTATTTACTTGAGAGTTCTAATTGAGCACTCTCAATCTATCCCCAATGACATAAAATGAACCATGTGAAGAAGGAAATTCACACTCCTCATCCTTCCTCTCTCTATCTCTCTCTTTATTCTCTCTTTTTTTCACTTCATTAGAGGTCAAAATATAAATAAAGTATTTAAAAGTGTAACACCACTCTTATAATAATAATAATAATAACAACATTGTTATCAAACTAAGCATAGATCATCAATTTTTCCTCTTGGCTCACAAAAGTGTTCGACTTTTACTCTAACTAATCTTAGGTACATGTAACTATTCCATTCCACATATACCGGATAATTATTAGGCCTAAGACCATAGAGGTGGTCATTGGTCTGCCACTTGATGTTTTTGAACACAAGACATATATATGAGAATCATGAGTCCTACAGTTAGAAGTGGTCGAGAAATGTAAATTCGTTGTTAATATTTGGGAAAAAGTATATTAACATTTTATTTGTTTTAACAAAAAATATTTTTTAGATAAAGTATTTTAGAAAAAAAAATTTATTGAAAACTTTTTTGAGAAATTATTTTCTTATATTTGGTTGTATTTTTGGAATTAATATACTAATAGTTGTATTAGTGGTGGTTGGTAGCGGCGGTGACAAGATAGAGATGAAGGTGGAGATGGTGGCGACAGCGATAGTTGTGTAGTGGTGGTGGCTCTGGGCTAGTGGAGGTGGTGGTGGCAATAGTGGTGATAGTAATCGAGACCGTGACAATGGTGATGTGGTGGTAGAGATGATGATAGTGGGGGTAATATGATATTGATAAAATTTTAGTTTGGAAACGTTTTTCGCTTTTTAAAAATAAAAAATATTTTCTATTGATTATAAAAAATATTTTTCATTAATTTTTATAATATTTTCTAAAAAATATTTCCGCCTAAAAAAATGGAGCGTAAGAAAGAATCATGCAGTGGCTTAAATTTTCTTCCATGAATTTTAGTTATTTAAATTGGCTTTTCTCCTTGATATAATAATTTTCATTTCTTTTTTGGGGTTTGGCCAGGCACTGGAAAGAGGACATCCAAATTTGATGCTAAACTCTACAAGGAACAACTACATGCAAAACTCAATGCAGCAGGAGCTAAAAAAGTCTGATGAATATAGGATCAAGAACTATGACTCTATGTTCAGTTAGATCTCAGTTTTTGAGGCTTGATTTGTACTAATCCCTAGCTTAATATTTATTGTTATTAATATATAGTATTACTATAATAAAATATTAGTCAAAACTAATCACCCGATTAGTCCATTGGCCAAAGCCTGCATCTCCCCACCGTCATGTGAGGTTAGAGATTAAAATTTCTCCACTTTTGTGTGGATTGTATTATACTTGTATTGTTTCTAATTTTTCTCTTATTTTGAAAGTTTCTTTATAATAATGAATTTTATTTGATCATTATCCTCACTGTGATTTATTAAGCTTGATATGTAGTACCTTTTTTTTTTTTTTTTTTTTTTTTGTAAGCAAGCCTACATAGTGTGATGCTTTTTTTTAATAGTTAATTAGGAAGAATTAATTAATCTAAGAGTAATTTATTAATCAAAAATATTTGAGAGTTTTAAACCAAGAGCTCTAAAGGAGCTCTAATAAGTGGAGCCCATTCATTGATGTGATGTTTTGATTTTTTTTTTTTTCATTGCCACATAAGTAAAACTCAATTTAAAACTTTACTTTTAAAGTCTCTGTCACCACCCTTTATTAATAGAACCCTCGATTTAATACTTAGTCATTCTCAATTTGTATAGGAAAATGCCTCGTAGCTCAATTTTTAAGGCTCGAATTGGCTCGAAAGAGGAAGAGAAGAGAGGAGAAGGAGAAAGAGGGAGAGAAGAGAGGAAGAAGGAGGAGATCGGCCGATCGTCTGCCTCTACCCAGCCCTGCCTGCCCAGCCCCAGTCGTCTACCCAGCCCCTCCGCCTCTGCCCAATCGTGCCGCCGCAGCTCGCCCCGCGCAGCCCCGCCGCAGCTCGCCCACCGCAGCCCCGCCGCAGCTCGCCCACCGCAGCCCCGCCTCCTCCTCCAGCCCGATTTTTATGGCCCCCTCCCCTCCAGTTCTTCTCCCTCCTCCTCCCTCCTCCTCCCGATCTGCAGAGCCCCCCCTTCTTCTTCTTCTCCCTTCTTTTTCTTCTTCCCGATCTGCAACAAAAACACGAAAAAAAAAAAAAAAAAAAATCGACACCAAAACGATGTCGTTTTGGTGTCGAGCCAAACTCGAGCCATGGGTTTCGAGCTACCAATCGCGGTTGATTTGTATACACCAATTCCTGAGCCAACCAGGGAAAACTCTCTGGCCAGTAGATAATGGCTTTGCTTAGGAAGTGAGTTGGTTTTTTTTGCTCTTTAGTTAGGCTAAAAACCTTGTTTAGGTTTAATTTTTTAATTTTTTTTTTAGCTTTGTGAGAGAAAAAAAATAAAATGATTATAATTTGAATGTGATATTTTGTTTTATTGACTTTTTAACATATTTTATCTTTTTGTGACTATTTTCACCTCCAACCTCATTTTAACTCCATGTCAAACAAAGACAATGTTTTAGGCCTCGTTTAGAAACATGTTATTTTAATAATTTTTTAATTTTTTACGAAAAGATGTGCAAAAAAATAGATAGAGTGATTTGATAATTTCTAGTAATTTTTTAATTTTTTAACTAAAATAATTACTCTCCAAACGAGACTTTATTCTGATAAATGAGCAAATTTTAATGTATAAAACGTCTCAATTTGTTTGAGATTTGAAACATAGACTCCTTGGAATGGTATGTATTGACGACACCGAATTTATTGCCTGTTGACAAGTTTTCGATAACTTGCTGGCAATTATTGTTTTCAGAAATGATTTGTGCCCCTAATATTTGTGCACACAATACCCCTAATTTTCATTTTAAGTAAATTGTTTTTTTTTTTTTTTTTTGCCTTGTATTTTTTTTTTTTTTTTACCCAAAATGGAATTTTCGGGGGATTCGGTGCAGAGCTTTTCGAGCTCCCACCCATTGCTCTATTGTTTTTGGGTTTAATTATGTCATTTAGGACAAGTTTGAAAAGTTTAGATAATAATTAAAAAGTCATTAAAAAAATTAAAGAATTATATCAAAAAAATTAAAGATTATATTTTGTCTCTATTTTTTATATTTTTTTTGTTTTAAAAAATTATTCTAAATATATTAATTTTTTTCACTTCATATTGTAATAAAAAAATTATTAAAATAATATATTTTCAAAACAACCCTTACCTTAATTAGTTAAATCTGAGAATATGGCAGTGCATTTGTATTATTGTGCCTGTTTGGTAGAGCTTAATTACAACTTATTTCAGCTTTCAGCTTAATTTAAGCTATTTTGATGTGTTTGGTTTAGCTTATAGCTTATAGCTTTTTGGAAGTCAGAAATCAGCTTATTCTTTGAGTGGGGCAGGAGATGCTTTAAGAATAAGCTGAAAATCAGCCTAAGCTGAAAGTTATAAGCTATAAGCTGTTGAGGCATAAGCTATAAGCGCTTTCCCACAACTCTACCAAACAGGGCCATTATATTGTATCACTACACCCGCATGCTTTGTAAGGTAGTACATAAGATTATTATTTAAGGTTGGTTTGAATAGTGAGTTGATTTTTTAATTTTTTGATTAATTTAGTTTGGGGTTAAAAAATTTAGTTTAGAATAAATTTTTTGACTTTTTTGACTTTTGTGAGAAAAAAATAAAATAATTATGCCTTAAATATGACATTTTATTTTATTAAACTAAAAAATTTATTTTATCTTTTTATAATTAAAATAGGCTCAACCCCACCCAAACCTACATGCTAAGCGAGCACTTAGTAATTGTTGACCCCATTGTTTATAGGTGTAGATGGGCCGCAGGCATGATTGTTGGGCCAGGTTATTTTTGAGTGAATAGTTAAAATAATGGGTAAATTACGCTCTTTGCCTACTTTATATTTGTAACTTTTAAATTTTATTTTTTCTCATTTTGATCTTTCATGTTATACATTTTTTCATTTTACTTTTAAAATTAATTTTTGTTAAAAATTAAATAAAAAATAATTCATTAACAATCACGTAATATAAAAATATTTTATTATACGTAACTCACACCTCTGACATAAACTTAAATTTTAAAATAATAATATATTTTTATGTTATGTGACAGTTATTATTACATTTTTTATCTAATTTTTATCAAAAATTAACTTTAAAAGTAAAGTGAAAAATTTGAAATATGAAAGATCAAAATGAAAGAAAAATAAATTTTAAAAATGAAAATGAGAAAGTCACTAAACATAAATGGGCAAAGTATAACTTACCATTAAATAACACAGTAATTTGGGCCCCCGTGTCTCAATTTTTTATTTTTATTTTTATTTTTTTGAATTACTATAAATTTATTTAATGGTCTATAACTTAAATGCTTATATATTTTATTGCATACCATATTTCATTTCACAAGAATACATGCAAGTTACGGCGAGGCAGACACTTAGAGCATCCATCATGGGATGGTTAAAATTGTTTGTTAAAGTGTGTTATATGACAAAAAGTAATAAAAGTAAGGCTCAAAAATATGTGTTAAGGTGTGCTAAGAGTTTGTTAATTTTAGAGAGTGAGTAGTGGTGCAATGAATGTGTTAAGGAGTGTGTTAAGTGATATATAAATAAAAAGATAATAATAAAAAAGGCAAACATTGATAGCTTTTTCTTACTCTCTCACTTTCTCTCTTCTCTTCTCTCTCTCTCTCTTTCTCTTACCATCTGTCCAGTCACTACAATGGGTGGATCCCACCACCACTTTACTCTCTCACTCTCTCTCTCTTCGCTCTCTCCCTCCGTTGACGGCTAGAACCATTGTTAACTGTGACAAGCAAAATAATATCTAACACTATTTTTTGAGTTTAGCCAACTCCTTAACAGCTCCATTGGAGTTGAAAATAATATCTTTCACTAGCTAAAATTTATAGACTAATGCTAATATGTACACAAACAGCACCACTGTGAATGCTCTTAAGTAAATTCCACACTTTTTCAGCTTAAGATTATTTTTTAAAAAACTTTGATTTCCTAATGCAAACTTGTTATATTACTTATTAAGAAAGAATAAGGTCAAAAAGGATATTTATCTATTAAAATATCGCGTTTAGATTAATTATTTTTTACCTAATTAACATTTTGAAAATTGAGGTGTGACAACACCATATTTTCAGTTCACACCATACTCAATTTAAGTATATTGAGTTTTCTTAATATACACTATTTATTTTCCAGTAATACTAAAACACCCTCATTTTCACCAATTTCAAATCCTAACCCTAACTCAACCCTAACCCTAGCCACCACCTATTACTGTTGCTGTTACAATTGCCTCTATCTCCTTAGCTCATTTGCAACCCTATTCTTAGCTATGTTGCTTCTGACACCTTTTTCTCTAGCCTAGTAACCCCTCATGCCATCCAAAATATCTCTACTGTTAAACTCTCTCTCTCTCTCTCTCTCTCTCTCTACGGGGTTATGCGTTAGAGAAGATTAAAGGAGTGCGAGGTTTAAGTATCATGGAGAATGGAAGCTATGATGATAATGGTCTTGGGCTAATAAGGGAACGAATGAGGCTAGGCAATGAGTGGTGGCAGGAGCGACAAGTTTGTGAAGGGGACAATGGCCCGATTATGAAGAGTGCGGTGGCTTATAGTGCTTAATAGTATGTTTGACGGATTAGAATTTAAAGATTTGTCAAAAAAATAATTTAGTTGAGGGACATAATGGTAATTAAAAAAAATTAGGCCATGGTATGAATTGAGAGAAATGACACTGTGTAAATAAACTACTTGAACTTATGGAGTTATAATTTATAAGGTCGGTCGTTACCTTCAATAAGTTTTCAAAATGGGATGAAACGCTAAATAGCCCCTTTTGAATTTTTTTTCCCCAATTACAAATCCGTTCACAAATATTTAAAAAAAAATAAAAAAAATAGTGATGATATGTTTACTTTTATGAGTGTATATGACATTAAATTCAGCGATTGATTTGTTCTGATTTTAAGAATATGGTGAAATATATTGGTGAAAAGTACAAATTATTATTCTAATAAATATATAGTTTGACCTTTATACTTTTTCTATTCTTACATATTACTATCAATTGTCATTGCTAGTTAGGCATCACTAGCACCGTTGACTCGCTGGAAATTCATTGTCACTTCAAAAGTCAATGATGGCCGACGACAATAGAGATACGAGTTGATAAATAGACAAATAAGTAAACATATAGATAAATAGATAGATCAGAGTAACACAATCTTTTAAATTGTTATTAATTTTAAAATAATAGTAGGTATAATGAAAAAAAATATCATAAAATGTATCATGAAATTTTTTTATCCTTTGACTAGTGTGTGATGTTTTATTGTACGTGTAATCCAAATGTGAAGAATCTTTTATGATCATTTTCATGATATTTTTTTTTTTTTATAATTCCTAGCATTACACTTATTTTATGAACAATAAGAGAATTGAGTTTGAGACAATTGGTCCAAAATTTAAAATTTAAAATTTAAAATGTTGGCCTGAGTGCCCCAAATTAAGCACATTTCTTTTTGGATAAATTACACTTTTCACTCATATAATTTGACATAAATTTCACTTTGATTGCTATAATTTTATTTTGGATAATTTAGTCCATATACTTTAACACTTCGTTTGGTTTGAATGATTTGGAGAGAAAAGAAATGAGATGGGGAGAATTGTAATTCAATCACATGTTTGGTGAGAAATGAGAAGAAATAGAGACAAACATGTTTCTCTAATAATCTCTATTTTCAATCTCTCCAAAAGGGGGAGAGATTGTGAGAAACATTAAACCAATCAAATATTATCATGTTATAATACCTAAACTACCTTTTTAGATATGGAACAAATTAAAAGATTAACAAACAAATTAAAAGATTAACAAACAAATTAAAAGATTAACATCTATAAAATGTTAATTTGCTAATATAACATTATATCTTTTATTTTATTTTATTTTATTTTATTTTATTTTATATAGCTTAACAAACAAGATACGAGAGAAATCGATTTATTTTCTGTCTTATCTATCCAAACAAAACGGAAAGAAATTATAATCAGTGTGTTTGGTTTGAGTTTTCTGGATTAAATTTTTTGAAAATTGACTTTTTTGGTTTTCGTATTATTTTGTTTTTAGTGAATATTTTTTAAATTTTAAACATTTTTTTTTACTTTTTTAGATGCACCTTAGTTAGATGTATCTAAAAAGTAAAAAATTTGTGAAAAAATATTTTTAAAAATGAATAAATATATAAAAATATAAAAAATGTACTGAATTCTTATATTTTTGGTATTTAGTGAATTTTTTAAAGATTTTTTTTACAATTTTTTTACTTTTTAGGTGTATTTATGTTAGGTGTGTCTAAAAAGTAAAAAAAAAATTGTTTAAAATATTAAAAAAATTCAATAAAAACAAAAAAACACGAAAAATAAAAAAGTAGAATTTTCTGAAAAGTATTTTCTGAAAAATGAAAACAAGCAAGCTAATAATATCTTGTATTTTCTTTTCTCTCATAACTCACCTAATCATTTCTTTCTCTTTTATCTCCTAAGTTACTAAACATAATGTAAGTTCAGTTTTAATTTGATCATTTTGTCCAAAATTTTTTGATAACAATCCTAAAATTATTAATTTTAATCTTCAATTAAAAGACTAAAGCGGTTGTTTAGCATCCCCTACCCCTACAATAGCCATCTTTTTACCATTTTTTTTTTTGAGGTTACATTATTTCTCAATTTTTTTTTATATTTTTTGTAAAAAAATAAAAAAATATACTTATTTAGATCATTTTAAATAATTTTTAAATTTAAATTGTAAAGATTAAATTATTTAATTTAAAATTAAATATATCATAATAAAATTTAAATTAAACTATAAGAATTAAATGTGTATAATTTACCCTCATTTGTTCTTCAAATCAAAAGTATGAAATGAGAAGATGTATTTTAATCTTAAACACAACATTGTGCGCTACAACTTGGATACAGTCCCTTTCAGCCTAATGTAAGACCGCCCAAGAGAAAAACAGAAAAGAAAAGAAAAAACTAGTGTAATGCCGCTAGTGGCTAAAATGCGCCAATGGGGACAAAAGCCTTCAACACAAGCCTCAACTGAAATCGTACGGTCGGGAACAGTAGATTTAACTGTGCGCAATGTCGTAGCAGTGTACGTTAGGGAAATCCATTAGCGATAGTCTAAATTGCGCAGATTGGAATGTCCCTCAAAACCTAGACACACAAGTTTAGCGCTCTCTCTGTCTCTCTTCTCTCTCTCTCTCCCTCTCTCTCAAACACCTCGGTGGTTTTTGAAGGCAACCCAATACAGTCCTTTGGAGTCACAGGTTTTACTGTTCGTATCTTTCCTTAAATTCATGCTTCGAACTGTTATGTCTTCTTGATTTCTAACGTTAATGTAGTTTGAATCACACCAAACCCAATCAACAATTTCATCACAAATCTTCAACCTAGGGTTTCAAATTAACTATATATTACCCTGTGTAACTTCAATTAACAATGTTATATGATTGAGTATTGTAGCTTTTTAAGTTTGGTTTATTGTGTGGTTGTGTTGTTTTGAATCTTGGGTTGTTATGGGGGATGTGAAAATACCCAATTGGCTCAAAGGGTTGCCATTTGCACCTGAGTTTCACCCGACTGACACTGAATTTGCAGACCCAATTGCTTACATATCGAAAATTGAGAAAGAAGCTAGTGTTTTTGGTATATGTAAGGTTATTCCACCATTGCCCAAACCTTCAAAAAAATATGTTATTTCTAACTTAAACAAGTCACTTTCAAAGAGCCCGGAGTTGGGTCCAGATATAAACGTAGCAGACGTTTCTTCTTCTTCGAAAATGGATTTTGGGAATGAGGCAAATGACGGGGAGGTTCGGGCAGTATTTACCACAAGACACCAAGAATTGGGTCAGAATGCAAAGAAAACTAAAGGAGCAGTTCAGGCTCAGCCACCGGTTGTTCATAAGCAAGTGTGGCAAAGTGGGGAAGTATATACGTTGGAGCAGTTTGAATCTAAGTCGAAGGCTTTTGCCCGGAGTCAATTGGGTATGGTTAAGGAGCATTCTCCATTAGTTATAGAAGCACTATTTTGGAAGGCAGCTACCGAGAAGCCTATATATGTGGAATATGCGAATGATGTGCCTGGCTCTGGGTTTGGAGAACCAGAGGGAACACTTCGGTATTTTCATAGACGGAGGAGGAGGAGGTTATTCAGTAGAAACAGTCGAGGTAGCTCTTACAGCAAGAAATATCATGTAAATACTACGAGCAATAATTGTGAAAACACAGGGGCTTCAACCAAGAATAGTCCTAATTCTTTGAGTGAAACATCCAAGGTGTCTGTTAGTTTACCAATTATGTTGTCAAATCAAACATCACAGATTTCTAAGCAAAAGATTTCAAATGCTTCTAATGAGATGGAAGGTACTTCTGGTTGGAAGCTTTCAAACAGTCCTTGGAACTTACAAGTAATTGCACGCTCACCTGGCTCACTTACCCGTTTCATGCCAGATGATATTCCGGGTGTTACTTCACCCATGGTCTATATTGGTATGTTATTCAGTTGGTTTGCTTGGCATGTTGAAGATCACGAGCTTCACAGCTTGAATTTCCTCCACACTGGCTCTCCAAAGACTTGGTATGCAGTCCCAGGAGACTATGCATTTGCGTTTGAGGAAGTTGTTCGTAACCAGGCGTATGCAGGAAATTATGATCGCTTAGGTATGTAAAGCACTTTCAGTTATTGGCTTAACATTATTATGAGTATTGAGTGTGGTTTATGGTGCTGATAAATCTTATGTTATTTGCTTGTTGAGTGTGTTCTTTGGTACCTAATGAAGATACTTAGGAAGCTGAAGTCTTAAATTTTATTAATTTGATAACTATGAAAAGAACTGCTGCTTCTGCAGAACAGGCCTGCCTTCTCTCTGCTGGCATTACCCCAGCTAGAATAACTGCATGTCCTCAAAGTCACTTGCTTCATGCACAAGTGTGCTAAGGCGTTGTTTCGACCTAATATGATGAGAAGGATTTGCAGCCACCTGGATGAATTTTGTAAGCTGTTGGGGATGAGCCACTGCAGAAGCAGCATTACTTTCATTTTCAAGACTTTTTAAACTTTCCATGTTGACAAAATATTATGAACATTTTCAGCTCACGTGTTTATCTGGTATGAAAATAGTTTTTTGCATGTTGTGTCATCATTGGAAGCCTCTTTTTTTTTTTTTTTTGTTGTGAACTACACATGACTGGCATATATTCTCTTGTTATATCCTCATCAATGCTGAAGCAATGGCAATATTAGTGGGCTTATTACTCTGCATTTGCTTGATAAGTAATTGAATGGTTTCAAATATAATCTACCAAAAGAAAAAAAATAAAAAAAAATAAAAATAAAAGAACAGGAAGAAAAAGAGACTGGAAATATGATTTTTAATAGAAGGGAATGTAGAAGAAAAGTTTAACTACCTATTCATTATATAAGAATATCCATTACACATTATTCAAGTATTGCAGCAGATGCTGATAAATGATAATCATAGAATTTCTAGAAGATATAAAACAAGAGGATAAATTCCTGCTCAACCCAACCTAAGTCACCATTATCAACCCGAGCTATTCCATCACGTCCACCATCTCAATATCATTCATAATTGAAAAATTAGTTGAATAATCTGTTGTGGAACTAAAGACAAATAATTTGGAGAAGATAGTCAAATTCCTAGGAGAGGGAAAATGAGAGAGATTGGGGTTGTCAATGGTGGTTAGTTTGGTTGTGATGATGGTATTTGTTTTTATCTGCTGGTGAAGGATGTGCACACATTAAATTTCAATGGAGACCATACTTTATCTTTCTACAATTCTCTTCCTCTCTAGTTTGGTTAATGACGAAGGATGGGTTCTTCAAAGTAATTGGTGCTATTGCAATGAGAACACCTGTTATAGAATCTTGATCAGTACCACATTGGTTTACTAGAGTGGTAGCATATTCTTGGGAACTTCAAATTGATGAATAAAACATAAATGTAAATGGCCTGTTATGATATTAGATGGAGTTAGGTGGAGAAAGATATTTGTGGTGGGTGATGATTAATGACTTCGTGAGGATTGAGGACCTATGTTATATGGACTTTCTATGTTATTTGTGGCGGGTAATGACTAATGACTTGTGAGGATTGAGGACCTATGTTATATGGGGTTTCTATATGTATGAAGTACTTGTGTTGGACAATCGACACTTGGGTAAGGTTTTGGATATGTGTCTGAAATGTGAAGTTGGACATTCACCTAGCAAATGTATTTAGCAATTTTGAGTTTAAGTTATGCATGAAATCTCTATGGGACCTTATGAACACCATTTTACCATAGAAAATAAAATAAAAATATTGAAAATATAAATATTTTGTTGTGTCATCCTTTGACATGTGAATTAGATGAATCGGACGCATAGATTTATGCTTGCACCTGACACCCAGACAAATCCATGTAACATATATGAGGACCTATGTAGCTAGAAGTGTAGGATTTTGTATTACATAGACTAGGGTATGATACAAGTATCGGGTGTGGTTGCATGTCCTATTGTCAAATCCTCATAAACCTAAATCTTAGGTAGGTATCCAAAAGTTGGATATGGTTATAGCCTATAGGGACACATCGTGGACTATATTGCATATTGTATAATATTCTTAGATGAGCTGTTGTAAATTATGAAAGAATGTACTTGATATTAAATAAGATAATATGAAATTTATATCTTTCATGCATTTGAGAGGTTAGAATTATTTTTTACTAGCAAATGTGAATATGTCTTCTTCAAACATGGTAAAAAATTAGTGGATCCAAGTGTCTAAATTAGGTACAGGTGGTGGACACAAATCCTACATCCTTACCGTTGTCATATCCAATGGGCATTGGTACTTTGGAGGAAAATAAAAGAGTTCATGTATACAAGTAGGATTTATGTTGTGTGTTGATGGTTTCCTTGTTCTTCTAATTGAAACCATGGAGGCTATGTATATGGTGGTAGATGCTGGTGTATGATTTTCCTAGTGCAGATGGAGGTTTTGGTGGTGAGTTCTTGATAATAGTGGTTGACAAATTTATTGGTGGTAGCGGTGGTTGTAACCTTGTAGTTGGGTGACAACAATTATATTTGGTTGACTAAGATGTTAGGCCTTGTTTGATTGTCTGGATTGGATATAAGGGATTGAGGAAGATATATAATCCTTAGGGATATAGGATGGGATGTAATATGCTTGGGATGTGAGATGGATTATATATATTTTGGGGTCACTTTTATTATATTTGGTTAGGGTATGATATAGCATAGGACAGGAGCAAGGTGATTATTTTGTATCGTTGGATGAAAGATGATCTATATCTTGTGGCAAAGGAATACCATTGTGGGGTTTTTGGTATTGCATATCCTATACTTTTGAGGGAGATAATGTACCACTGAATTTCTTATCCTGTAACCAAGCAAAGGATATCGTGTTAGTGGATGAGACTAGAGGAGTTAACACTAAGTTGGAGACTTGGAGAGAAGCATTTGAATCTAAAGGATTTAGGATAAGCAAAACTAAAACTGAGTGCATGGAGTGTAATTTTAGTAACAGTAACAATGGAAGCAGGGGAGAAGTGAAGATTGAAAACCATGAACTACCTAAGAGTGAAGATTTTCGTTATTTAGGATTGATTATCACAACGGCTGGGGAGATTGTAGCAGATGTGGTCTATAGAATTGAGGCGGGGTGGCTTAAGTGAAGGAGTGCGTATGGAGTATTGTGCGATAAACGAGTACCCACTAGACTAAATGGAAAGTTCTATAGAATGGCTATAAGATCAACTATGTTGTATGGGACAAAATGTTGAGTAACTAAAAAACAACATGTAGATAAGATGAGTGTTGTTGAGATGAAGATGCTAAGGTAGATATGTGGTAAGACTAGAAAAGATAGAGTTAGGAATAAGTATATCCGTG